>CM062822.1:24914518-25485971 GCA_031772345.1 Himalopsyche anomala | reverse complement strand
AAAGTTTTTTTCATAATTTGTTTTTTTAATATAAAGTCTTTACAGAGATGATATAAACATATTAGTCAGTGATAAGTCAGCAGGAATTTTAGAAGTGCAAAAATTATAAAAAAATAATCTAATCAAATTTAAGATCACAAAAAATTGTGATTCTACGAAGTAATACGAAAACTTAGTCTGTAACCACCCAAGCAATTGAATTATCATGTACAGGAAAATGAAACCCCGCTTCGCCGGTTCCGCATATTGTGAAAACAGTGACTACCTTGTTATAATATTGTGATACAAAGATTAGTTTGTTATATGAAATGTTGTCAAATATGGGACAATGTGGACATTGTGGACATGAAAACAGACGATGGACAAAGAAGAGAAGATTTTCTAACGCCTTGTTCGATGAAGTTGTCCTCACCATAAACATCAGCTATTCAAAAGATACAATCGAATTAAAACAATGAAAAAATATGCAATTTCAATTAAACAATGCTCAATCCAAAACGGTTATGTTTCATTACAGCATCGTTTTTCGTATTGAAGTCTATTATGTTTCAAGAAAATGAAAATAGAGTATATATACCTCATCGTTAAACTAAGACTTTTGTACTTTTGTAATGCAATCCCTGGAATCTGAATCTCAGACTCTGGTGAGCATGCCACGTTGCCAAATGCGAGGAATCTAGAGCTTTATACAAGGTAGGTAGGTGTATGAAGAAGCGCCCCATTAGGCACTCGTCTTATGTGCCGTCCCCAAGAGAGTTGTAAGGACTATATCACGAGAGTTGCAGAGGAGAAAGCTGTAAATTATTAAAGGGCTCTTCCACGTTCAATTATGTGATTGCATACGCTTTAAAAACAAAAAAAAAGTGTGTTAGCGACGTGAGTAAGTGTTCTTTCTCGTGAACAGAACGAACACTCCCCAAGATGCTTTAAAACGAGAAAAAACTCTTTACTTGCATCGTTTACAAACATTTTCTCTCGTTTTAAAGCAATCATTTTAATTAAATGCAATTGAAAGCACCTGAGTGTAAAGCCGGCTATTGGAGAGGAAGAGATCACTAGACAGGTGTGCTTGGAGGAAGTTTGTGATGTAGGCCAATGGTTAAAACGGACTGAAGTGCCAACCAAAAATGATAAACATATAATTATTTTGACCTCTTGCGATGACCGACATTATTAAGTCATCGCCCATTGGTTAAAAAAAAGGCAATTATTCAACTAAGATTGCATTAGTAATAAATTGCATATCGGAGTAATAAATTCTACAAAAGAAGGATTTTTTAAAATATAACAACTAATATTTGTATAGTTTGCGTCCATAAAGTAGGAAGTGAAATAGATGCCAAGGAAAACAAAATCAGTGCAAAACTGAAATATTTATGACAGCGAAAATTGTTATTATTTTAGTGTTTAATTTACTATCGAATTGGCAATGAGACAAAATTGACAAAATTTGAACAAATAAGCACAAAATTCACGTGTAACTAAAATAGCATGTTAATAAATGAATTACGTTTCACAAAGAGCGTAGTTTATAAAATAATTCGATAATCAAAGTGAAATTGAAACGCAAAAAAATCAGTCAAAAAAAACCTAGAGAAAACATCATCAGTTTAAAATATTTTTATTTGGAAAAATAAACATGGCTGGACTGATAAATTTTAATAAAAATCATTTTGCGACGAGACGCCTTGCATGATCCTCTTTGTAAAGCATTGTATTAAAAGTTTAATGGTAGTTTTTAATTGTATCGATCGAATCGGTGTTATCGATATCGGACGAATATATCAACACCGGCATTCCATATTAAATACCGATATTACGAAAAAAGTTAAAATGGAAAAAAATACGGCATGTTGGGATTGCAATACGCTATTTCTATAACTTTATTATACCGTCATTAAAAATATATAATCATAATCATAAAGGGTTGTTTTTTTTAAATATAAATAACTAACGGTTTCTTTAACTAATAATATAATACATTGAATTGAAAGGCTCATGGTTTCCGGAAACTGTCAATATTGATACAACTTTTGCCAGTTTTAAATTATTTCAATTTATCTCAAATATATGATGGTTCAAAATAAGTGCTTTGTACGCGGGAATAGCTAGCTCTACTGACCGTTAAAATATCAATATTTATTGAATGTATTCGAAAAGAATTCATAATAATTTAAAACCAGTCTACGGAATATGTTACGTAAATTATATATAATTAAATTTTAGTAAGTACTCACACAAATTTGGTGAGACAAGAAAATTGATTTTTAGATATTTCAATATTGAAATCAAAATAAGTAGGTAATTTTATCAAACTATTCATATGTAGGTAGGCGGTTATAATAAACTGCCATTTAAATAACATTTGCAAAAAAATATATATTATACATAATGATCAATTGACCCAGATTAATTTCATATCGCAAATAATATCGTTGTCATTATTATTTGATTTTAGATTATGATATTACACATTATTAAACTACAAGTTGTAGAGGCATATAAAAAAAATGTACATACAGACAAAATCACGCTTATGAAAATATTATATGTAATAGCAATCGGTTGTGTCGATTACTCTTACCTTCAAAGAGTGCGAACTGACTGAGACGTGTGAATAATGCAGCGATTAAGCGATGACCAGACGACCCAATGCGTGACGAGATGATTTACCAAAAAGAAATCATTGTACGTCTTAATTATTGTCATCATACAACAAGCTTGTCAACGTGCAATAACTACAATGCAATCGCCGTCCTTGTTAATTTTTGTGACGTTCTTTTGAGCAACAGAACACGGCATAGCGTCTTAATTGCTACTCTTTTTAAGAACGTGCATTGCAATTTGATTTGCAATTTTCACGCTACTTGAAAACTGTATTGACTCCGTTGGATTTGTTTGCAAACAACACTGCCAACCACACGCAAGAAAACTAGTGTGAAATGAAAATGCACAATGTAACACTTGAATGTTTTGTACTAGACCAGGGGTGCGGATCCTTTTCTTGTCAAAAACTTCATTTTTCTGATTCGACATAAGGCCGCAGTAAACATTGACTAGGGAATCCTTGGCCGGAAACAGGAATTTACGGTCAGAATATGTCAGGAATTTACGAATTTACATAAATTTACTGAATTACATAATTGTCCAGAAGGCCGCACCAGAGTAGCCAAAAGGCCCCAGGCTACCCACGCCTGTACTAGACCTAATTGGAAAAAAAACCTTTCATATTTCCGAGAAATCCTGTGTCAAGAAATGTAAAAACATTTGTTTTTAATCATAACTTTTAAAAAGATTTTTCGTATAATTAGATATGCAAATGGTTTTTATTTTAATTATAGGAACCTAAATCATTGGAAAATAACCGTTATATGTTTTTTTCAAACTTCAAATTCCAACCGAAAAACTCTACGCTATAAAACTTGATACCATTTAACCCAGGAATGCGTACAACATTTTTCATCTAGCGGGCCGCATAAAAACAAATTATGATGATTTCGGGCAGCAAGGAAAACATAAATTTAAGTAAAATTCAATCATCTTATTGTTAACAAGATTAAGCGATTATAGACAAATGAAAAATATGTTCCATTATATTTGAAGGATATTATATAACAGCGGTCGGCAAAGTGTGGCCCGTAGAGAAATGTGGCATTGTTTTATGTACTTGGTGCATTTTTAGACGCATTTGATCACTTCAATATGTAATATTCAACACAAAAGTCCAATTAGTGGTCCGTTGGATTACAATTGTAAATTTAGTGGTCCGTGAGCCCAAAAAGTTTGCTGACCGCTGTTATATGGAATATATAACACGGACAAATACAGAGTATATTTTTAAAAAAATATTGCGATTCAATTAAAAAATAAGTACTTTGTTTTAATTTTACGAAAAATGATTCAGGGGCCATAATAAAAAATAAAACAAGCCTAGGGTTGTGCATCCCCGATTTAAGCTCATCAAAACTTAAATAATATAAACCTGAGAATTTTGATAAACCTAATAATTTACCTTTTTGAGATACAGATTGATCAAAAAACACAATAATCGACTATGAATATTAGAGAAGATATTTAAATAACACGTATAACCTTACTAATTTTATTTTAAATGACTTTTGAGGTTTGCCAGACTAGACGATTGAATAACACATAAAATAGGTATTCACAGTGTGCTCGAACCAGACGTTAATTTATAAATAGAAAAATACAAGGACGGCTGATTTAAACTTTGGAAAAACAGCTAAATGTAACAATTCAGAGCATCGATAATAAACACCTGCCGAAATGAATTTATTACATATCCTAAATGCGCGCCCGAACACGATTACCTTCGTAGACACAGTTTTTAAATGCTTTACTGCTAAATAAAGAAGTGAAACAATACCGAAAACACGTTTATTTCTAACATAACGTAACTACTAATGGGTGGACCCTCATTGAATTGAATAAATTATCTCACGATTGCAGTATATAGGAAATTTTGTATGTACTTTGTATTCTGATTGAATGTGTAGGTTTATCATATCATCTCTAATACTTATATTCATTGGTGGTAATTATAATTAATTATTTACGCTCGCGGAGGGCAAACCTGGTTTTCATCCTAACAAACAAAGTGGAATTAGTAATTAGTTTTACATAAAAAAAATCTTTTCTACTAACAATTGCCAGTAAACACATTGAAAGTAGTAAATTGATAATGAGGAAATCTTTCGAAATCATGTAGGCAATTCAAACTAAAAATTATGAATGTAAAGTGATTTTATTTCAAAAAGGTTTAAACATATTCTATCGTTAATTGAATCATTGAGTTGTAAAAACCATTCTGGACGATTTTTCTGAAAACTTTGTTTGAACGCTGCATTTTTCTTTAACTTAAATCCACTCTTGTAAAGAGAGCGAGAGCTTCAAATTTCATCCCATTTGTTGAGGAAATCACTTCATTTGTAAAAAACCAAAATTTGAAAACTGATTTTCAAAAAAAATCAAACTGTTTATATACGTTATCTTCATACAAATTAAAAAGAAATATCAAATTTGCTACGACGTATACAGACAATTTCAAAAAAATAATACATTTAATATTAGGTATGTATGCACAGCAGTTTTTCGTAATTTACTCAAAATTTTAAAAAGCTTCCAGAGTGCTATTTGCAACTCAATGATTTAATTATGAAGTGGTAATTACAGTAAACTTTTATTAGTGTGATATTTTTGATGCGTGCTTCAAATTAGTTAGTTAGATTTCCGGTTCTTATGACGTTACTGCGGACCACTAAAATCTTCTCATGGACCACTGGTTGGAAAACTCTGTTTTAATACGCTGAATACTGATTTCGAGTCACGTCGCGACGTCTGAGCAAATTTTATTTTCGTCATTTATTCCTTTCGGCATATTTAGTGCATAACGAATTATGTTTTTAAAAAATCTTCCGCAAAATTAAAACAGGTGATACATCATGGTCCATATGGTATAGGTATACTGTCGATGAATCATATCTCAAGAATGACAAACTGTAAAACTTGCAAGAAAATATATTATTTTTACTATTGTAACATAGCAAATGAAATAGGCAGTTAATTTAAATTCTCGTATAGTTTCTATATATGATACATTGATTCTTTGTTTTCCTTTTAAAGGCACAAATATTGTGTCGCTTCTAGAAGAACGACCATAACAATATCAAAAATATTAATTTAAAATGTATATAACATAAAATTAGGGGTATTTTAAGAAAACTTTCCACAAAATCACAAATTGTGTAACGTTCGATAATTATAAATTGACGTTTAATGTTTGATAAAAAACAAGCAAAGAAAAAACCTGAAAAATAATTATTTTAATTTGGTTATTCACCATGTCGGGTCCTATAGCGCAGCGGTTAACTTTGCGGGATTTTGTGTCGGACCTCATGGGTTCGAGCCCCAGTACGAACAGCATTTTTTCGATCGTTTTATCAATTTTTGTTCGAAGGTATGGGTATTTGTGATGTTTTAAAAAATTCCCTCTAACCTTTCCGATTCTTCAATAACTGGGCGTAACAATTGCGATTGGTTATTCACTAGTCCTGTCATAGCTTTATCCTTCTATACCTACTACTCTCTTTGAAAAAGAGAGGTTGAGCAACTGAGTAACAAACAGTTATCAAAGAAAAAACATGCAAAAAAGTTCCTTGGTCGACTAAAAATCAAAGTGACATACATTAATTACTTCATAGTGGATTCTTCCACTACTGATGGTAGCGTCACAGGCTCAGAGCGTAGGAAAAAACTTATCTTCTGTTCATTTGAAATATTAACATAGCACCGAAATAAGGTTACTAACCATATTTTATTAGTACTAACCAATAGTTTACCTGTTAATACAATAGTTTATTAATCTTACCAAAGATGTTTATACTATGTACAGTTAATCATTTGCGCCCTTCGCATAAAATAATCATATTTATGTTATAAAAAGCATCGTTCAGAGGTTGTATTTTTATCCGAACGAATGATAAATTCGTCACGAAGGAGTGGAATAATTGATGGCATTGTCTTTCGAAAGTCGGTCGATCGAGGATTTTTACAATTATTCATAATATAAATAAATAAACATAAACTTTAACGCAATAATGAGAGCCTCAATACGTATTCAGGTTATCTTGTCGTAAGAGATAACGGATGACTGATGACCAGTTAACCTTACATAATATTATTCTTAAGTTTGTGCGAAACTTTGCTCACATCGCTTGTTGATTAAAATCTCGATAAATTGTATTTAATCATTATTTCTGCTATTTGTTACTGCCGTCAATGTTAGATACAAGTAATTTATTTGAGAATAATCTGGTAGAACTTCGTTATATTACGGTTATAATAGCAATAATTTTAGTTCCACAAGAATTGTCAAACATTTGTCGATAGCTATTTCGTCATTATGTTATCAAGGCTAAGCTGAAAATAGTCTTAACTCATTATTTAGAAACCTAAGAGATAGACAGAATATCATTTTTTTTATACGTACTGTCATACTTTATTTAATATAAATATTAAATTTTTAATGTCTAGACAAAATTTGCCATATTTGTAATATTATACAGTTGAAAAATAATACGCCTGTGTGGTCGAGTGGTCAACATCGTTGGCTACCGCTACGGAGTGCACGGGTTCGGATCCCAGTACGGGCAGTTTTATAAATTTATTTTTTAATTGATTTATGAATTTCTGTTCAAAGGCATGGATGTATGTGATGTCTTGAATTCCCCCCACCCATCCTATCCTATGAACGGCGCGTATCGAGAGCGATTAGCTAACCACTAGTCCTGTCCTAGCCCTTTCCTTCTATTCCTACTCTATTTGGAAAAAGAGAGGTTGAGCAACTGAGTAACAAGCAGTTCTCGTAGAAACATTTCTATTGAAATAAACTCCATTAGGAGTCCATATGCTGCATATTGGGAGCGAACATGTTAAAAAATATATATATATATATTATCCATTTGTTGACGATGGTAACATGCCGAAGACATCAGCCCTTTCTTGATCTCATCAGAGTTGAGTTGGTGGTTTAGGAAATAGCTTGATAATCTTTGAAAAGTGAAGCTAGGCGACTGGCTTGCACATAGTTTTTTGTATAGAATAATTAATATAATGCATTCCTTGGTTATCATTGGTACACGCTCTACATCCGTTAATATAATACGAACAATCTACAATATGACTGTATTTCCATCATTTCTTGTGCCTATTCTAACATGTGATCATAGAATACAGATTTAGGCACATAAATATGAGTAATAAAACGACCTTTTAACAAGTAATGACCTCTATCGATAGAGAAATATTTCTACGGCATGTTTTTTATCATATCGGATGTTAGAACTCGTACAAAATATTTATAATAACCAACCGAATTGCCCGTCGCAAGTCCTTGAATCAAAACAAACATCCAAGGATAGAAAGTAAAATCAGAAATGATATTTGAGAAGTCTCATTAATAATATAATTATTAATTCGCAATGGGCGTACGGAATCGTCGACCCTGGCGACAATATTGCGATCCTCGCAGCGGATAGCCCACCCACCACATGGAATCAAAGATTGATACTCGCATGTTTGATTCGTAGGGACTGATGTTGTTTTTGATACCGCGCTACGTCATGTGAAGAAAAAATCGATCGAAAAAAAAATGAAGCGGCATGGTCGACTGGTGCTCAAGACTCCTTGACACAGTTCGCAGCGAACATTCGTCGTGGTTCTATGGCATGAGTTGTGCCTGTCAGTAAAGCGCCCATACGCGGCAGGTAAACAAACCTATACGAGTTGTATGTACATAATTATATATATTCCATAAAAATCATGAGCCTATTTTTGCAATTTTAAATACACTGCTTCACAACTAAAAATAGAGCGAACGGAAACGGTATATTCTGAACAAGTTGGTTTCCAATCACCACCCGTTGTGTATATATGCATTCAACGATTGAATTTAAAAGAAGTCTACCCTTCACATTCATGGCCCGATCAGAGCTGCACGTAACTGATTTTAAACCATACAATAGTGTGCTTGAAAGAAAAAGAAAATATTAGTAATAATAAAAGTGTGGGTAGCTAAGCCACTTAAATCAAAATGATACTAAGTTTACTGTGTATAATCTATATACTGAGAGCTCATCGTTATATACGAGTTTATTGACTATGAGCAATCATGGTTATAACGATCCCCAAATAAATTAGCAAACGCTTAAAATGTTGGTTTTGGTTGTAGTCAAGTCAGCGTGGCCTATTAGGCCCGTGTGAGGACGGACCACAGCGAACAGTTCTGCTCGTTTGGATTCCATCTCAGAACAGTCTCACAGAACATGATTAAATTCTTGGTTACTATATAATAGTTGATTTCAACTAATGCTTCATTATTTTCAACACATATTTTTTGGTTACTTTTGTAAACAATAATATTTTCCATACGCTGTTTTTTCACTTCTTATGATAGTATAACATGCTTTACGAACTACTTATTCATACTTAATCCAGTAGCGGCCAAATAAAACACCCTACATACTTATTGTCTCTTTTAAAAACCGATAAATGTTTGAGAAGAAATATAGTTTCACCAGTAAAATAAAATATAAGCTAATAATTTTATATCGTTTTACAACTATAACTTTTTTATTAAGCAATGTTATCTGACTATTTTATTTATTTTCATTACTAATAACGTTAAGAATATACCTTAAATGAGTTAAAAATTAATTATTGAATAATCAGTATCACAATAAGAAAATAATTAATTAAAATCGTAGATTTATTAAAATTACTTAGGTAACATATCTGCTAAAAGCTTCCTGCAAATTTATTTTAAGAAATTTTCTAAATTAAGAATTATTTTAAAACATGTTTTTATTAAAGAGTGAAATATTGGCACTGTTCTCCGAGTCTGATCTTTAAGAGAGTACCGGATGTTTTATTTGTCAGCCGGAAAAAGGCATTCAAAATAATAGGGCGTCCATTTTTTACGCATTAATATACTTAATTGAATTTAATCCATAGTCAATTCAATTCTTTAAATTAAAAAAAAAACATAGAATTTTATCGGATTTTGCGATTCTGCAATATATTATTTAATCCTTATGGCAAGGTTGTCAAAAACAAAACCCTCAAAACAAGACGACCATCACTCGGATTGACATTTTTCAAAACAATTCTTAATTTGGTTTTGATCAATTTAGATCAAAATTCAACATACGTAACTATAATAGAAAAATACAGCGAATAAAAAAAAAACAATATTTTTTCATAAACTGTCATACGTGAAAAGTTATATTTTTTTTATTTGAATAATTAAGATATTTTTTTTCAACTACGACAGCCCACCTCTGAAATATGCAATTAAGTTGTGGTATATTGTGTTACTGATGTGTACAAGAGCACTCTGCCTCGGGCTGTCCTAATAAGTCGGTATGGAGACTATTTGACCCATTGAGGACAGCATGTGACTTCAATAATACATTGCGTATCTATTTATACATCTCACTTATGTAAATAGATATACTTAAAAGGTGGTGGCCAGTTAGCTGTTTGTCAACATTTCATGATCAAATAAATTTAAAAAAAAAAAGGAAAATAAAAAAACTATAATAAATTACTGATAGCAATTATTATATTACTATGTTGTTAACCGATAATGTTTTAAGAATTAAAATACAAGTATAATTGGTAAGAATCTAATGGGAAGAGGGGTAACGTGTCAGACAAGTTATATTCATCTAAATAAGTGCAGCGAAATTAATCTTTTTTTTCAAAATAAAGGCTGCAATACAGCAATCTAGTAGTCACGCTTTTTGACCAAAAATGTTCAAAAAAAAATCCATATTGATCATCCCATATTTATGACCCAAAATATTACCTTCAAGGGATTAAGACATTCAAACACACTTTTTTATGATCATTTTGCAATTATGTTCAGGTTGGCTCTGGTATAATAGATTCTATATATCGAGGACAATAATTGTTAAAAAATTTCAAGCAATTTATTCACTAAGCGAAAGCAGTGCCGCTGTTTTTAAACAAAAGACGTATTTATGCAGTGAGTTTTTGGGTGTTCAAACAATTTCAACCTTTGAAATTGTTTTATCAGGGAAAGTAAGAACTATCAAAATTAAATTCATATAGACATACAAAGTTAACGAACATGGTTTGTTAATTTAACAAACGACAGGTGAACCAGTGGTGAAGAAATATTGCTGATTTAATTGATAATTATTTTTAGTATTTAATGTGTTAGCTTTTAGATTTCGCAAAGTGCGTTGTCATCGCACTTTTTCTGACATTAAAAAATGAGCGATTATTTATCAATGAATGGACCATGAATATAAAAATATTCATGTCGAATACATTACAATAAATAAAAAAATCGACATTTAGTATTAATGAAGTGAATTTGAAATGAGATCAATTAATGAATACAAATATTGAAGAAAATAAATCATGACTCATTTATTTCTCATCGACTGTTATAAAACAGACGTCATTTAAAACTGAAACAAATACATTATGATTAAATAGAGAATTGTGAAAAAATCTTTTTGTTTTATAAAAAATCTTCCTTCGTATTAAAGTATGTCGTGCTTGTCTCACACTCACTGTGATTATTTATGTATTGCAAATATTGAAAAATTATGTGTTACAAAATCGCAATAAATTTCATTTCAATTATCAATACGACAAACAAAAAATATTTTAATATTTTTAATTAATTTCTAACATAATTATATATATCACAGCAAATGTTAGTGAATTACATTTCGAGCATTTGTTGGCAATTCGAAAATCGAGCAAAAACTGACCTGTCTCGTTATCTCAACCCCTACACTTTTGTAAAATCAGATTTTTTTTAATTTATACCTATTTTACTACCTGATAAGGGTTTCCTTTGAATGGTAAAATTACGAATTACATTCGCTTATAATTTTTCACACTATCTTACATTAAAGAAAAAATATCAAGTGACTAACTTATTCTGGTAGGGGACAACAAAAATATAAAATCAGTTGGTGATACAATTTAAGCTGGATGATGTTCCTCTATAAGACACAAGTGCTTATACATCAAAATTGTAAATAGAATTACTCCTGCAACCGATTTTTTTGATAATATAGTTTTCGTGCCACACCTGCCTATCAAACAACAAATAAATATTTTAAAAATATTAAGAATACAAATTTTGATTTATATATCTCATTTCAACATATTCGTTGTATAGACTCGGTTGGTCTTAGCTACTAATATTACATCGATATTAATTTTAAATGCTTACTTTAATGTAAATTCGGTAAGATTTGATCATTCTTAATAAGAAATGTACATTCAACTTTTGTTTTACACGGTGCATCTACCGTGAAAAAACTAAAACATCGTGTTAAAAAAAGACAATTCATAGAAAATTTAAGATTGCTTCCCTGAATTTAAAAACGGTGTTACTTGAAAAAAGAAAACATCGTGGCATAGAAAATCGTGTAAAAAGGTGAGAATGAAGTCCCAAGAAGTAAATGACACAAAATTGTATTCAAAATATGTATGTATTCAAGAAAAAATACTACTATTCGTCTTCACTGATATGAATAATCCTATTCGGTTACTTGTATGAGGGACTGGACATAAATCGTTTTCATCGCTAGAACTTCTAACGCGTTAGGCTCTAACGAAGCCTTTTTTGTTATAACTGTCATGTGTTGTTGAATTTCTTTACATTAGGAAATCTGTTATCCGCTTATGTGTATGTTGTTTTTGGGTATCGTGTTAGAACACATAATTCGTGTAAAAATATACTATTCGTTCTTTTAAATGAAACGTGTTATTTCAAAACCGTATAAAAAAGTGCTGAATGTATTATATAACTGCCAACTGACAAACAGTAATTAGTTCTAAATCTACAGTCATATAAATGTCTGATTCTTATTGTAGATTTACATTCATCGGCATCTAACGTGTTTTATAGGAAAACTGCGACAAAGACTAAGTGTCATAAATAAGATTTATGATATCATTGATACATGTATCCAAATAGCCACTTCGTTTACGTACTGTCAATATCAATTGGAATATTTATCAGCAGAATTCAGTCCACATGCATATTAAAATCAATTGATCTGAATAGGAAATCAAAGAGACGATAAAATCGATGGCACTGTGACGTATTTTAATACTTGAAAAATGCGTTCAAAATAATAATAATGTATCTTGCATACAGGGGGGTAATAAAATATATTAAACATTTCTTCTACTTATGGCTGTAGAATCGGATTCGAGGATCTGTTTTAACTGGAATCGTAGTCGAAAACAAATAATAACTTCAAGTACATTTAAAAAGTAGCCGTAGATTAGTAGGGGTCCGTAGATTACTGTTTTTAGATTTAGGGGTCTGTGGCATGGAAAGGTTTGGAAGCGCTTTTTTAAGATGTGGTCATAGTTAGAGTCATCCTATTTCTTAACGCTCCACAAACTCTGCTTCAAAAGCAAAAGAAAAGATGACTAGAGTTTAAATAAGATCTCCGACCGCCGTAGCCAATAGGTATCGCTGTTAAAAAAATAATTTCAGATTATATCCACATTTACGTATTAGGATCAAGACCGATTAAGTTCATCACGAGCATTTACTAGGTATATATTAAAAACAATGAACGCCGTAAAAGGTATCGCTGTGTTACAATTCTCTTGTACAATCCCAAGTTTGAGACCAGTGACATTTTGATGAAACAAGTGTCAATGCACATACATTAATTTATTTCTCAGACATGCATTTCATTTAGACACTGATTAATAGTCTTCTTGACCAACTATGAAATTCCACGCTGGTTATGCGAATATGCGAAGCAATTTTTACAATGTTGAAGCTTTTCTCAGTGATACTATCAGTATGTACACCAGAGGCTTGCGGGATCTTTGCTCCTCGCTCAAATTCATTAAAATAGTTTATTTATAAAAGAATTCTTATTTTAAAGATTTTGTTAATATCCTGCCAAAAGCAGTGGTTTATAAGCCACAGTTATACATATATTCTGCACAGCCCAGTAAAAACACGGTAAGATCAATGGTTTGTTGAAGACAAATAAAAAAATATACATTTCTGTTGAAAGCATTTGTTTATGTGTTTATTATTACTATGACTTGGTATTTTGATAAAAAATAATGTAGCATAAACGATTATCAAAATACATATATTTTAAGTAATTTACTTTATGCTCAAAACAAACATATGTATAGTTCTTTTGGTCATAACCAAGTTATTTTGATTACCCGCCCAGTAAAAAGTTTGCGAACACAATTTCTCAGATCAGAAGAAACATTATAATGTTCAAAAGAATGGCATTATTCCAATTTTGTCATTTTATAACATTATAATATTCGATCATATAATAATATATGACCAGGTACATAATCTCGATAAATTATATAATGTACAAGAAAACTAAAACCTTACATTTTTTGCACGGGTTCTTTACACAGTTTCTAAATTGCACTGCCCATTGTAGTGGAATGTATCTCTAATTTCTCTATGTACACTTAACCTTTTTTTGCGCGGTTTTTTTCCACGCCTTTTTCACATGGAATGTATCACCTGTGCAAAAAGAGAATTAGGTGTACATGAAGGGATATTTTATCGGTGATAAGAAGTGAAGCGGGCAAATAATCACCGCACGCATGGATTATTATTTCCGATTAATAATAAAGCTATCTTATACAAATGACATTTACCATCAATTGGCTTGCATGACATTATATTGATATCTAATCTTCAAGAGAAACAGATAACCAGATATATATATATTTTTAGTAACATTGTTGTATAATGCAATGTTTATATTTTATTTATGGCTTAGAACAGTGATTTCCAAACTTTATATTACTACGCCTCCCTTTAAAAAAAAGTATTTTCGCGCCTTCCATCTCTTATTTCATATAATTATAAAGGTACGTTTCAAATGAAAAAAAATATTCTAAACTGTTGGTGCCTCCCATTGTAATACCCACACTAGGGATTCCAACTATTCGTCATTATCAACTATTCGAATATCGAATAGTTAAACTGAAACTATCCGGATAATTTTTAGTATTTACATACATTATATGTTTGTACTAAAATACAACACTAAATACTACCTACATCAAAAACGAGCTCATTTATAATTAAAATCATTTCAAATTTCAAAAATGCATATTTTAAAAATAATGTTTCATATTTTAAATTTGTTTTTAATTGTTCCTGCCGTTGAAAATACTCATTTAGTAGCAGTTGACGTTGACTTTATTGTTAGAAGTGTTTTAAGCAACACGCCCAACTTTTCTGTTATTATTTTTAATTGATCCAAATATATCATATACAAAATATTTTTAAAACTGATTTAAAAAAACATATTTTGATAAACAAGTAATAACTGGCTGTTTTTTCTAGTAGACTGGTCTCGATTTCTGAGTTTTTACTAAATAATCGTATAACTCGCACGCATAAATAGATGCTGCACGATCAAAGTTTCTTTATTCACTGATATACATTTTATAATAATTTAAGACTAAATATTTTCTCGTTTCCGTATTAAAGACAAAACATATAAATACACATTTCGATATCATTTCATTGTATTAAAATATTTAAAAATTGCAGCTGCATCTGATTACTCCAGCGGTATTTCTTTAATGAATCAAATTACGGCATTGAAGGTTTTTTTATAGCCTCAAATTCGAGCCGATTCGTCAAACTCAAACCAAGTATTATGATAAAATATTGATAACACCCGAGTTGTGTGGAGGCGAAAACACCACTACCTTGAGAATTCATAATTATTCCTTAAATGTGGAGAAATTGTGAAGTGATCTTTCGTAGATTTTGTAACATATTTCATCAAAAAATATTACGAATACTATTCGGATATTTCCCCAAATAACCGAATATCGAATAGTTGAAAAGGGGGCGAATATATCCGGATATCGAATATTCGAATATCCGGATTGGAATCCCTAGCCCACACCTCCTCAGAAAGGCACGCCTCGCAGTTTGGAAACCGCTGGCTTAGAAAAAAAACAATATATTTAAATATGTATAATTTATTACCCTAATATAGATAATAGCGCCATTTCACAACGTTGACAGCTTAATGTATCCATAATTAATTTCTATCAAACACTAAATTTCCCTAAAAAGTGGGGTCAAGACGATAATGTCCCACTATCAATATTATTTATTACTACCTGCACATATTAATCCATCATATAACACGAACACTACATTTGCTCATCACCAATTATCCGAAAAAAATATGAATAAAATAACACTAAAATTTAATATACGCAAAAAATATGGTTATTTTCGCACAATCGTAATTAATTGCCACCCGTAGGCAATAAAAATGTCGAATAATTTAATTGCAACATGAATCTTTTAAAGCAAACAATATTAATTATATGATCGTTTTTCAATTAACATAATATACAAACGCATACACCCACACAAACAAAAAAATGATAATGTTTAATAGTATAATTATATGTGCATAAAATGCATTTTAATTCAATATTTTTTTAGCATGAATTATTTACAGTGGTATATAAAATATCGTTTTATGCCGATTATTCCTATAGATATGTATACATATACACATTTAAATGCTATGCAAATATTATATCATATAGTGTCGATACGCCTTTATATTTTACAACACTACACGACACAATTCGGTAAATTGCGTTTAAAACCAATAATTGTTCAATATCGCACTAAGACAAATATTTTAGAGCGTTATCTCACTCGCCTGATCTTTTTAAGGGACTGTGCATTTTAGTGCTTTGACTTTTTATTGCTTGTTTTACGTGGACCCCGGTTGAGAAACGCTGATCTAGATTACTGAATAGTCAGACAATTTTATTATAATATCAGGGCCATGTATTACTATTTACTAACCGCAAACAAGGAATTCTTTTTTCAAACTGAATTAAAAAAAACCTTATGTAAAGTTTATAAATTGTCGGTTACGATTTTTTGCCTATTACAGATCGACATATTAAATACTAAATACAGACATTAACAAAAAAAAAATTAAATGGTTAAAATACAAAATTATGAAATTACGTTATACGTATCATACAACAATGTTTTGCTCTATATTTGCATTTTTAAATAAAAATGGAATTGGTGTACTAATTTTGATACAGTTCAAAGATAAATATATAAAACAAAATCAAAAAAATCTTCACCTGTAAAAAAACAATAATTTATAACCTCAAAAATAGTTTTATACAATTTTAATAATCAGTATAATGATAATTTTATATTATTAAATAGTAAAATTAAAATAGTAAAATTTATTGTATCTTACACATGCGTATGATTGTATAGATAAATTAGGGAATTAAACTTGAAATAAGTAAAATAAAATGTTTAAAACTAAAATATTATATTATATGAACTAGACGTCGATTTTAATTTACAAAAATATCTTCAAACCAATTCATAAGCACTGATTTCAATCTCTGCCCGGAAACGTCAAACAAGAAAACAAACTTTTCGTAATTCGAACTTTCGAACACAGAATTTTAAAAGAAAAACCGACGAGCTTTTTGTAGAACCGTCGCAAGCGTCAGTCAAAGACGAACTGCCGACGCCGGTAGACAGCGTGACTTTTTTCAATGCGAAAAGCCGGCTCACTTTATTCAGAGGTGGGCCACCATACAATACATTTCGTATTTGGATACGATATAATGAAACAAACATATTTGACGAAACAAGATGCCAAAACGACAGAAGATACGCGATATCGGAAAATAAACGATACGTTTGTTCTTATACTAGAAAACCATTTTTTTTTCAGTCATATGGACGCCAGTTTCAATAGCTTTATTGATGATTTAATGCATTGCCAAGCATTTTTCTCATTTGTACGTTTGTTTCAAAGAAAACGTGAGATGTTTGTCATTAATTATTCCAATCTCAATGATTTTGATTTTTCAACGACAATAAATAAAAAATTATCAGCAATTATTAGAAGTATAAACAATTTTCCGACAGCAAGTAACTGAGATTTAGAGAAAAACAATTATTTTGAACTAGGGTGACTGTTCATATAGTCAGCCGTGTTCAGTAAAATAATAGTATTGACACTGAAAAAAACATAAGTGTTTAAATATGTGTCGGTAGTTACCCACTTGAAGATGTATATTTGTACTAAACTGACTTCTAAAAGTTAATGCCAATTAAAGGCTATCTACTGATTTTTGGTGTCAGAGTACTGGATTTTTTGCCATTTTTTGGAAAACTGTTTTTATTTTATGTGTGGAACGATATTATCCGTTTTTATATTCACTTGATTACATTATGTATTTGGTACCTGTTTTATAAAATACCAGTGGAAAAAACATATATTCATTATTCATTAATTAAATGTATCTTTCGAAAAAACACAACAAACATGTATCTAATGAACCTGTAATAAAAACATACTTTGGTACTATATCGGTTAACGAGTTGTTATAAATGTAATGTTTATTTCTGTCTTTATAGTAATAATATAAAAATACCGTATAATAATCGTATAATTTATGATATTTTAGAAACTGAGTGATTTATTTTGTTTCAATCAGGTACAATAAATAAATGTGTAAGAATATTTGTACCCTTATTAGGAAAACACAAAATATGTGGAATAAATGGTTTAAAACGAGCTTTTATTTTGATGTGGATTGTTCGTCATCATAAAACAAAAATATGACAACATGAATAAAAAAATGTTTTAATAAAATGAAGAGTTTGTGATGCTTTTTATTATACGTCGAATACGCTACTCTTAATGTTACTATGAGCTCATAAAAAAATTAACGTGAGTAAAATTTCGCAATAACGACATTGGACCAAACGAATTTTATGAATTATTTAATGATCCGGTAAAAACTAAACAAAAAAAATAAAATTGGAAGCCAATAAGAATGCTGATAAAATCGTTTTTGTGTACTTATCGAAAAACGATAATTACAAGTATTTAGCGTTAATTATAATTATTATCGATGCATTTTATACGTAATTAAATACAATTTATTTTTAATTGATACTGATGTTTTTTGTAAAAATAATTTTAATGTGTATAAAATTAAGACACTTAATAAAAACAAACTCATATGAGGAAAATTTCAAATGTATTCTGTCGATTTATTTGTCATTATTATTTTTAGTTAATGTTTACACTACCATTCTGGTAAAAAATGTTCAAGTCGTATTTTTTTTGATCGATAGAATTAAATTTTAATGAGAAACACATAATTGTTTTTGTTACTTTATTAATTATATTTATAACTAAATTTAAATTCATTTATTATTACTCAAAAAATATTATTTTTACAATATTTAAAACGTTAATTATTTATCACACACAATAGATTTGTTTTACACCGATTTACTCGAATACTTGTATCAAAATAAATTATTTAGGTAGAATAACAAAGATATAATTTTATGAATAACTATTTATTTTTGACATTTTACGAGTGCATATATAATCCTTTTACCATATTTAAATAATATAATTTAACTGCAACATCTAAATAAACTAAATTATCTTTTAATGTTTATTAAGTACCAATGTATGTAGATATAGAACTAAATACTCAAATAGAACATGCAAGACATTTCGGCGGGAAGATAAATTGATATAACCAACAGGCAGTCAAGTCTTCTAGTAAACGATTAATAACCATAGATATTTATAATCGAATCAATTTCACAGATAATTTGAGAGAATGTATTTTTTATTTATATTACACACTTAATTACTTTGGTTTATTTGCGATGGATAATGCAAACGGCTTAAACATGTTTACGATTTTATTTTAGTGTGAAGACTGTTGCTGCTTCTTATTTAAATAGAATCATTTAAATAAAACATATAGTTAGATATATATCTAGTATCGTAAAGCTAACGATGAGGGTACAGTTTCAATCGTATGACATAAACGCTTATGATTGATCAAAAAAATGTAAATTTAAATAAATCTATCTAGGTCTTTTAGAATTTTTTCGTTGGTTTAGGTTATTACAAACATACAATATTTTGTAATTCTAAAACGTCCTAAAACAGTAACTTTTTCAATAAATGTAACATCATAATTTATTTCGAGCACCTGCATCAGAATGTAATGACTTTAAATTGTTTACTTTTTATACGACTGAAAACGAGTACATGATAAGTCTTTTCGTCGGCTTAATTCTAATATCACGTAAGTCATTTTTTTAGAAATTTATGTTTCGGTGATTTCGGTTAAAAAGAATATTAACGCATCTATTTCATTCGTTTAATATTCAAATTTGCAAGTGAAAGGGGTCAAAAAGCAAACAACGCAACATGACGTATCTCTTCTTATATTTATCTATTTTAATACAACGTAAGTCCTAAGCATTAAGTATATATACAAATTTATGACTATTTTTTTAAAAGTATAATTAGGAGTAGTAAAATACTCTACTACAAAAAACAAAAATATGAGAATTTGTTTCGGTTAGTTGAAATATTCAGTTTTAACTGTCTCCTGAACACTTGAGTAAACTGACTTACGCCAAGTGTTTTCATTTTTGGAAATTATTTTCCTCGATAAAGAAAATGGGTCCATGAAAGAATTCATCATTAAACGTTCGAATTGTTAGTAAAATTTGGATGCACAATAACTGCACAGTATGTTATATTTTCACAATCACAATAAAAATAATTGATGACTCACAATATAAGTGCACGAACAAAGATTAACATAATAAAATATACCAGAAACTGTTAATCAAAGACGCCAATAAAAAATAACAATCAAAACATTTGTATTATCGTCTCACTGAAATATGTTAATGTTAACATGTTTATGCTGGCCGTAAAACATTTTAATTTGGTTGTAAAACAATTATTCTAACTTCGGTCGTAAATCAAAAATTAGACAGGTGTTCAAACACGGCGAAAAAATCGCACGTGACGTTTTTTACGACAGTGACTCGCTCCCTGGGTACTTAATTAATTTTGACATGCTGATAGTCAATGCAATGATAACCGAAATGGGCGTCCAATCGACCAAATTACTTCCGTTTTAATTATTAGGTCACTTTAGTGGGTCAGCGTACCGGAAGAAAATGATAAGACGTTTAAGCGCAACGGAAAGAATTTTTTAAAAATGTATTAAGAAATTTCAATTCAGAATGTACGATAAAGTCACAGCGAAAATGTGGTTTGTTTAATAACTTCCGTTTGGTTTTCGGACGGTACATAATATTTAAAGAAAACCGGTCAACAAAATAGAAGTCATCTTACAAAATAATATTTAAAGTTCGGTCTCGGTCTCCCATTTCACAAAAATTTGTATGTAGTAAAGTGCAAAAGCATTCGCCACAAAAACATAGTAACAAATCAAAAAATCATTTAAAATGCAGAAACTTCAAAAAGTGGAGAAGAAAAGTTCGTTGTCCAATTATCGAAATAAACGATGATTATATCAAACAATATAAATAATCAATCGATTCCATTACCTCTCCGACCAGAACCTTTTGGACTGAAGACTTTCCTGACTATCCACAGACCATCAGCGGCGTAACCACAACACGGCAGAGATATGCAATGCCTGCGGACCATTGAAATATATATAAAATATCACTGAAATTTATTACGACATTAATTGGTATTTACTTTAAATAAAACTAAATCGTAATTAGGTATAAATATCACGATGGCATAAAACCGAAATAACTATCAACTATATTTTATAAACTTTGAGAACTGATATAGTTATTTGCATACCAACTAGCATAGCTACTCCTGTTTTTAAATAATTATTCCAATATATTTGTGCTTACAGTGACATCTACTTTCAAGATATATTGAATTATTTGAATAGTTAAACAGTTACTAATTGTGCGAGACTATAAATCTTGCCTTTGCAATAAATCATTTGATCTAGCAGACAAAATTAAATTACTGTTTTATAGACACCTGTGTTTCAATAGCAAAAGCTTACTAAGTTTTACACTTCAACGATAGAGACCACTACAAAAGTAAATTTGTAAACAATATTATGGGTACCTTATATTACGTACATTATTTTAAATTATGTTAAAAAATATCAAGGGCATTGTATATTTTTACGATATCTATTTATAGAAAGAAATTAACCGAGGCCACGGAAGTGTCTTTTTGTTGGCGGGTAATCCAAACCGTTTATGATATAATTTAACATTATGCACTGTCATGAGCATTCGCAGAGGCGTAACTAGGTGACAGAGGATGGACGGTTCAAAATACGAAGTATAACATAACTGTTTTCTTACATTATTGTGTGTTTTTGTGAGATTTTACTACTTTTGTAACTAAGGCAAATGATAATAAAGTTTAAATCATTTGCAACGGTAATCGGCGGAATACATCGAATGATTTACAAATCGAGAGGGTCAAAGTGTTAAGTACGCCAATGATGGTCACCTTTCTAAAATTTAACATTTTTGTAGTTATGGGTTAACAAAGTCGAAAATTCCAAATGTTAGTAACGTTACATATAGTTAAATGTACTAATTTTTATTAACAAGGAATCGTGAAAGATTACTACTATAAATACTCTAATATTTATAGTATGATTTATTAGCGTATCAATTTGTATCGAACTATGATACGAATGTTTGTGTAGGTATCTACACAAAATGAGAACTATTGAGACGTAACTGTGTCGATTGATAATAATTACGGGTATGTCAAGCATTACGTGTAAATCAATACTCGATATTTCCAACATCTAATAATGTTAACAATATATTTCATACCACAACTTGGTAGCAAGTAGCTCTTCATAGCAAACATATGAATATCTTTACCGGTCTTGTTAACATTGATTGATTAAATTGGTATTTACATTGTAAATAGTACGCGGAACTATATTAAAATAATGTTTTACAAATTAATGTAGTAAAATTTCTAAAAATACATTGTTTCGATAAAACTACAGAAAGTAAGTAACTGTGCATGTTTTTTTCAGTATAATGGGAACAAAAATTCAATGTCATACTGAAATAGCTCTATCATTTCTTACTACAGTGTTGTTAATACTTCCGATGGTTTCGGCGGTAACTTTGTGGAAGTTCATTTTAATATAAAATTAAAAATAACTTTGATTATTCCACGTATTGTGTAACTAACTGTGACACGTGTTTCGCCTTACTATCTTCAGACTTACTATCGCAAAGTTTGCTTAAGTAATAAAGCAAGATTGATTCGAAAATTTTAAATTATGAAATTACAAAATGGACTCTACAAAATGGAATAGAGGTCTATTAAAATGGAGTTCTACCAAGTAAATGCCAAATCAATAAATTACAAAATGGAGTTTAGGTTTTTTTCCTTTTAAGGGAAGCAAGGAGTAATAGGATAGTAAGTCTGAAGATGCCTCTTAAAAAGAGGTGAAACACGTGTCACTGTTAGTTACACAATACGTAGAATAATCAAAGATATTTTAAATTTTATATTACAGTGTTGTTATTTACACTAGAATGGTTAATGTATGTATTTGAATAAATAAAAATGGCTTGTATTTTTTTGGTCAGAATTTGAATAACACTGGTCAGAATTTTTATTGAATGGTCAGAATATATCGATCAGAATAAATAATCATAATTTAAATGAAATTTTAAAAAAAACCTAACCTTACCTAACCTGCTAACGAAAATTGTTATTAAATATTCTGACCATTTAATATTTTTATTCTGACCGTTCATATTTTTATTCTGACCAAAAATTGATTTAAATTCTGACGATTTAATTTGTTTCCAATAAAAATAATATGAAAACCAATATTGAATGCATGTAACAGTAGGTAGATTTACGAAATATACAAGTGATGAATAATCGGAATACAAAAATAATACAATGCGCGACAAGAGACAGGTGTCAGAAGGCGCAGTGCAATTGTATGTATCTAAAAATAAAGCGATAATCTCATATATTCTAATTTATGTTGTATTTATCATCCTCTTAGCTCGATAATTAATCATTGAACAAAAAATGCTGTTTCACAAATGGACGAAAAGAGAATTCAGCTAATTTCCTATTAGGTAAGCGATACAATTCCGCGCACCAAAGACGTTATTTTTTAACTCGTCATTGGCCACATATGATATAGATCAGTGTTTCTCAACCTTTTTGGGAGCGTCGCCCCTTTTGAGTCTTTATTTTTCTGTGGCCCCATACCTTTTTTTTAAATCACCGATTTGGTATACTTTTTCCCAGATTATCTCCGAATTTTTTTTTAGCCCACCGAGGAATTTGAAATCCCCGATTTGGTATACTTTTTCCCGGAATATCTCCGAAAGACCTTTTTTTTTAGCTCACCGAAGAATTTGAAATCCTCAATTTGCTCAAAATTACCAGTGTCCTCCCTGAACTGTGTTGCGGATCCCCAAAACAAAAATAAATCTCTGTGCCCCCCTTGAGATACACTGTGACCCCCTTGGGTGGCCACATGCCCCACCGTTGAGAAACCCTGATGTAGATAATCAAACACTTGTGAAACCTAACAATCAGGGATATGGAGTCGTGGAGTCAGATGTTTTTCCAGAGGCGGTGTTTTAATTAGAAAAACTGCAAAAAAACTAATTTATAGAAAATTATTAGTCTATTAATCATATCGATTGGTGAAATATATTTTAACTATTCTAGTAACTAGAATGATCTGATCGTATACAGTTAATCAGAAATATTTTTAAAAAATCAATTTGGTCCACGCCATGCTAATATCACAGTCGATGAAATAACAATGTAATTAGGCTAAAAATATGTTGTACTGCGTTGTATAAATGAGACAATAATTTTTACATTCGACGAATATTGGTGAAATGTAATTATATGTTGCCTAGAGCAGTGGTTTCCGAACTTGATGCTAACTACGCTTCCCTTTGTAAAAAAATATCTTCGCGCCTACCCGTCCTATATTTTATATAATAATAATGACATGTTTTAAAGAGTAAACAAATATTTTTAACCACTTGAATACCAAGAGGACACAGGTGTCTGGAACATATGCAATATTAAATTTTCGAGATTAATTTATTCTTATATAATATAAATCGAAGTGTTGTAACAAAGTAGTAGTAATTAATAGAATATAATATGTTCAATTTCAATAAAAGTTTTTTAATAAATAATAAAACACATTAACCACTTAAATACCAAGCAGACACAGGTGTCTGGAACATATGCAAACGAACACGGATGTCCAAGACATTTAAAAACTCAAATACTTGGTATTCTAATAGAATATAAGCAATATTTTGATGAATATATGTAGTGCTATTTATAATGAGTCAATATAGGTTTTTAAAATATCGAATTCGAGCGTATATTAGGTAAAATTATTTTTCTCAAAACACGCAGTATCTCTGGGTCATATTAATGATTTATTTGTGCGGTATTAAAACGGTTAAACTGTTCGCACCTCTTTATTATTGTAGCCTACGTCTCCCAAGGGAAGCGCGCCTCCCAGTTATGAAATCGCTGCCTTGCAGTCATAATTTGAGGCATTCGCTTTTACTTTTTGAGAAATCATAAACACTTTAGCAAATTAACACATAAATGATAAATAAAACAGATTAAATGTAGATAATTATTATTGACCACTTAAAAATGAGTGCAATGGATTCAGTTTTACGAACCAAATAAGGTAAAATCAACACGTGTCAAATGATTATATCAACATATATCTCATTACCCGGCACGTGTAAACAGTTTCAATTTTAAAAGTATTAACAGTAGGCGTCGAATATATATCTTATTAATTGACTCCGTCTTGATTTAACGATACTCTCAATTCGTGTAACATTTTTATTATCAGTTTTTATTGCATCACGCCTTTTTGGGGAGAAATCATTGGTTGCAAGTTGCAATGTTAATAGTACCGAAAGTACTAATAAATAATTTATTGACAAATGTTTAATATATATTCTGCAGTGCATTGGCATGAATATTAATTGTTATATTTATAAACACTATTTCGTGGTGTAAACATGTATTTTTGAATAAACGACAAAGTACAGAATAATATTGGTATTTATTTATTCATTCATTTTGGCTAACTTGATAAGAGTGTTAATACAGGATGTTAATACAGGATCTCTCGCGGTATCGAAAATAAAAACAAAATTAACTAACAAAGACTCAAACGTCTATTTTAAATATGTATAATTATTTGAAACCAGTGTGGCATTTTGTGAAATATGGTAAAATTCACAATTTATTTATACTATTATACTAAAATATATTACATTATATATTGTGTCTAATGTACATATATTCCCCAGCGCTATGGTTACATTATTTCGGGAACTGCGTTAAGCGCAGGCAAAGTGTTACCCGAATCAAACGGTAACATGAGTTTGGTTGTGCTGCTCTTAAATCAATTTGGTGTCCAGTTATTTTTTTAAAAATATTCAGAAAATATAATGTAGTTGTAACGGAAGTTAATATTCATATTTTTGTCAGTGTAGTTTTCTTATTCTTTTGTTATTTTTTAAATATGTTGAAAAAATTTTAATATTTTAATTATTTTTATAACATAATAAATAATATGAAAATGTATTAGAATTTATAATTATCTTCCAGTAGCTCCTATCCTTGATTTTTTTCATTTTACGAGGACTATTCAGGTTGAAACGATGTTGAATTGAACGGAAGGGGCATAAAAATGAACTTAGTAGCTCAATAACTCATATGCCTGTAAACGCTAACTCTGTGAATATACGTAGCTGATCGGCAGAGTATTCATTTTGTTAACATGAGGCAATACGACGAATAGATTCCTATAAAGATACAAGATTCCAAGGTAGTCGCTGTAAATTAAGATGTAAGATATATGCCCCTTCAAATAGTACAAGCCCATGTACATCAAACATACATTAATGATATCTTGATTAATACGTCTTTATCACGCAGAGCACACACTAAACCATAATTAATAAAACCAAAACAGGCATACACATGTCAGTCCATATCATTTAAAAATAATAAACATATTAATTTTCTTTTTTTTTTAATATGTATTTAATAAAATAGTAAGTGGGATGTAGTACAGTAGATTCTTGATGTAACAGACCTCGGAATAATGGTGAAAATGGTTAAAAACATCATGTTTATGGTTTACATATTTAAAAACAAATGAAACCGCTTGTGCACAATGATCCTCGCACATTAATCACGTAATACGTCTCGCTCTCGCATTCTAGTAATAATGCTGTCCTGCTCGTAGACATAATGTAGCACTGACTTTTACAACACTGGCCGCTGATTCATACAGCGGCACAGCAGTTTAATTTATTATCTGTAAATATTTATTATTTGATTTGGTAACTGCACCATAATGTGGTATTCATAAGGACGTACCAAGTGCATTACAATAAAATTAAATTTTGGTTGACAAAATTAGATTTATATAAAAAAAATAAAAATTGATTGACTGTTTTAGAACGGCTTGAGTATTTGCTATAATGGCAATTTTAAGTTGGGTGTAATACGTAAAACGTGGTTCTGGAACTCAACTTGTTAAAAAAAACATGAATAATTGCGTTCGTAAAGCTATTATTGTAACATTTGTATAAGCTTAAATTTCTTAATAAAGATTTGACAGTTGGGATTAATTTACCTATTACCATAAACAAACGTAAATGAAATAATATAAAACAAACAAATACAGACAATAAACCATCGACTCGAAATAAAAAAAATAATGTTAGGGGTGTCAGAAGTCATAATCCCGGAAGAAATAAAAAATTATGGCGTCTGTAGTCTGGTGACAACAAACTTCGCTATGCGATCAAAAAGTTTTGATTCCCTTGTTATTAAACTTGTTCCGACTTAATATTTAGTGACATAAAAAAATTCTGATACATTGGCAATTAGCTATAATGAAATACAAAAAATGGAATTTGATAGCTTTGTTATTCCAAGTTGTGTAACAAATTGTGTCACGTATTTCGCCTCTTTAAGAACCATCATCAGAAACACTATTGTAAGGGTTATTTACGACTAAACTAAATATTGACTATAATTCTTAACTTACGAATTACAAAACGGAGGTGTTGTAGGATTTTCTTTTTAACAGAAGCAAGGAAAAGGGTAGACACAAACAATACTTGTATGAAGTGCAGTAAATCTCAATGTAAATAAATTCAACAATGGTGATCCGCCTGTTTTAAAATTGCAATAAAAATTATTTATTATTGATAACAGAGATAAAACAATAAATATGCAAGTAAGCAGTGGCGGCTGGTCAATGTGGAATTGCATCAATGCACCCCTTGTATATGTAGAGGCGGTTATATTACATGAAATAATATTCAAATATAACATTTATACCATTCACTCATTTTGAATTCTTCATGATTTTAGTGTTTAAAATAAAATAAAATAAAATGTTCAAAAATATTTATTATAGACATAATACATGAAGAATTTAAAATGAGTGAATGGTTTAAATTTTATGTTTGAATATTATTTCATGAAATATAACCGCCCCTACATATGCAAAGGGTGCATTGATCCAATGTCACATTGACCGGCCGCCACTGCAGGTGAGGTTAGGTCACCTTATACAAATCATATAATCTCAGTATTGGTTAAATACCTTGTACACCTAAAACCTGTATTATGATTTCATTGTGCAATACACTTAACAAAAAGTATATTAGACCAGTGTTTCTCAACCTCTTTGGTAGCGGGGCCCCTTTTGAGTGTCTTTATTTTTCTGTGGCCCCCATACCTTTTTTTTTAGCTCACCGAGGAATTTGAAATCCCCGATTTGGTATACTTTTCCAAGAATATCTCCGAAATACCTTTTTTTTTAGGTCACCAAGGAATTTGAAATCCTAAATTTGCTCAAAATTACCCGTGACCCCCCTGAACTGTGTTGTGGCTACCCAAAACAAAAATAAATCTCTGTGGCCCACCGTTGAGAAACCCTGTATTAGACCACTATTATAAGATTATGAAACTTTTTGCTTACTTTAATTATTAAACTTGATAAAAAAAACTTTTTTACTGGAAAAGCTTGAATTGTTTGAACAAATATTTTAATGATCTTCATTCGAACCCTTGATGGTTATCGGGACTCTATTTGCCGGGATTTTGTAAAAGGCCCTATCAATAATCGTTGCCACACATTTTATTATTATTATGAGTCTTGCCCTACATATTCAATTCAAGTGCATACCTACGCCAGCATAGATCGAATGAAAAATAAAATTGCTTTGTACTAATTGATATCAAAGATTGAATTAAAAGTCAATTTTTATCTCTTATCGCATTGTAGTTGTACAGACTATAGACACCGCGATATGAAATTATGCGATGCAAGTGATATCCCACATGATTTCTTAGAAATGATGAAATGAGAAAATCAGAAATACTTTAAGATAATTGAATAAATCTCAAATTCACTGTGATCTGACCGGGAATCGAACCCAAACCTGCGTGATCGGTAGAGAAAGCTTTAACCAACTGGGCTATAGCAGGCGATATGTTATACTTACCGGAAAACTAATACAATTTATTGTGAGCTACTTATATTTACAGTCAAACCCCATTTTTGTGTATTTGAAGATATCGACGAAATAAGTGCAAATAGTGGAGAAACGTAGATGGCAAATTTTAAAAAAAAAATATGTTCGTATAAAACAGAAAAATAATTAAAAATATTTCAGACACAAATTAAAAAACGTGAATCACGAACACGTTAAAACGAGATTTCGCTGCACCTACTTTACAATTATATAGATGCAATATTTTTTTTACAATAATGCCGACGCTCAATTTATTACATTATTCAAGAGATTGGATTTCCACTATAAAATAAAATGTTTACATTAGTTTTGTTATTTTGAAAACATGCGATTATGACTATAAACCAAATAAGGAAGAGTTTGACATTCACTTTCCTCCACAATTTAAATCCTACGCGATTACTACTGCGACTTTACTAGTACCTCGCGACCGACCGTTTGGAAAACACCGATTTAAGCAAATATAAATATTATTTATTAATCAATAAAAATATATTTCACAACAATCATATTTTAGTAACACTGTAGAATATATTTTTTATTGATATCGTTTATTTAGTTTAGTATCGTTTCCTAACGGTGTGGCACTATGTAAAAGTTTATTTTTTTTATTTTCCATAATACACATTGATGTCAATCCATCAAGAATTAATAGTCGTAAGCACTGTATTTCATATTTGTATCATTATTTATAAAGGGGTCATTATATCTTAATAGTGCAACTCGCCGGTCATTCAATAGAATAACATAATATTTTTTCTACTTATCATGAATAAATGTTTATATTTAAATTCATAACATAAGTACTAAATAAAAGTAAGTTCAAATTTCTGCACGGTTTATTGTCACCAAGGCATTTTATAACCGCTGAGAATAATCCTAGGCGATTTTTAAATACATACATAATTCTTTATGATTGAAAATGCATTTCCAAAAAAAGCCGTCGAATTCATATAAAAGGCGGTAGCAATTAGGGCATCCAATCCAGTACATTTATTGTAATCCCGGGATTTCGGGATCCCGAATTGGAAAAATTGTCATCTCGCTGGCCGATTCCCAAAAACTTGGAATATACGGAATTCTCATAATGAAAAAATGTGGGACATTTTTTTCATCTCTTTCGGGAATTTCATTTTTTTTCACTGGCCAATTTCAAAAACCCAGGAATTTGCGAAATTTCCAAAATTAAAAAAAAAAATTTTTAGCTTTCGCGTAAATTTCAAAAAAAAATTCGGGTTGCCTATGCTTAACAACTTTTTGAGAAATTTTTACTTCTTATCCTCAATCCCGAGATTAGTGCTCTCACAATCCCGGATCACAACATATGTAGGGATTGAAGGCCCTATTTAATAAGATTAATGATTAGCAACCGTGCATAGGTGTGTGAGGTGCATAGCTTGCATTCCTCCGTGCACTTTGATAGATAACAAATGAATGCAGATCAGGCGCATACCTGTTTTAAACTTCCTTGAGTAAATGCGTCGCGTATCAGTAAATGATGCAAAATTGCATAAAGCTTCAACGCATCCTTGGCAGGCCTATTCTGCACGTGTCACGCATACTAAACTCCTGACATGGTGGAATCTTTAAGATTTTCTAAATTATTATTGGCAGTTGTCCCGACATTTATGTCATGCAGTCATTAAGAATCAATATGGCTTTCATCTTTGCGTTTAAGTACTAAATAATTAGTTATTTCATAATTTTATCAGAGCATACATGTATCACCCAATTTGTCCTGAATGATGGACATTTCGGTATAACTACGAAATAAAATCCCGTATGTTCGAATACATGCGAATTCATCTATTCTCGAAAAAGTCTTGCAAAATTTTCAGTCTTTCGAAACTACTATGTTGATATAAGATACAAAAGAAGGCGATTTTGATGCCGGGACTTACAAAACATTATATTTTTCTTCTAAGACGAGAAGTGACATGCATGCCAGCATGCCAAACGAACAGAAGCGCGGCACAATTTTAACATGTTTGCTGGGTAACTTATGTATTGCTTTAAATTTTACTATTTTCTCATATTTTCATTATTATTTTACGTTTTAATTAAGTGAGATTGAAACATTAAGTTGCATTTTTAATAATTAAAAGTTTTTTTCCCGGACAGTGATATCACTGTTTATATCAAAAAGATAAACAATAAAAAAATTACTAGATGATATCAAATTTGATATGTCGCTTTCAACTATCAAAATTACATGGTTATCTCTAAATTAAATTAACAAGTAAAAAGCATCAAGATGGAAATTGATGGAACAAAATATCAACTGGGAAAAACACAATTATTCTCTACTCGTATTTTTTATCGTTATTACAAAAATAATAACATATTCTATTTAGTTCGATTAGACATTCGTTTTGTTGGGATAATCGCTCAAAGGACGCACACCAAAACAAGTAATTTACATGTTAATTGGTTCAGTTTGTTTACGATCACACTGCACTGTTTACATGAAGCACAATCTCATTGCATTAGTGATTCGTTATGTGTTGTATGTGGAACTCGTATATATAGGTAAAAATATCTTTTTTTGAAGGGTATAATTATAGAATGAATATATTGTATTGTAAAGATTGCATTGAGGAATTATAGCCAAAATGTCTTACTTTAAATACAAAGGAACTATTTTTATTCACCACAATCACTTCGGAACAGTGTTAAATCATTGAATGTATTTTCCTTACATTGCTATGGCAGTCCCTAATACTATGAAATTGCTTACGTATTTAAGTAATAAATTAGTAAATAGTACTATTATTATTTGTATATATTTCGTCTAGTACAGCGGTGGCCAAGACTAGGGCCTCTAATCCCGGTATACCGTCCAAATTTGTGATCCCGAAATCCCAGGATTGTGATAGTATTAATCTCGGGATTTCGGGATTAAGGATAAAAAGTGGAAAATTCTCGAAAAGTTTTTGAAAACAGGAAAAATGTATGAAACCCGAGCGAGCTTAAAAAAGTCCCATTTTTTTTTTCATTTTTGGAAACCCGTAAATTATCAGTATTTGAAAATCAGCGAGCGCCAGCGACCTACAATCTCTCAATATTGAATCTCGAATTTTTTCACGATTCTATGGTGAATGTTCAATCCCCAATTTTCACAAGGACTGATTTCAGTTTGTAATTTACAAGTTAAGAATTACAATTATTATTTTTTTTTACCATGTCCGCTCCCAATGTTGAGCATATGGACTCATAATGGAGTTTATCTCAACAGAAGTGTTTCTACGAGAACTGCTTGTTACTCAGTTGCTCAACCTCTCTTTTTCCAAAGAGAGTAGGAATAGAAGGAAAGGGCTGGGACAGGACTAGTGGTTAACTAATCGCTCTCGATACGCCCCGTTCATAGGATAGGATGAGTGGGAGGGGGCAATTCAAGATATCACATACATCCATGCCTTTGAACAGAAATTCATAAATCTATTGAAAAATCAATTTATAAAACTGCTCATACTGGGATAATCAATATTTACTTTATTGATAAATAACTTCTCAAAAAATAGAAACACAAGTCATTATTTGTTGTACAATCTTTAAAATATTTATATCTATTAAATATTATTTTGTTTATGTCTCTAATCCCAATTATTATGTAGGAATTTCATAACAAAACAGTTATTATATGTCGCGGTTTCCATCGCTATCACTCGAGGTGACCTTATCAATATGTGTCACTAACTATTTCTACTCAATTCCTACAACAGCGTTAAATTTCACACAAGGAATGCTGAAAAATAAATATGGTTGTTACGGAAGTCGGATGATATGCGTATTATTATCGCATTGCAAATAGCACCGCATATGGATAGAAAATTCTGCTACTGTAATAATTGTACGTATCAGCGACGCAATGCGACATAAACGTGTTTTAAGTAATATTTTATCTGTAAAACAGTCAACAAGCGAAAAAATAAGTGTCATTAAAATCTAATTCTGGGCATTATTCATGATACCTTGTAGATAATCACTAGAGACCGGTATTTTTAGCATTTTACGATAAATGTTAAATTTCACAATATATGCTAATTTTTTTATAAGTTATAAATTATGCGAATAGATGATAAAATCAGAAATTGTAATGTAGATATATAATAATAGATTTTGTCAATGGATATTTTCTTATACGCTATGGCCACATTAGTATGTTGAACAAATTACGAATTGTTTGGTGAGTTTGATTGTGCCGCTGTTAAATCAATTTGGTGTTCGGTCAAAAGTATAAATCAGGCATGGGCAACCTTTCCTAGGTCTGGGGCCAAATTATCATTCTGTCTCCGAGTCAAGGGCCGAACCAAATTATTAAACATAATAAAGTAATATTAAATTAAATAAAACACGTTGCTACTTTTTATATGGTGGTGATCGTGAATTTGTAGTGTGGAGCCACTGCAAGCGAACTTGTGATCTCCATTATTTAATCCCTTCCGAAACTATTAATTTCTTTCTCTAATACTTCGCCGAGATGAATTAGGGCCGGACAAAATAGCTCGGCGGGCCGGTGGTTGCCCATATATGGTATAGATACTGATGAATTCTCCAGTAAGTATAATATAGTTGCTACAGATTGTTACACTGATCTTAAAAAATCGTCTATTGTAATATGGAATATGCTTCGTTTTAATACATTTTAAGTCATATGTAATTATGTAAATAAAAAAATCTTTGTATTTTTTATATTATTTTGTTATTTCTAGATTGAATATATATAATTTATATATATTTTTTATTTTATATTATAATAAAAATAAATACTAGCATCAAAAAAAATGCGAAAAATCATTACCAAAATGCTGAAATTGTTTAAAATTCATACTAATAATAATGGGTCGCTAATTATCACGGTAAAAATTAATTATTCAATACTACTTTGAATTACTTAACGTCGTATAATTAAATACCACCAAGTAAATGACAGTTTAATCAGTTACTGATCTCAAACTATTCTTGCTGTACTTTTAACTCATTTAAACATTAAAACTAAATATGTTTAAAAAACTATAGTACGTCAATGAATAACTAGAAGTATTAAAATATTATGTTTTAATAAAAACAGAACAGTGAAACCTAATAATTATTATATATCCACAACAGTAAAATATTAATGTGATTGACACAGAAATAATAAACATCGACTTTTACCTTACCTGGGCAGCCATGATTTATTGTAAACATTCTTTATGCCTTTATGCAGTTTGTCGTTACTGCCCAACATTGTTAATTGAATTTATAATATCTTGGGACAAATTCACTACTCGGTGAAATATAACAATTATAATACGAATTATATGAAATTTTGTTTGACACCTATTGGCCGTTAAGTTTAATCATTTGTTATAAAAAATATTTGAAACTATGGCAATTGCCAATGCGCCAAAATGTGCAATCATTTAAATAGGTTTGAGGTAATGACAACATCAAGGTGACGACAAATAAATCTTTCCCACAAAAATTATCATATAAAACAAAAATACATTATTACGATTATAAAAATATTACAGCAGGTTGTGCTTATTGAACAGTGCGCATTGCTAAACATAACAAAAAAAATTGTAAGACCGGTTCAAAGCGACGAAGATTTTTGGGCGATTGTTAAAAGTCTGAAAAGAATATTGATTAAATGTAGGATAGTAAAATACATATTATTTCATTGTATAAAACATTAACATAACATTTGATTTCATTTATGTACAGTTAAATTCATTCCCTGCAGATCATTTCACATGTTGTGTAAAAGTCTCCTGGTTTTGGTATTCGGCCGTTTAACCCCATTTTTTTTTACAGAAAACACTTTTAAAAATGTCTACTTGCAAAAACATCAAAATAAATATTTTATTTGTTCAATACCGACCGGCATACATTATCATAAAATATATTTAGTGAGATGAATCATTCATTACACGAAACATAGATGTTGAGTTGTTCAAAAATAGCGAATGTAATAAAAACGAAATTAAGGCCGTCTGGAAGACAGATGCTGGAGTTTTTGACGTAGGTAGTTTGTGATTAAATTTCTCAGAATAATTTCAATTTATAGTTTTTTTATCGCATCAAAACCGCATTGAAATCTGAATATCTTGCCGCAAGTTTATGCAAAACTTCGTTGCCAAATATTTAATATACAAATATAATAAATTGCTTTTCAATGACTACAGTGTTGTTATGACTTCATTTCAAACAGTCAAATTAAATTTTCGCTTAGGGCTTATAGTTATTATATAGATTTTTTATTATTATTTTTCACTTCAATGCATAAAAAATACTTTCTTCAAATTGATGAAAGCACATTGAAAGTTTTAAGAGAACATAAGATTTCATAACTAACACAAAAATGTGTCATACAAGCAATCAGTGGTAATCAATTAATGAACAATAAATAAAAACAACAGTATTGTGTTTAATTTGGTGATTCAAAGGAAGGGATGTAACATTTCTGCATCGTTTTTGAAGGACATCCCGACGTTAACGCGCGCTACAACCCCGACATAAGCGCTCGAAACATTAGCGCGCAACATAAAATGATTTTTAGCGTTGACTGCTCGTTTTAAGAAATTAACTTACCTTTGTTAACTTTTCTGCTAAAATGACATATTATTTAAAATCATTTCGTGCTTTTATAAACATATCTAAGAAAATTTTATCAATTGAAAAAAAATAAAAAATAAGGATATCCCATCACATGAAAGTTTCGAATTTTACTGTATTCGAGTGTTTGAATTTTACTGTATTTATAGCCAAATAGATATTATCAGTGAATCGATATACAATATTTTTTTCATTATTTTTCTTACTTCTGTTTATTGAAATGTAAAAAAATAATCTTATTTAAGATTTCGACTGAAGGTACTTGGTGGAATTTCAATATTAAATTTGAATCGTTCAAATTATGTACATTCACACAGATTTTGTCACTAACGACCCGGGTTTCGCCTTTCGGCATCTTCAGGCGTTCAAGTGCACGGATGAACTTGAACTTGAACTCCTTTTCGCCAGCAATGGCATTAAGCTCGGTGATACATTTATTTATTATATAAACACGAAACATTCATTTAATAAAGGTCAGTTCAAGTTCATCCGCGCACTTGAACGCCTGAAGATGCCGGTAGGCGAAACCCGGGTCGTTAGTGACAAAATCTGTGTGAATGTACATAATTTGAACGATTCAAATGTAAAAATAATCGCTTACATCGGTGCGCTAATGTCGTCGTATTTATTTGGAGGGGCCACCGAACAAATGCAAATATAGACAAAACGTAGATTGAAGGGTGGCACAGATTATTAAAAAAACACCAAAATTAGTGTTTGTTATAAAAAAACTTTTTCGATTTAATACATTTATTTGAATGTTGGGTAGAGTCCGAATCAATGTATAAAAGTTTTAAATACCTTCAACATTAAAATCTACATAGCTTAAATTGAATGTTTTAAAACTTCACCCGCAATTTGCAGATCATAAAAACGTAAAAGTGGATATTCAATGAAATTCAAAGTAACGAAATTGCAGAAATTACATACAAATAAAGGAAAAGCGTGAATTTCGAATAAGTTACATCGGTGTTTCACTGTATTTTAATGGATTTGAGCAAAATATCTCACTCAAAACCACAAATGTTAAATAACATTGTCGGTCCCCTAAATTATTCATATTGTTATGCTGCATCAAATTTGTTCGATGTGTAAGCTATATTTATATGAAAACGAATTAACGTAGAGTTCGGAAAGCCATTTTCAAATAGCAAGGTAGCACAGGCCAGATTCACTGATAAACATTGTGTGGGCAAAACAACATAGATAATTAGATATGAAATTTCATTATATTGTTAAGCCTTTAAAATTGTATGTTACATTCTATACCACGGCGCTTTTTTCCGAAACTTAAATATTCGATGTATCATATACATTCGAATATTATGCCCAACAAGCCAAAAGTGAGGAAACAAAAGTTATTCCATTATGAAGATACACATATGTATATAAAGATTTAGTAATACAGTGGAACCTCTCATAACGAGTTTAATTCGTTCCAGAATCTTACCCGTTATGTGAAATACACGTTATGCGGAAAAAAAATCCCATATAAAACAATGTAAAATACAATAATGCGTTCCATGACAGAAAAAAGTCGTTTTTTTTTTTAAAAAAATTAACGTTTATTCAAATAAAATTACATACTCATAAATTATTATGGAGCGTAACAACCTGGAATGCGATTTCGATTTGCAAAAAAAAATGACTAGTTTATTAATGAGGACAAATAATTTATTCTTTTTTACGAGAAACCTGTCTTGAGACATTTGTTTTGCCGACGCTTCAAAATTTGGTGAAAATTAATTTGAAAATTATCATTGAATAAATTTTTAATACGCATAGCCGCCTCCTTATTAGTGTGATGCTTCTCATTGTACGATGCAACAGTTTTCCATACTTTCAGCATTTCTCCTATTGCGCCATAAGATTGTTGTTCTGCTACTTCCTCCTCCTCAACTAACGAACTCTCCTCCATAAATTATTGCTGTGAAAAACAATTCAACTCTATAAGCTCTTCGGTAGTCAGCTGTTGACCGTGCTCTTCCATAAGCTCATCAATATCGTTTTTTCTAAGATACCTAAGATACAATCTCGTTGACTGTAAACTCCACATGTACTGTTTCAAACTCCTCAAAATCACATTAGACAACGCTCTCTGGCCAAAGCTTCTTACAAGCAGAAGTGAGGGTTCTCTTGGTAGCCCCTTTCCACGCTTTGTCATTCATCTTCAGGCAAGTAACGATGTGAAAGTGATCTTTCCAAAATTCTGCGTCACTCGTTACGCGAAATATAGCTCGTTATGAGAGCATTTTTTTCATAATCTGTTTTGCTCGTTATGAGAGGTTCCACTGTATTATACATCAGGTGTCAGTGCCACCTCTCAACATTCCGACACGCAATTATATTAATACTTCTATTCTATGCATTTTCAACCGATACAAAAGCAATTTTTTGCAATATAAATTAACAATAATAAATTTATGTAAAAAACTGACTGACACAATCGTAGTAAGAAAATACAGTTTGAATGAAACGAAGTTAACTATACTTGCGATCATTTCGAATAATTGTTTAATAATATAAATATAATTTGTTTTTTTGTGTAATATTTTACAAGAACATTATTACCTAATTGAGGAAAAAACGACTAGAAATCTTTCGATACGTTTTTTTTTTGTGTATGTTTTTTTTTGTATGATTATTTAATATATTATAATATAATCCCATCGGACTTCTTGATACGGAGAGCAAAGTCGCCAAACATGTGTTTCTAAAATCACATATCGCCGTAACTTGCTGTGCAGCTTTTTCTTCGGTTGGTCACTCGTTACTTGTTTAAAATCAAATACAAAGTCAAGCAGTTATATTGCTACTAGTGGTTATAAAAATAAATTATCGCTATAGAAATTTTACGATTTTTATTTAAATAATAAATGTTATATAAATAGAAAAAATCTTGTTTGAATAACCTATTATTATTAAAATACCGGACGAACTGGTTGGTATACACCAATATCGATATCGTCATTAAAAAAATGCCATAATCATAAAGGGTGTTTTAATGAATAACGTACGATTTTTAAGAATGATAATAAATCTATGTTCAATAAATAAAACACTAATTTGTAATGTTTATGATTATTATTGTTTTGGGCTGTCACATGATATCATTAGGAATTTAACTGTTTTAAAACATGTCATCTCGTATTCGTTTTAGATACATACACAACGTGGCCATTTATTTTTTCTCTTAAACCGGGACACCTATAAAAAATTAGTACTTTCAGGCGCCGTTTTAAGCGTATCACACTTTCATACAATGCAATTAACTAGATCAGCCATAGTGAACCTGCGGCCCAATCAGCTCTTATGTGTGGCCCAAAATAATTATAGTCACCAATTATTTTGTCTCTTTTGACTCAATATCGAACTTCACATTCATTTTTAAGTAAACGATTTAAGATTTTGGATAAATTGGTATTTTTGTGTACTTTTTATTTGTTTCATTGTATACATTTACATAAAATAAAACAGTTTTATCATAATCACATCATAATACATACATATGTATGCAGTATAGTATGTGTTATATTTACAGTTTACTATAAATATGTTGCGGCCCACGTAGAGAAGCAAAAATCGGAATGCGGCCCGGGGGGAAAAAAGGTCGAATATGGCTGAACTAGATAGTTATGTTTTTTATGTCATATTGGATATATTATATTTAAAAAAAAAATACAGTATTTACATTGAAATGCATTATTTACTGCGCCGCGAACGTTCACGCTTCTCTCATTAGTATATATCAGGGGTGGGGAACCTTTTCATTTCTAAAGGCCACATTCATTTATCTGATTCAGCATAACGCCGAAGTAAAGAAAACGTGGACACCCCCCTCACCCTTTTTTTCAACTGTCGAACATATAATTGGTTGATTACTCTCTTTTTCTAAGCGTTTGCGTGGAATTTTTTTGATAAAAGTGAATATTTAGATCAAATCAAAAGGCCGCATCAAAGTAGCCAAAAGGCCACAGGTTCCCCTCCACCGGTCTAGATTCTACCGCCATAATTTTTATTTTGTGTCTTTTTTAATTGCTTTTGCGAGTTTTTCTCTTTTAAAACACGGGACATTGAAGCTGTGTTTGGGGATAACGGGACACGCCGTCTGAAAACGGGAAGTCTGGTCACATTATACATATATCCATCCACTGGCGCTAAAAAATATTTATATTCATGAAAGAGATTTTTTGTCAAAGAGTCTTGGCATGGTGTGAACGGAGCAGCCAACCAAGGGCCAGAATAAACAGCTGGCTGTCAATTTAGTTTGATGTAGGCGAAAGCGAGACGAAGGCACGCGCCTTCTCCTATCTCTCTCGATTCTATAAAAAGAATCACATCAATAATCATTTGAATATGACCCCGACATTTTTGGCCAATTTAATAACGCCCAATTGTGGCGTGGCGCTCAATCCTGACACCCGCCATGTTGCCATGAACGATGAGACATAAATTACGGCCCAAAATAAACGTCAGCGCTAATAGATTCATGATAGGCAATAATTGAACTGTTACAGACACCAGAAACAGTTCAACAAAAATATGCTGGCGGTGACAAATAGCAGCAAAAATCATTATTCATTGTATATTCATCTATATGAGTCAGTGACTAGCAACATGTTACTGGTTCAAGTGATACGAGGAGGATTTTCATAAAAGTAAATTGCTCCTGAGACGCTCAAACACCTTAATAAAAACTGTGACTGCAGTAGGGTTTTCCCAACATGCGCCAATTCCAAAGCAATAATCAATAAAAATACATAATTGAATCCAAAAAAACTTTGTTTACTAATTAATGCCTTTAATTTTTTTGGAGTATCGATGCACAACTACTCGGTTAATATACAACGAATTTAGCATATTATACTAGTTTAATTTGGTTATTTGTTTTTGATTGGCCTGTGGTCGCCACTCCTATTTTCAATCAAAAATGTGCCCGCGACCACAATTATATTGGGAGCCCCTAGTTTAAATACAATCAACCATTTAGAAAAAATCAATTATACATTCGATTTATCTAAATGCCAAATACGGGGTTTTAAATATAAATTGATTTACAATAAGCCGCGACTATAAGATGTATTGTCTATATCCACAACATATTTGATTAATTACACTTGCAAATTAGTTATGTTCTTCTATAATGCTTATGCAGGAGTGGTATAATTTAATGTTTTACTTAATAAAGAATCTAAAAACATATCCACCAGACATTTTACATAAGACTACACGCCAGAGACATTCACGATAGTTAAAGATTATAAATAAGTAGCATGAAAACTTCTTGAATGAATTTAATTACTCTATACATTATTTTGAACAGTGAAAAGCTTTCATAAATAAAGTTTCCTTGAGCTTTAATATCGCCAGCCTAGTATGCAAAACTTGCAATCATACCAAAATTAAGATTTGTTTTCAGCAATTGCAAGCGTATTCACGTTTAATAATGTAATTTGAAAATTCCTGATAATAAATTCAAATTTTCCCTCTCTTGTGTATATCGAGTTGCCTGCATGGCACTCTCTCTATTCGGACTGTCATTGCTTGTAAACAAATTAAGAATTTCTAGCTATTTATTGATTTTAAATAAATTCAAATTTTTAACTATCAATAAATCAGATTTGGAAGAATAATTATCTAAAATAATAAAACAACATAATATATGTAGTTACCAAGACTTTTCTAACGTTAACAAAATAATTTCACATGTAATTAGCATACAAACAAATATTAATACTAAATCCTAAAATAATGTGCATTATTTTTACCACTGAAATATTGAAATTACAAGAAAAAACCGTTTAATTATATGCCCGCAATACAAATGTACTTACCGGGCGAATACCGTCAACACATCAATAATCTTATTCATTCTAACTTACTCTATGTTATAAGATCAACAAAAAAAAACTCACCGTGCATCCTTATCAAACGTCGGGAACGTTTGAAGCGCCAATTCTTGGAGAGTAGCTTCACTCTGGGGTTCAGCGGATATACCTTGAGCACGTTGCTTTCTCGGTCTGACAACGGTATGCTTTGGACTCGCGACATTAACGTGGTACGGGAAAACGCTTTGAAACTTGTCGAGCTGCGACCTCAATTCCAATATCTCTTCTTCTTTTAGCCTCAACTGCATCTCGAGATCCCTGATCTTGTCGTCTTTAGTCTGCAGGAGACCCTGCACGTCCTGCGGGGACGCCATCGTCTCCTGTATTTGGTTGACGACAGGATGGCCGTTCTGCACAGCCGTTGAGGAAATCATGCCTGCTTCATCGTCTTCAGCGAAACGCTGCGACGCGAAGCAAAGGCCGTCGAAACACAGGCGCATTCACCCGACGTGCGGATGACTGCTTCTACTTATTAATCCAAAAAACCACACCCCAAAGTAATTTTATTGACTGGCAACACCAGACGAATAAAAAGTTTGTACGTTTAACAAACAGTCAACTTTAAACAAACTTTAAGGCACCTGTGCAATGTGTTTACACTTTTAACTTGCAACAAACAAAAAAGACACCGACGAATATTTTCAATACTATATGAACTGTCAAAAAGAATGTAAATTGTGTTTTTATGTAATTGAAGCACCAAAATATTAATATATTATTTTGTATTTCTTATACGGGTAAAATTATTCAAGCATTTACCAATAATATTCACTGTTTGATCATAAAAAAATATTCGGTTGTCAATTATGCACTCACTACTTTAATTATTCGATATGAAACACGATTGTTGAAATATAACAATGAAAATATTTCTAACACTGAAATTATGTTTATAAATCACCAAAAAAATATATTTATTTTTGTATTTAGATTTATTTTAACCCGTTTCTTTTACAAGACTAGATGTTTAAAAAAGCATCAATATTAAAAAAAATAAACAAGCTTTCTTGTGTCGATATCTCTACGTGAAGAAGTATCAGACAAGAATAATTGAAGTTTCAAAATGTCGCGTTGAAAATCAAGCTTTTGAATTTCAAAGAAAAGCGCGTAATCCTAGCGGTTTTCTTGTAAACGCCCACTTCTCTTTTATCTTGGCAGGCGGCACCTGGAACAAAGAACTTTGAAAATAAGGCCAAGTGAATACACAATGTATCATATACAATATACATGGAATATGTTTACTTAAACATGCACAAAAATATATATATGAGAAGTATACGTATACTTCTTAATATCTTATCGATAGACATATTAACAACTCATCGTGTATAAGTATTGAAAATATGTATGAAGACTCCCTTAAAATATGCGAAACATGATGACATGAAATGTAACTTTTGTATCGATGTATTTTATTAATTATAGAATCCAATAACCGATTATATCACTAAGCTAAAAAGATGGAATCATCCATTAAGCAATGTATTTGATAAAAATCAAACTTATCGAAGTTTTTAGCAAAAATAAGAATATGTTGCATATTTACTATGGTGTTTTGCTCTTTTGAGAGTATTCAGACAAATTGGACCACAAGATAATGTAATAATTGTATTACCTATTAAAGCAATGAACGGAATTTTACCAGACATGATTAAGATGTTATTTTAATGGAAAACGATGAGAAGAAATAAACTCTAAATATGCATTTATTTTTACCGTAAAATAATAATAATTAACTTAATAAAAGTTTCTATATTTTTTATTAATAATATTTAATTTATAATTTCTTATGTTTAAAAAAATAATAAAACAATTGTTTTTTCTCATTACACAATTATTTATAAGTATCAGAACCGATTTCACTCATCAAGAGCATTTTAAACCGAGTTTTAACAAGAACAAGTCCAGTTGAAAATGCTCGCGATCCTAATAAATAATTGTGAAATATGTACAAAAATAGTTTTTTATCATTTTTTTAAATATAAATCTTTCCCTTCAAGTAAGTATTGGCAGTTAATATTTTTAAGTGATATCTAGCATGTTTGGTTATCAATTAATTTTCATTGTTAGATATATAAAAAGTAAACCAGAAATATGCTATATTTTGTTTTGTGTTGCTTTCCAGTCATTCCACTACAGATTAAATGGTTGGCTGAAAGTCAGTTCTCGTTAAACACAGCGCTTGAAATGAACCAGAATGTTCCGGCGGGATGCATTTATTCGTAAATAATGAAATATTCTGTTTCGAACATTTTTTTAAAAATATTTATAATTAACAAATATTTCTTCGATAAAAAAATATGGGATGTATTGATGAAAAACATTTAAATTTTGTTAAATTATTTAAAGTGGTGGTTCGTGATTTTTTTTACACAACAGTTAAAATAAAAAAAACTTTCGAAAAAGATAATGAAAAATAGTTGTCAGCTTTGCTGAAATTATCTTCGATTTCGTAAAAATTATATTATTGACTATCCTTCATAGATAAATATTTTATGTCAGCCTTTGTGACTAATTGGTGTCACCCGTGAGCTTTTTTAATAACTGATAAATGTATTGGCTGGTCTAGTTTTCTTTACCACCATTATAATTAAAAATGACACATATTTTATTTCTGCATATCATGATTGTCACCTATTGATAACATAATATTTTTCTAGATCATTTAAAGTTGTCCTTAAATAATAATGACTCATATAACCACCATTTTTAGTAAAAAAACGAATATTTTGTGTCACAAAATGCTAGAAATCTACATTTATAAAAATAATTCTTTAACATCCGAGACATATTTGTGTTTACCACTCCATCATTATTAAAAATTTCAATCATGTTATCTTCCCAAATTATTGACTTTTCAATCTCGAGTATGTCGGCACAAGAAAAATCGAGATTTCATATTACTATTCACTAACCCAGGTTTTCCCAAACTATGTTCCGCGGTTACATTGGTTTCTACGGATACGTTCCGCGAACACCTACATTACTTGACTATTAAAAATGATTCCTGAGTTCGAAATCCATTTTCCGTGACAGCACAGCCAGTAACCTTAAACGCAAGTGAATATGAAAATGTAATTGATGTAATCAGTAATTATTTGAAACAAAAATATAAAAGGTCAGCCAATTAAATGATTTTTGGGCGAGTTTGTCAGAGGAGTCTCACGTTGTGTCAAAACAAGCTTTTATTGTTTCGCTAAGTTTTCCGTTTTCTACATACAACCTACATATTTATACGAAGCAGTATTTTATTATGTTGCAACAAAGTCAACGTGCAGGAACAGGCTCGACGCCACAAAAGCTATAAGAATTCAGCTCGACGATATTGTGCCGAATGTCAAGAAGATTTGCGATTCAAGGACTCAAATCATCAGTCATTAAGAGCTTTATTTACTCATATTTGTAGATTATAAATTTTAAAAATAGTTAATAAATAAATAAAAGGTAAAATACTTACAATAGTATATGTACACAGTACGTAGTGATATCATGGAGTTATAAAAATAAACTTGCCCGTATATGTAAGCAACGACAAATTCAAGTAATAAATTTTATGGTGTTGTGATAGTTGTACTGTGTGATATCATACTCATAAATAAGTAAAGTAAATGTAACGATATCGTACTAATTATAAGCTTTGTTTTATGAAGTGTTAAATCACACCTTTTTAACCAAATAAAATTGTGAATTCTCGTAAAATTGTTTCAATAAAGATAAAATGAGTTCCGTGATGAGTAATTATTTAATGGTAAACATTGAACTAAATTTTTAATTCATTTCACTAATTCTATTTGCTCTATTTAATGATATATATACATCAAGGTTACTGGACAATATATTTTTATTATTTTCACGTGACTGGCTTTGTGGCGCTATGTTTGATTTATGTATTTCTCCGACAAACGGGTGTCAAAAACACACAACGAGGGAGGGCACCCAATCCCGGACTTTTTTTGTCATCCGGAATTTTTGAATTGACAATTTTTCCAATCCTGGTATTGAACATTCAACATAAAATCGTATATAAATTAGGTTTCGATGCTAAGAAAATTTTTGTTTGGCGATTTTTAAATCCTGGAACAATTTCATGTCAATTTCAAAAACCCATGAATTTGCGGATTTTCTAAAATGAAGAGCGTGAGAGCATTTTTTATGATTTTTATACACTTAATTTTTAAGTAATTTTGAGTACAGAGAGGTCGTCAAATTTGATATAAAATTACAAAACTTTCTTAAATAACTATTACCAATAGAGTCAGACAGTTATCAGAACCGTCATATAATGACGGTTGGCTCCTTTACCTGTTAAATCTGTTTTCGTAGAGATCCCTCTTCTTCTCGCCTGGTGACCGTTGAAATCTTTCAGTGATCAACAGCATGCTTTAAATTATTTTAATAAAAAATCTACAAAGTGGCCAAATATATTGCAGAAAGAATAGTAACTTTTAAATTTATGAGCCAAAAACGAAGAGCTATTATGCTTATGTACCTTCCAAATATCTCAAAATACCAGGTTGTACTGACGGCATTATTTTATGTATTTAGCACATCACAGATTAAAACAATCAAAAAATATCCGGGGGCAGTGACGATCATTTAAGAAACTAATTATAAATTCAATTGAGTATTAATAATTATCTGACACTTGTAAAGATGCATATCATAATATTTTACATTAAGTAGTTCAAACTTATATGCATACATAAACAGGTTTTAATTAAACGGTGTACACATTTTTTCACGGATGAATAGTTTTAATTATTGAATGACAATGTCATTACAAAGTAAACTTAGAGTTTGACATGTATTTAAAAAAACATGTATCACATATTTTTTGCGATTGGTAAAAGTATTTATATGACATTTATTCTACTAAATCGAATTAATACGGTGTAAACTATTTAATTCAAGATATATAATATAACAGTTAGTTAACAGTTCAGCAGAAAAAACTTAACTATTGTATTTAATTCAGTTGGAAACGAATTTTCAAAACAAATTTTCATTGCACTAATACATTTATAAAATTTTGATATTTCATTAAAAAAATATAACTTTGTTATTCCACTATTAGGTATGAGACGTTTTTCGACTCTTCTGGCAGAAAAATGTATTCGCGACCGAAGATAAAATGTTTTTTTTATATAATAATTAAAATAGCGCATATAGTTAATAACTACAGAAACCAATAAAATGACATTTAAAAAATCAACGGATTCCGTGTTAACTTTGTATAATTATTTTTTTAAAATAAAATCGCATACATTAATTAACCTTGTTAATCCACAGATTGTGCTACGAAATGTGGCGCATGTGTTTCATCTCTTAGAGAAGCATTTTCAGTATTCACTCTTCTTCTTCAAGAATTGGAATCAATGTTTATTTTTTTTAATAAACAGACTTACGAGGGTTAGTTTAAAAATACTTTAGATGAGAAAAACGTGTCGTAAGTTAAAGCACAATTAGTGGAATAATTGTATAAAGTTACCAAATTTAAATGCATACATATTATTGTTTCGAATATGCGCTGTATTTGTCAATTAAATGTTTGAAAAGATCTTTGCACATTTTTCTTATTTAGTCGATTCTCATGACTATTTCAATAAGGACCTAAATAAAATTAATTTCTATATAAGACATTTCTGTATTGAAATTTCACTGCGTAATTATTGGTGGTTATAAAATCATCCCAAATTACGGAACATGAGAAATGTGATTAAACAATAATAAATCATAATTTTATATACACAGTAGTTTTGCAGCACACAAGATGCTCGTTCGTTGAAATCGGTTCAAATATTGTGTAGCTAATAATTATATGATAGATTAAGTGTGTCGTCGACTCCACTAAATATTAAACGCCATGAATTTGATTTTAATATGGCTGCGGTCATTTCTCTTACGTGCACTAAACACGTTTTGAAGATAACTTTACGAGTTGCAATAAAATGCATGATATCTGTCTGGTTGGGTGTGGAACACATAACTATGTTGTGGCTTTCAGATGTCTAACTATATCGAGTTGACATTGCTCCATTTCGAAAAGAAAAATAAGCAACATTGAAACATATTACTGACATTATAAACACATAACTTTGGTAAACAATAATATACGGTTAAGTGGTAAAATTGTGACTGCAGTAAATGTATGCATGATTACTTGTCACGCTTCCTTACCACAATCGTTAAAGGTATTTGAATTAACAAATTTAATAATATATATGTTTTTAACAACACAGTTGACAAATTCGTAGAAAACAGTTTTGATAAATGTTTCCTTCGTGGAGACGCCACTTCAATACTTTTCTGTCATAATCTACAACATAAATGATCTTTTTATGGAGAAAGTTAATCAAATACATATTATGACGTAGTACAGTTTTAAAATTGTATTTCTTCACAGAATAACAAACAGATCAAGGACCGGTATCGAGGCATGGTATCGAACTCATTTTATTTTGTCTGATTCTAATGTGGAGCATATCTCAATATAAGTTTTCTACGAGAACTGTTTGTTAGTCAGTCGCTCAAGTGGTAGAGATAAAAGGATAAGGCTGGGACAGTTCTAGTGGTTAACTAGTCGCTCTCGCTACGTCCTTTTATTTAAGGATCGGAAAGAATGGGAGGGAATTATTAGACGTCACAAACATACATGCCATCCAACAGAAATCGGTCGAAAATGTCCTGTTCTTAGTCGAACTCGTTAGATCCGGCACGAAAGCTCACAGTGCTAACCGTTGCGCCATAGGACCAGACGTAGGACGAGTCGATAGCTGAAAAATAATTTTCATCGACTCGGTACTGCTTACTATTGTTAAATAAATCTTTAAGTGTATTTATTTTAATATATGAAATTAGCTGTCTCAAAAAGAAAATAAGACATAACATATTGTTTGGGTGCGTTGCGAAAGTGAGATTTTATCACAACGTATTACAATACATTTAAAATACGATACACTACTATGCAGGGCGTACGATTCTGTATGAGTCGAGCGTTGTTCCAAATCATATACCAAAATCAATCAATAGAAAATATTCTTGATAAGATAATTACAAATACTATTTAACATCTTTAAGTAAACATTTCAAAGATAACACAATATATCTATTGAGATAACTGTTCAATAGATTTAATTAATTTAACCGAAATAGCCCTGCCCTATAGATTTGACAAATTGAAAATCAGTATTGTGTTGTAGAAAATGCGTACAGTTATAAACATGTGTATGTACTAGAGGTCTGCACGGGCCCGGGCCGGGAAACTCAACAAGTTCAAAAAAAAAATCAAAGATTAATGTTATAGCACTAAGCTTGAAGCCGAGTCCTCGGCATCGTTGGCTTTGATTACGGTGTTCACTGGTTCGAATCCCAGTACGAACAGTTCCATAAATTAATTTTTCAGTCGACTTTTACGGTTTCGTGTTTAAATGCATTGTAGTCTCTGATGTTTAAACTAACTTCAAGCCTAAAAATTGATGAGTAGAGAGAGCAATTAGCTACCCTATCCTTGTATTCTTACTCTATACGAAAAATAAAAATTGAGCGACTCAGTAACAAACTGTTCTCGTAGAAAGTTTTTTGAGATAAGTTTCACTAGGACTCGATATGCAGTACATTTGAAAAGACTTTGTTTGGAAAAATCAAAAGTTACATAAAAAAAAATACTCTACATTACCGATACATTATGGGGATACTCAACATTTGTATTTTTTGTAAAATCTATTAAATATATAATAAATAAATGATTTATAAAAAGTAAAAAGCGGAATGGTTAGCGTTGTTGGCTTCCGTGGCGGATCTCACGGATTCGAGTTCCAGTACGAACAGCATTTTTTCGATAGATTTATGGATTTCTGTTCGAAGGCATGGGTGTTTTGTACGTCTAAAAATTCCCTCCCACTCTTCCGGTTTTTCAATAACTGAGCGTAGCGAGAGCGATTAATTAACCACTAGTCATGTCCTAGCCTTATCCTTATATCTCTACTACGCTCTTTGAAAAAAGAGAAGTTGAGCGACTGAGTAACAAGCAACTGGAAACAAAAGAAAATTTACTGTTAAGATACCTCCATTAGGAGGCCGTATGGAAGCGAAATGAAAAAAAAAGTATATGGAAATATGTAAGTATTGGTAGTTTTAGGATAGTTATGTTTGTGTAGTATGTGAATTGGCTGTTAACTGTAACTAGAAAACATGTACCCTACCATATACCCCAGTTGATAAACTGCTTGCAAAACAGGTTCTTAAAACATAACTTACAATATATAAATGATTAAATTTCTTCAGTCACCGGAAAGTGGACTAATTGTCGCGTCAGGTTGTACCGTGTTTGTACAGATAAATAGGTAATTGGTCGGGTACCTAAACTGGAAACGCGCAGTCATTGATCATCGATCGAGAGGTCTGGTGCGAATTACAGCAAATTAACGACGTGGAAAATATAAGAGCGAAGTGCTTCCGCTTTTTTTTAATTCGTATAACACGTTTTTATAATGCCTCGCTAATCCAAAACAAAATAACTTCAAAATTTATGGAATACATCTCAACAATATATTCGGATACATTTAGCGATACTAAATGAAATATTTATTATGCATCGCAAACTGGAGTAATTTTGTAAAATTTAATTTGAAAACGTTGTTGTTCTGATCAGGTTTGTTGAATAACCTCAACGTCCTACGGTGAGCCAGACATTGTCAGATTTTTAACCTGATCTGTGCCGTGCGGTATTAATATGGCCGTGCATGGAGGGCCGTGATTTTCTTTCAAAAAATAAAACCTAACAAATATGTACTTTTTGGACATATAATAATAGTACATCACATATAAATACACGATGGGTCATTTCCGCCATCATTTATCGAAAAACGTTTAAAAAACAGAAATTACCGCCAAGGAATTATATCCTTGCTAGCAAAAAATTTGAACACAACAAAAAAGCTTTTTTTTTAATCGTTGTATTATAGATTAAAAAACAATATATTTTATGTTTAAGTATCACACTATGATTCCAAGAGAGGTCACTATATGCATGATATTTTTAAATTATTAAATACGTTTCTTGTGGCCTTTAAACCGCGTCTCAAGTACTGCGTGTAAACACGGACATTTTGTATGGCCGGCCCTACGAGCACGAAATTGTATGGTTTGTAAACACGTCGGTGGCAGAGAACCGGTTAAAACTCAACGCCTACGCTGGGCCAAACATATATCACGCATGGATGAATGTAAACCAACAAAATGCCCCACATTTACTACCACTAAGAGACGACTGAACTATCCTTTTTTTGTGAAACTTCCAAAGCCGAGTTAAAACGTGATTTATGAAATATTGAAATTCGAAAATCAGTTTTTGTATTAGCCCTAATTTGAACGATTGGGCTAGGGTAGAAACAAAGTTTAGCTTAAAGCAGCAACCAATTACAATCAATTAGAATTGATGACATGGTACTCGATAGCTCTCGGCGAAAGTAATGACCAAAAAAATACAAGCACAGTTATTAATTTTCATACTTGGATGTACCTCCAAATTTATAAATTTACAAACAGTTTTAAGAATCTCAAAAACAAAACTAACACTTGGATTTTTAAAAAATTCAACATGTAAAACAATTACATTTGTTCCATGCGGCCTACCGTTCATTTTCAATTCCAGAATGTGACCCTTTATTCAATAAGTTACACCCCCCCCCCTACTCTACCTTAGAACAAGAATTCATAAATCGATTGAAAAATCATTTATTGAAGCAGTCCTTACTCGAAAGCTCAAGATTTCAATCACTCGGTAATAACAACATGTAACAATTTTCATACAAAAAAAATGTTTTTTTTAAATGCTTGCGATACCGAATGAACTCAGTTGAAAATCCTAGCGATGATCGAAACCAGTCATTTGATAAAATTGTAAAATCAGTAGTTATTACAATATAACGATGTTCCTAGTGGAATGTTAAGCTGTATGGACTACGATTGAAAAAAATAAATTCTTAAAATAGACTATATTATTTTGTGACTAATTTTTGTCTTGTCAAAATGGAAACAATTTCTGTGTTTTTTCCAAGAATATTGCCACCTGCAGCTTTACCACTGACCTCATAAATCATTTACACCACAATAATAAATGTCAGATTACCAAGGCTACCAAACGTTTACAATTAAGCTCTATTTAATGGTCCATCAGGTGCATCGCATCCAGTGACGTCCTAAGATAATAAAAAAAAAAAAAACAGTTTTGGACTCATTAATGGAAATATTAATGTCGTGGGGTAAAAAGAACGAACATATTATATTTCTAGTTGTTAATATTTGTATGTAATGAGTTTTTTTTTAAATTAATAATAAAAAGTCTCGCATTATTTAATTTCCCGAAATGTACCGGGAAACGAGTCGGTTAAGGCATCGTCGATTTCCCGGGAATATTTGCGGGAATGTTACTGACAATATTATACTGTAATATTCGATACTGTCTTATGAAGTTATAGATACGGTTTTCACTAAATTGAGGTAAATTAAAAAATCTTTTATACACTTGTTGAAAAACTAACAGTTATTATTGAATACTAATTAATTACTAATAAATTGTAATTAAGAATATAGCAAATCCAATGTATCAATAAGGGTTTTTTAACACGAACTGTCCAATCATTAAAAGTGAAAACTAATAAATTTCATTAAATGACCGGTTTCTTTCATCGCGAGAATTTTTAACTAATGTAAATTCTTCCAATGATCCAAACCGGTCCCGATTATTATATATTATATCATTGCGGAATTAGTAGACAAATTTTATGTTATTATTTAATAACGAATTGCTAGTCATTTCCGCAGATTACGAGTGGACATGACGTAGCAATTATTTTCTATGAGCGCATTCCAATAAATTTGTAATCTAAATATTATGGTTGCATTATTGTCTTCATAAATTTATTAACAGCTACTTATTCTACGTCTTTGAAAACTGAGAGAGATATGGGATTTTATTTGTTGTGAGAAATATTGGAAGGTTATTGGGCAGAAATCCAACGGATATTTACTCAACTATTTGAGCATTTTCAAGGCAATGCGGTCAATAGCAAGGAAAATTTATCTCACCCAATGTTTCGTAGGTGTTAAAAGCTCTCGTTAAATTTCACGATAAATTTTTCTTCAATTTAAATTTGCTGCAATCACTAAGCAAGGCGAACAACATTTACAGAATCACGATGTTTATTTAACATTAATGCATTTTAAAATCAACTATCGTGCGTAGGGGAGTTATATTCTAAACAGGGGTAAACGGCGGGAATGGAGCGAATAAGGTTGAGAACCCCTGGACTATAGGAAGATATCGAAACACTCATGTTGATACCAATTTGACTATGCCGAAAAAGTCATAAAATAATCAAATCATCAGCGTAACAAATTGATCGATTTAGTATACAGCAAATCACTCATGGTAAAACAATAACTTACATCCCACAACATGAGTTTTTGATATATTCAGCTTCAAAATAAAAAAAAACGCGATCTAGAAAAATCTCGCACCGCAAAAATGACTTTTTACTTTTTTGTAGCAATACGATTATTTGCCTATGTTGTTACTTTTACATACATATAAGAATAGTGAAGATAGTTTTTTTTCGCCTTCTAAGTATATATTTTTTTTCGTTTTGAATACAAGGTATTTTGTATCATTAGCGAATTGTTAGTAATCTGCATAATAACCAGAGCTGTTGAATCGTCAAGAAACAAGACGACTCCGACTTCAACTCCGACCATAGCTTAAAAAACGACTTTAATTATAATCTAGGCTTAGTAGCATGCAGTGGCGCCAATTTTGGCCCTATCGATTTAAATGCAATTTTTTTTTCAAACGGACAAAAGGAAGTTGTCAGATTTTTTCGAGTTCGACTCGTCGGAGTCCACAGCCCTGAAATAACAACCGAAAAAAAAGAAATGCTATTTTTATTCTACACAAAGACGATTCATATCCAAGAATCTCATTGTGTACTAACAATATTGTTGTTAGTTTTGTTACTTAATAATTTTTGCCAGTACGATAAAAAAAATATTGTATTATACGGAGTAATTTTTTTATTTAATTTCAAAAATTTTATGATTATGAATTCAGGAAACTTAAATTAATATATGATATACATATATATTTATGTTTGACTACTTTATTGAAATGCATAAAAAATATTTAAAAACTTTTTTTGTTTGATATTGAAATATAACATTTATTTTAATAATATTTTACCTAAATTGTATACAAAAAAATATCATTTCCTCTTGCGGTACTTACAATTTGGTACTAGTGTATTGCATACAATATTTACAACCTAAATGAAAAACGTCAGAAATTTAATGAATCTGTTTGGTTCCTATATACATTAAGCAACCTAGAAAAATTATCATAAACAATCAGAGGAAATACATGGCAAAAAAATCCGAAAACAATCCTAATTTCAAATTTGGTTAGCAAGATACAAGGTGTTAATAAATGTATTTGCTCGTAGGTCGATATTATTTGAACTCGTAATAACCAAATAAATAAATACACTACATATTCGAAAGAGAATCGTCACCAGCTAGTGGATATATTTTTAGATTGTTCCGGTCACGACCTATCTCGCATGCAAAATTATTCTCAATACATTCAGGAAATGTGAACTTAACCCAACACTACCGCTCGACAGTTCTAGAAGTAATATAATATTTAATATTTTAGTAAAATAATGTTTTACAACATCTTTCAAAATAGACCAGCGGGATGGGACAACTCTCAAATTTATAAGGATCTTGATTCTAAACACTGATTAAGGGGGTCTTTAATTATTATTTTTTACTAACATTATTTTGATTTTTGGTTTTTACGCTTGGTATAATATAAATAAAATAATTGCGGCTGTGTTCACTATTGTTATAGTAGACCGGTCATACGCAAACGATTAGCAGAAGTTTTTTTTATGTAGTTGAACTTTGAAATTTTGCCGGTGATTCAAGAAGAAATTAGAAAAAATGGTATAATATTTTTTGACCATAGTTTATTTAGCCGATAGTGATAAATAAAGTAATCAACAAAAAAAAAAAGAAAACACTTTATTGTAGATAGTGTTGTTTGACTTACGTCTTCGAACTGTAAGCAGCAATGGATGCTTCGATGGACTACATAAGCCACGGGTTCCCAACCTGGGGGTCGCGAAGGGTTTTCAGGGGGGTCGCCAACTTTTTTCGATTTTGGATTTGAACAACAAAATAACGAAAAAGTATAGCAAATCGAGGATTTCAAATTCCTCGGGGGGTCGCCTAGTCACATGGCTTTATAAAAAGGGGTCGCCACCCAAAAAAGGTTGGGAACCTATGACATAAACAATTAAAAATACAAAAGTTCGCGTATACAAATTTCTCATAGGACCAGTCCTGGTGAATGGTTTAAGTTTAAGACATGGACGCTTACCTCTGAGGACTCTTAGAAGTGACAAGTGTTTGAGCGAAGTATCCTGCGAAAGATTTTCGGTGCTGTCTGTGAGGATGGCACCTGACGACGTCGGCACAACCACGAGCTTAATAACCTCTACACTGAGCCAGACATTGTGAGATTTGTGAAAACTTGACACCTACGTTGGGCTGGAAACATAGCACGCAAGAATAAAAGCCTACAAAATATCTCACGTTTCCTACTCCTGAGTAAAAACGAAGCGTTGGAAGACCGCGACTTCGCTGGATAGATGGGGTGACACGGTACCTGCGAGTGCTGGATGTCAGCGACTGGCGTATAAGAGAGGAGGATCGAGTAAAGTGGAGGAGACTGATTGAGACAGCCACAGTTCATCGAAGCGCCAAGAAGAAGATCGAAAATAATTATATCTCCACAAATATACCGCCGAATTAATCGAAAAACACTTGTTTACTTTGTTTTCCAAGTAAGATTTCACATACTTCTCATGAAAGAATAAGTAATCATTTTCTTTTTAAATAACAATTGCACGTGTTTTAATTCTAGTGAGTAAATACGCCTGATTTTATCGTTTATATAATAAATAAAAAAATCTTCTATCTTTCACAAACATGATATTATTGATTTTTTGACTATCAGGTGTTCAACAACAGGGATTAACTAACTTTGTTCGTGGAAGTATAGTCAAGATTATACCAGAATCTTTGAGGTATAAAAGTCAAATGGAAACAAATCGATAATGGGGAAGCTATTTGTCGTATCCAGAATTTGTACAAACAACTTTCAATTTTCTCGGAGTTTAAAGATAGTTACTGTTTAACTTCTGGGCATAAGAAAAATACGCCGACTATCATTAAAAGTTTTCCATACATCATACCAAATGATGTATTGAAAGGGGCTATTACTTTCTTAGCAACCAACCTAGATTGAGCTATAGAACATTTTTATAGAACCACTTTTCGTAATTAAAAGTTACCTGTAAGCATAGTAACGCAATAAATTAATTTTAACAAAACACACCTAATTAAAAATTGAGAAAATTAATCGGTGCACGTGTTCTCAATAATAATTATGGCTTATGTCAAATACTTCATTACTTGTTTTCGGCAGAGGTACATATCTTATTTACTGCAGTTATTTATTGTTTTAGAGCATTTTCCTTCTAGCCATACGAGAAAACAACATTATTGTAGTAACTATTCCTATATTAGATACTACATGATAAATTGCATATGCACGATTTCATATGGAATTGAAGTATGTATCGTATAAAAGAATAATTCAACTTACTGTGAACGTAATAAATCTAAGTGAAAGATAATGCGTATTGCGTAAATAAATGGTGATCTACAATGCCTTGTATCTTATTTAGAAGAACGATTGTTTTATTATTGCAATACCACTGAAATCAAAACAACAACCAATCGATTAAAAATAGCGTGTCAATAGTTATTTTTACCGTCGTAATTTTTTAACTCCTTTTTTTTTTAAAAGGTTATATGTTAACCGAGAAAATTAAATTATTATAGAAGTTATTTAATTGTAATCATTGTCTTCGTGAATATTAATCTTTTTAATAGTAAAATGAACTGAAAAATTATATTTTACTTTTTCCTAATTTAATCGGAATTTTTAATTTATATTAAGTAGTTTCAATTGAAATTGGGTGTACTGATTTTTTACTGATGTTTCAATTTATATTTTTATTATTTTAATAAGAATTTCCGAACTGAGTTTGCATTTTTGGCATATTTAGTAAAATTAATGTATTTTTATGTTTAAAACTCTAGAAGATACGAAATGAGAAAACCTTCATAAACCGAAAAAAAATATGAACGTATACGATCAAAATAAAACTATAAATAAATTCTTGTAATAGATATATTCAAAATATAACTAAAACAAAAAAAAAAATCTCATCACTTAGGATCTAAAACGCTTCAAATTCGAAGATCTAAAAAATTCCCAAATGAATACCATTAAAATTATCGCATTTTTGTACTTAGAAAGTAAATGAGGAATAATTTATTTACATATGTTTAAACATTCACAGCAATCCATCACTGTCACATAATTATAGCCATTACACTATCAGTTACCGGAATTAACATTAGATTAAAAATAAATGTACATATTTATGTATTCAAAACACCTTATCCACCCACCTAGCATTCTTAGGGATAACAAATTTCACATACTTCCCTTATCTAAATTTTAGTGATGTGCAGTGGTCCATATTCATTGTTTACCACCGTAAACCGCACGAAGGAAATTATTTAATTATTTGCGACGAATTCAAAAAGGAACTGATTTTCATCCAGTTCTTATTCCATGCACTCACGCGGAGCGTGGAAGCGGATTACTTTGGCATCGGATGACTCGTGTACGAGTCTTTTCGCCGGTCTGACTGACGCGTTGAAATATATACATCCAATGCGACAAATGTTTTAGATTCTCCACAGAGATGGCGTAACCAATGTTTGATGCATCATTTAAAAATAAAATATTAAAATATACGCACAAATAATTTTTATATTCGGTGTTTTCGGCGATGAAAAATCAGCAGCCAGTTAAAATATAACTTTTAAAAATAGTCCACCAAAATATAAGCAATTTGTAGGTTAAAAATAAACTTTTGTGTTTTCTAATTTTGTTTTGAAATAAAAGAAACAGGAGCACATGTATATTTTGGCTTGTTATTTATTACGATTTCGATGAAATTTATAATTCTATGTCAAATACCCGATTTTATAAATTAAAAAATACAAAAGTTGAGTATACACTAATATAAGCAGGCTAAAATATAAATGTTATTATGCAACAAAGTGTTGTACAACTGGTGTCTAAATTTTTTTTTTAAATGTCAAATAGTTTTAAAGTCATACCCTTTTTTCGAAAGTACCTAATTTTTTGCAAAAATTCGCAAAAATGCCCATTCACGCATAAAAAGTAGAACACATTTATCAAAAAAAATAATATATGATTTTTAGGCATTTATGTTTTTCAATCAAATAAATAATAAGAATTAATTTTTACGCGCCGCTTTTTCATTCTTACTTAATTAAATATACATAATATATCAAATGCACAAATAGTATTTTTAATGTTCGTTTCCGATGTGGAACATATGGTTTCCTAATTAAGGTATCTCAATAGAAGTTTTTCTACGAGAACTGTTTGTTACTCAGTCGCTCAACTTCTCTTATTCAAAGAGATTAGGCTAGGGCAGGACTAGTGGTTAACTAATCACTCTCGCTACATCCAATTATTAAAGGATCGGAAAGGGTGGGAGGATATTTTTAGACATCACAAACACTCATGCCTTTGAACAGATATCGATAAATCGATCGAATCGAAAAAGTGCTGTTCGTACTGGGACTTGAACCCGTGAAGCCCACCACGCTAACCGCTGCGCCACACGACCCGAAAAATCAATAACTATATATAGTTATAATATTATATTAACTACAATTATATGCATTAATATTATAAATAAAATAAAGCGGCTGACGGGTTAAGGTACACACTACATCCAATAGAAGGAATACAAACGCCAACTACCAGTGACGGACTTTTTAAGGATTTGAAGATTCATAATACATACATATTACATTTTTTTAAATTATTTATTAATTGTCAAAAAATGTAAAACTACACAAGGGATATTAGACGTTCCATACAAAACTATCGTGTAAGATAAGATGCAGTAAACATAGATAAATAAATAAAACATAGGGTCTATTACATCGGATCGTGTAAAAATAAACCGTGCAAAAGGTCTATTAAGTGTATAACACCATACTATATTGATAGATGATATTTTTTTTTCGAAAATTGTTCACTATTAAGGTGTCCGCTGTCAATCTAGGTGGAAAGGCATTATATTAAAAAATGTCTGAAAAAAATAACTTACGTCATAAATAAAATTGATTTAGTGAATGTAGTCACATTCAGTTAAACTTATAAAACCAAGAAGATGATAGTGTTTTAAATATTAAACTATTTAACTTATGAGTTTATAGCTATATAGCTTATAGCTAATATTTATACTCCACATCACAATGTATTTTAGTATATCGAACGTAATATGCAAAAAATGGTAACCGACAATTTATAAATTTTACATGTTTTTTTTTAAATTATGTTCAAAAAAGAAATTCCTTAAGCTCGGTTAGTAAATAGTAATATATATGGTCAATGACTATCCTGATATTATAATAAAACTGTCTGACTAATTTCAGTTATCTAGATCAGTGTTACTCAACCGAGGTCCACGTGGAACAAACGATAACAAGTCAGGTCAGGCGAATAATATAACGCTCTAAAATTGTTGTCACTTAGGCCAGTGTCTTCCAAACTGTGTGCCGCGGTGGAAGAAACCTTAAAATTGATGTCTTTTCATTCAAATTTTCTTTAATTTTAAACAAATTCAAACAAATATTTGTCAAGTTCATACATAGTGGTCAACGCGGTACATTCTCCACATTTTCTTTTTTAAAGGTACATTACCTTTTTTAAGTTATTTTTATTTGATGTGCCGCGGTACAAGTCCCATTCACCAGTGTGCCGTGAAGTAAAAAAGTTTGGCAGACACTCCCTTAGGCGATATTGAACAATTATTTTCTTAAAACACAATTTACCAAATTGTATCGCTTAAATTATTTTGCCGATTATGGCTCGATGTACATAGTATAGGTTACATGTAAATAAAAGATTTCTCCCACTTCTCATACTACGGCATTAGACCTTCTCAAATGTACATCCAAGAATTTAAATGTAACACTTGTGATACAGTATCTCATTGTTTTGCCATGACACTCCATAAATTCATACACAATAGGTCCACGTTGCCTAGGGCGAAACGCACATTAAAGCCGCCTCTGCCAGCTGACAACTTCGACTCAGATGTACCTATTTGAATTACAATTTAACAAATCATCACTAACAGGCAATCACGTGAGCCTCTAATTTATGAATGTATGATATATGAACACAAACAAATCTTAGCGCGTTGCTTGCTGCCGATAATAATATAAATACAATCAACGTGCAGGCGAACCGGCAACGAAAAAATGTTGAAATATAACAAAAACTAGATTTAAGGCGGCGAAAATCGAACGTGGCCATCTCCATTTAATTTCCTTTCGGAATAACAGTTGAAATACGCAAAATGATACAATCATTCTTGTTTTGCATCATCGACGTAGCTTTAACAATGTGTAGTTTTAAAAATCGGGTCTATAGTGCAGTGGTCAACGTCGATGGCTTCCGTGACGAATCTCGCCAGTTTAAATACCGGTACGAACAGTATTTTTTCAATCGAATTATAGGTTTTTGTTCGAAGACATCAATGTTTGCCAAGTCAGAAAATTCTCTCCCACCATTCCAATTCTAAAGCAGCGAGGCGTATTGAGTGCGATTAGCTAACCACAAGGCCTGCCCTAGCCCTATATTATATTTATCCCTATCCTCTTCGAAAAAGAGAGATTGAGTAACTGTTCTCGTAGAAAAACTTATGTTGAGATACAGTGGAACCTCTCATAACGAGTTTAATTCGTTCCGGAATCTTACTCGTTATGTGAAACACTCGTTATGCGAAACAATTTTTCCCATATAAAGCAATGTAAAATAAGTAATGTAGAAGTGATCTTTCCAAAACTCTGCGTCACTCGTTATGCGAAATATCGCTCGTTAAGGGAGCATTTTTTTTTCACAGTCTGTTTTGCTCGTTATGTGAATTACTCGTTATAAGAGGTGCTCGTTATGCGAGGTTCCACTGTACTTGCAATAGTAGACAATATACTTTATATTGAGAGCGTTCGTCGATTTTAATATGTTAAAAATAAAACACAAGTTGTAGTACGTATTTCCAAATGATCCATATTGGGAGGGAATATAGCAGATAAAAATAATAAATTTACCTGATTATATGTTCAATTTTAAATACTATTAAAAATATTTTGGCAGTCCAAACGAGTAATTTTCTTAACGGAAGCTTTTTGGTTTATTTTTAACCCCTCTCAGGTTGAGACCGAGTCGGACTCAAACTTACAAAGCCTTCTAATTATCAGTTGCTCTCGAGATTCTTTTTAGGCATGATGATTGCCATCATTCAAATGGATAAGTCTAGAACAATGCATTAGATACAGAATACCAGTTTTTTTTAATACAGTAAGTGCATTAACCCATTCGTTGGTCCATGTTTCTAGTAAGGCTAGAGGTCATAATAATATTGGCGAAATATATAACGCGAAGGAGTCTCCACTGCAAGCCATTATAGACGAGCGTATTCTTTCGATGTTTTCGTTTCGTGAATTATAATTACGTATTGTTTGTTATCTGAAAATTAATAAGTGATAAATCTAATATTATATTTAAAACGTGGTAAATCAAAAGCAAATAAATAATAATAAACTAAGACAATTAATTATTGACTACAATCAAAATTACCAAATACTAAATTGTTTTAATTTAGTTATCATAAAAGTGGTAACCGTTTATTTTGTGTCCGATTGTAATTCTGTAGCCGAACAGAACATTCATACATTGATATAGCAATCGATTTAAGGATTTTTGTGCAAATCTTTTGATATCTTAAAATTTATTACACCCCTCCTCTTATCTGATCTTTAAAAGGGGGTGTTAAGAGAGCGATTAGTTGAGTATTCGTTTTATTCATCTCCTTATCATTTTATCGTCGCTGAAAAAATAGCAACTGAATTTCAACCAGTTGCTGATAATCCATTATGAGTCTTTATTGCAAAATTATTATGTATAATTATAGAAGTTTAAAATCAATCAATAAAAGTGAAATCGGGTCATATGGTGCAGTGGTAAGCGTTGTGGGCTTCCGTGCCGGATCTCGCAGATTCAAGTCCCAGTACTAACAGCATTTTTTCGATCGATATACCGATTTCCGATCGAAGGTATTATTGTTTATGATGTCTAAAATTTCTCTTCCACCTTTTCCGATACTTTAATAACTGGACGTAGCGAGGGCGATTAATTAACCAGTAGTCTTGTACTAGCCTTATCCTTCTATCCCTACTACTTTGAAAAAGAGAGGTTGAGCGACTGAATAACGTACAGTTCTAGTAGAAAAACTTATGTTGAGGTACCTCCATAAGATATATGCTCCACATTGGGAGCGGACATGGATAAAAAATGAAAATGTTTATTTAATTTAATTTATGACTATTAAATAATTGACAAATATACTGATAGCCATGAAGTTTTTGCAACTATCTTCCCTATTCGAATAATAACTCATGTGACTTAAAATTTATTAATGTTTTCTTTAGTAGTTAGTCAGCATATTTACAATAATTTTTAATCTCAACCAGAGCCTCTCTTGGCAAAAAATACACAAACTACAACTGTTTCTTATTTTGGTTTTGCTATGTTAGTCTAATCGAGATTATTTTTACACTACAAATATAGCGATACTATCCTAATAAAAGAAACAACCTGCCTGCATTGTATTAAGTGACAATTCAATTAAAGCAGTGTTGATATTCGCACAGTTATACAAACGAAAATGTGTAACTTTCTACATTGTGGTATTGACATTATAACCAGCAAAAATACTGACTAAAGCAGCGATGGCGAACCCGTGATCGTCAGGTCTCAAAGATACATGCATGACAATTCCAACGTAAAATATTATGTAAGTCATTAGATTAAATTTCAAGTAGCAATATTTATACAAATATTTCACTCGAATATCTACTTGTTTTGTGTAAATCACGGGTTCCCATCTGGGGGGTCGCCAACTTTTTTCGATTTTGGATTTGGACAACAAATCAAGAGTTACAAATTCCTCGGTGAGCTAAAAAAAAAAGAAGGAGTTTCGGGGACAATCCGGGGAAAAAGTATAGCAAATCGGGGATTTCAAATTCATCGAGTAAAATTTGATCGTTTCAATTGTTTATAAAACATATAATTCAAAGTAAAATCTTTAATGATACAATGTGATTCATCAATTATTAAGATTAAATATTTATATAATGAAATAATTATAAAAAAATCTATGTTGTTGTTTTTGCAGTTGTCAATGTTGAGATAATTGAAAGAATTATTTCGATTTGTAATCATATTTATCTAGTAACGCGTATTGATAACGGATACTTGATGGCTAGATTATCTTAAGTTGTCGTTTTGTATCATATTTATCTGAATTTAATAAAAAAAACTAAAACACTGGTAGCACATGCAAACAATACATTTATGAAGTTCTAACCGCGTTGTGTAGGTTGCCATTTTATGCAGATTACCAGAATCTTCATTTTATTAATAAACTTAAGACATGTTGGACATGCCCCTAGCAAGGCTCATCATTATAAATAAACAATTATATTATTATAAATAAACAATACAAAAGCAAGCTATAATTAGCATTTAAATATACTAAATATTGTCAATAATCCCTTTTCACCCATTAGCGTAGTAAACTATTAATTTAAAGTTAAAGCTATAAAACATTCTCTCAACGACTCAATTTCAAATAGTATAACTAAATAAAATTGTTGTTAGAAACGAATGCCGAAAATATAAAGGATGATATCAGATATACAAAATATAATTATATATTGTGTGGAACAATATGATTTTTCAAGAAATAAGAAACAAAAACGGTAGCCTTAAAATGTATTGTCGACTGAATTTTCATTTCGAGATTAATTAATTTATTGAAAAACAATAAGAGGTCATTTTTTAAGCACGTCACTGGCGACCTTAACATTAAACGCGTTGTGGAATAATTTAAAAAGAAATGCCTCAATTAACCGAAACGTTTTTTTTTTTATTTCTAGCTAACTAAATTTTATCAATTAAACGAATGTTAATAAAAAATCGTCAAACAATCTTTTGAAATTTGAACGATCATATTTGACCATCCATGTCAAAAGTTGTTTTAAATTTCTTTATTCCAGTAATGAAAAAATAATTACATTCTTCGTAAATTTAATAAAATTTCGAGAGGTACCGTATTTTTAATTCTGAACTTAAGAGTTGATGAAAGAAATTAAGCAGTGAAGATGTTTTTACGATCATAATAATTGGCTGATTCGTTCAGCTCGTGAGCTAATCGTAGCAAGCTAGTTTTTTGTTATGTTATAAAAAAGCATCCGGAATATACGTATGGAGACAATATTAACTATTTAGAATAAACAACGGAAAAAAGCATTCTTTTTATAGTTTAAGTGCAGACTTAGAGCGCAAAGCTCGTCACTCCATAAATATCGAAAATAAATTAGCTTATCTTCATACACATACCTACTGTAAAAACATATTTTTCATCCAAACATCCATCTGATTTTTATGACATACATCGATCAAAATATATTATTTAACAAGTGTAAAAACAATTCGAAGTGTGTACGGAGTAAAATGGCATGATGTCAAACAATTTGCAAAATGGACATTTGCCTTGTAAGTTTGAAGTCATTAATATCTTTAAAAATTAAAAAAAACAATGGTTTTGGCTTTATAAGATGTTAGTTTTATAAATAAACAAATCTATAATATAAAAAAACAAAATAGAGTGGCAGAAAATAGGTCAATACGAGTGTTGCAATTTTTAATTTCCTGTCGTGAATATTTTTACATAACTTACATCCCTCTTTCTTCCCTTGTACCCCTGATTTTTTGTGGATAATTATTTATCATAGAAAACTCACGGTTAATTAATTGATGTTACTACACTCAACACCGCTTGATAAATTAACATGTATTGGAACAAGATTTATGTTTTAATAGAATTAATTGGTATTAAAGAAGTAAATCGATACTAGATTTAAGTTTAAGAGTTAAATGAATCAAAAACTAATTTTAACCTATCATAAAAATACAAACTTTAATGATTATAGTTTTTAAGCCACAACCGCATATGAATTACCGACGTCATAATTTAAAGTACATTTAAAATGGATAATCGAAAAAAATATGTGCTGATTTTCATTGCTTATATAATAAACAGCAAGGGATTGAATTTAGGAAAAATAATTAGGGTAAAGACTTAATGATTATTACGTAAAAAGTATAATATGACATCTTAAAATAAATAGTAAAAATTTTTACGCTTTGGTAGATGTAAAAATAAAGTTATTTTCATAAAAATCAGTTCAAAATTTTTGATATCGTAAGAATCATTAAAATGTCATTACCAATCTGTAATATTTTTCGACTGTCAACTTAGTCAAAACATTTAAAAGTGTTTATATTATATTATCATTCCACTATTTAACATTACACCGAGTTCCTATATATTATTTTATAATACATAGTATTTTTGAATTGTTTATAGTAATGTTATTTTACGTATTAATTTTAAACATTTAATATTGCAGTATGTATCTAATTCTGAACATCCATTTGAACTTGCCCTCATAAATCACCTAGAATTACATATTTATTTGTTTACTAATATTTATTATTATTATCAACGTCGCATTAAGTTTTAAAAACATCTTTTACCTATTTAATCATTTTGAAAGAATTATTTATTATTATATTGTACTCGATAATAAGGTATTCGTATACGTGCGGTGGTGTTTTTGTTCGGAGATATATTTGCATCTACTTAAAATATTTTATTTATAGACATTATGAATAAATTACACGATTTATATTACGAAAACATATATCGATCCAAGAAGGCGTTGGCGATTATTGTCTATTCGATGCATATTATTAAAAAAGATTCTATTGTACTACAAAATCAAAAAACATAACAAACCTCAACTTATTTCAAATCCACCTGTTATTGAATCACTCAAATCACATGAAAACACTCCCACTAATTTTTCAGCTTCACCACATGTATTTTGAAAACCGAACACTCGGCCACTAATTTTTGCGGAAAACAATGCAACCGCGAATTCACTTTCGTTTCAAATTTGGAACCACGCTGAGAAAAGCGCGCGCACTAAGTTGACAATTGAAAAAGATGGCGCACGATTTTACTACTATTTGTTATTCAATTTGACGGTTGTTACGATGATCGGGAAGATGATCGGTTCAGTTGTCAGTCGCGTCGAATGCGTGGAACAATGCTCACAATACTGAGCGTCAGATAAAACGGTTCGCCCAGGCCACACGACAATCTCTCTGAGCGCACACACATGGGAGCGTATCAGCGTACCTACTCGTATAGTCAAACAGCTGAGGCTATCGCGGCAAGAAAAGTTGCTTATACTGTTCCTCTGTACTAATCTTCAAGTAACTTGAGGAAGGATTGAGTACATTTTGGGTCATTTTATTTAAATGGAGTTTATTTAAGGTATTTCTACAACCGACATCGGATAATTCGGTTCATTTAATGGGAAAAAAAAAATTTAAATTGTCACCATAAATCAACATTCATCTGTGGTCGAGATTTATCCATTTTATCAACAGGTATTTACAGATTAAGTGATAAGTCGAGTTCAGAAGAATGACATTTAGACTTATCATCAAACCTTTCAACTGATTTATTGTAAATGAATTATTTTTGAAGACGTAACCTATCATATACGAGAAATCAAAAAATGATAAATACACATATTTTTTTCTCGTAAGAGTCGTCTATGATATTATATTAGTACGACATGTTCCTACTGGGAACAAGAGGTTTTTATAACACCTCCTGTAGTACAAAATACAATATATTTTTTACGACTCTTTTGTTGCAATTTCATCGACAATCGTTTCGGTAATTTAAAATGAAACTTTTTAGCTAAAGCTTTAATTCAAAAGGCGGTTAATACTTTCTAGAAAAGCGTGATGGTGGGAATTTTATCAATCCTGCTAATTCTCATTTATGTATGCATTAATATAACCAATTACATTGTTTATATTCATTTTAAAATTCATTAATTGAATTGAGAAATTGTTTTTTTTTTGATTTTTCAACATGTTTAAGACTAGTGCTCGTATATAGCCTTTTCGTTTTAAGTTAATGCTTACTGACCAGTAACCAGTGATCAATCACAGATCATGTTGATTAAATGCCGGTAGGAAAGTATGTATCATAAAAATATTGTATTTCGAAAGATATAACCGTGTATAGGGGAAGAATGGAGGAGATGTAACAATGTAAGTAAAAAGATTCGATATAAAATTAAAAGTAATATTTTATATCAAATTTATAACATATTGTGCAATATTGTATTCATCGGGTAAATTTCTTTCTGACATTGAATACTTTATGAATTCAACAATCTTTTCTTCTAGATCTAATAATAAATTTTTCTTGAGTAAAGTGAAGAGGAAATTTAAAATTCATTGTTTAACTTCATCGAAATTGTGTTTGTTGTGAAAAAAGGATTGCTCCGTCTAACGATGAGCTGCTTGTGTGCAACGTTCTTCTTCAGATGGTACTGCTTTATGATAGTGAAACATGGTATCATGAAATGTTTATTATATTAGTATATTAAATATTTTATATCAGACAACGTTAGTAATGGAGTTGATTAACAAATGGACTTTGCAGTCTTATATGAATGAAATAGTGGAATGTATTCGAAACTTGCCTTGCCTGTTACATCCACTGAACAAACAATAGTGTCAGGACCCGAAAAGTCGCTAAATACGACATATCGTCTACCTTTCTGGCAGAAGTTGGTAAATAAAAAAAAATGATTTAAGTATACAAAGAGATTCCTTCATATCAAATCTTTGTCTGGAATAAGTCAGTTGGTGTATTTATTATACATACTATCATGAATAGTTTATTTCTATGGGCAATTATTATTAATACTGGTTTTAAAAGCCAGGCAATTGTCCGTCTTTTTTTAAATTTAAATTTTAAATTCTTATTTGTGTCAGATCGGCATTATAAATCTATATTTTGATATTATAATTATCTACGTAAAATAAAATATCGATACAAGTGGCTTTATCCTAAAAGCTCAAATTGTTAATTTGTTGTTAACTCAGAGATATCAATCTGTTACTTACCAACATCTGCCAGAACAGTGACTACATAAAAAATACAAGAAAACCTATCAAGTTTTGACATGAGTTTCGTGACACTTCATTAGCGACTGACTGGATTCCTGGAGTTACCGCGTAGTTACCATTTTCTAACAAAAAACTATGCGACATAATTGGACTACCAAAAGTGTTTTAGATATCCATATGTTTCCTTTAAACAAGCAACTTCCACAGGCATGTGAAAAGAATTCCTGCACAATGCTCGCATTTTGGCAAATGATGTAGTGACGAATAAAGTATACAGCATTGTTTAAAATCTGAAATGTTTATAATAAGAAATGTTACAAATGGCCCCATTTTCCTCTTATACTTATTTGGAAAGAGTCCACTTAAACCTGTATTGGCTATACAAACGTCAGAAGCGTCATATTGTATGTATTCGATTATTTTCGAAGATCGATGTTGCGTGTGTGGGCTTGCAGAATACGACAATCTTTTCACACGTCGCCATTAAGCGAACTTTACAGTATTTGTCTAAGTAAGACAGATAATAATATGATGACTGAAGAGTATCAGAGAGTTAAAATGAGCAACAGTTTATTTTTAAAAACGATGACCCACACATATTATGATGTAGTGTATACAGCAGGTATGAAGCATGTAAATTTTACTAAGCGCTACTAAATATACTACATAATTTATTAATTTTATTTTTAAGATGGAATTTCACAAAAACTTATGTCAGACTAATACGGCCCGTTTTTTAATAAAAAAAATCGTTTTGTATTATATAAAAGGTATTGTCAAATATTTCACGTCAGATTAAACAGTGTTGCAGCAATCAAATTAAAATTGTCCTTGCAATAATGCAAGAATATCATGTTTAGTTTAGAAATGTTAATTAGAGTTATGGTACTGATATGAAATATTACTTTCTGCAATAGAAAAAAGTTGAAAAAGATACGGTTGAATTGCATATTATGTTTAAATAAAGTATATATTTTTTAAAAGTGTAGCGATTTTCAGATCCAACCTTGTTGGCGAGGGTGAACTCTGATGTCTTAAATTTGTTTTATCACCAAGTGTATGCTTTCTATGCGAAATTGTTTTTGTTTCAGCAAAAATTTCATTAATATTTTGCACTGCCATGACTTTATAATAGCTGAATGGAGTAACGCGTGTTGCGTTATTATACAATATGACAGGGATGGCGAACCTTTTTGGGTCCACGTGCCAAAAATCCTCAAATATTATTTCTTGATTGTGTGGCGTGGCCAAGCCGTAAAAAAAATAACAAATAACAAAAAATAAAAAATGTTTTTTCTTCTGAATTTTATTTACAAGTTTAGAAATAACAATTTCTACAACATTTGAAAATTAATAAAACGGAATTAATTAAAAAATCAAAGATTATTTAATAAAAAAAATTAAAATATATTTTTTTTGAACTTGGAAATCGTTCGTGTGCGCTTCAAATTCTCAAACGTGCCACCTCGAGCACGCGTGCCATAGGTTCGCCATCCCTGCAATATGACATGACCTCGTTGTGGAAAAATAAGCACTTTGAATATTTAGAGTAGCTTTATAGATAATACCTTTGCTGCCTAACGTGACGAGATGAAGGATAAAAAAAATAATAAAGAAAATTAAATTACTTTTTTTATTATCTGCGAGCAACTTTATATTGAAGTATGTACTTAGCTTACACTATGCAAGTAATGCGAACGCACCTCGGGCTGTGTGTACGTAACACAACACATTATTATGGTAAAGTTCGCTTAAAGAAAGTTATGTAACAATAATAACATCCGTGAACGTAATATTACAGTTTGAGGAGCGATAGAGAAGTTTTACGTAGTCTAACAGCCTATCAGTTATCGGTAATAAAGTGGACGAAAAAAATACCAAAATAGAGACGATGCAAACCGGTTTGCGGCAAACCAGATTTCTACGTAGCCTAGGCACGATACGATTAAATTATAGAGAGAATTGACTGCTTGGTTCGAATGTGGAATAACATTAAAAAGCTTTAACTTGCATTAAGATTGAGGGTGAAATTTTTAATGTCGATTCTGCTGCGGCTAAACCTTCATTCAATAGCCAGTCGAAATAATTTACGAAAGCTTTGGACATGGACCTACAAACGTCTGGTTATACCACACATTAAAAAAAAAGTATACAATAAAAAAAATGTCAGTTCATTGCTTTCGTAGATTTAACTTGTAAAAAATAAAAACAAATAACTTTTGAGGTAAATTATAATGGCAAGAAAATCTACGCTGAAAACATAAAATAGTTTTCTTTGTCTGCACCAACATCCACACCGAAAATGTCAACATCCATTTGTTAAAGCTTTTTCCAGTAGCATCCTTATATTTCAACAATAATTTTTAAAAAAAACGTGAAAAAGAATCTGTCATTTGTGAAAAATAAATTGTTCAGTGAGAATAAAACAGTTTTTAAAGTAAATCAACTATAAAAAATATGTGTTGAATTGATGGATAAAGAATACCTTCCCATCGATGAGACTGAACCGACAAATCGAAAGGTTGTATGTTAAAAATTAAAGTTATTTGAGAGTTTTTTTTAAATCAAATATCTTGCACTATAAGAAATATTGATCGTCCTGTTTATAACATAGACGACTCCAAAAAATCTAAATTAGATTTTTGCAAGTATGTATAAATTTTTCCTTTTTTGATAATTAAAAAAATGGCAAATATAATTCTAATGTCGATATGCTTCTATGGAATTTTAAGAAATATTGGTACAACACGAATATTTTGTAATGTCCTTCTACTGAACCTGACCTAAAAGCCTAATCTGTAAGCACCTACGAATAAATCGTTTATATCTAAAATCCAGCAGCGGCCGGTCAATGTGGCATTTGATCAATGCACCCTTTGTACATATATGCAGGGGCGGCTATATTTCATGAAATAATATTCAAAAATAACATTTATACCATTCCCTCATTTTAAATTCAATAGAATAAAATTTTAAATAAAATAAAATATTTTTTTCTAAAATATTTACTATAGACAATAAATACATAAAGAATTTAAAATGAGTGAATGGTATAAATGTTATGTTTGAATATTATTTCATGAAATATAGCCGCCCCTGCATATACAAGGGGTACATCGATCGAATGCCACATTGACCGACCGCCACTGCTAAAATCATCAGTAATATTTACAGATAATTTATTTATGTTAAAGAAAAACATAATTATACATTTAAAACAATCACAAAACAACAATCAAAAATACGTTATTTTGTCAATAAGTACGTTAAAAATTTGGTATGTTGATGGATGATTATTAAAAACAAAACAAAATTGAAATATTAGCGATTCAAAACATTGCGTTTTATAAACAAACGATCGTAAAGCTTTTATCTTTTAATACAAGACAAACAATAAAATGTATTTTTGAACATTAACTCCAGACCACAAAATATGTTGTCCTTATTGCTCAGAATACGGGTCGGCTTAAATAAAACGTGGCCATTTAAATCTAATGATTTCGATGACGAGAAAATAGCATTTATTCGATATAATATTTTTATTTACACGAAACAATTTGGTATGTATTATTATCACATGAGCTTTATGTATAACGACTCACATAGTGTAATTATATAAGTTTTCAAATTATAGTTACTATTACGAAACAAAATACAATTTTAGAACGTTAATTTGCAGAAAATGTGTTTACATTGCATACTTTCTGCAAATAAAGCTGTGGGTATACATATATTTTAAATTCTAAAGCGAAAATAGATTTAAACAGTGATGCGCCCCATGACATTCGTAAGCAATTTGGGTGACGCGTGTAAGCTCTGATTGGTGGCCGATCTTAAGGGGAAGAGTAAACCTAATGTTTGCGACAGATTTATTTGTTTTTTTTTTACAAATATTCCTGTATTTAATAAAAGCATTTAAGGAGAGAGGCTGGTTAGTAGGATAGAATCAAAAGTGATACATTAATATAATCATTGAGTTGCAAAAATCATCATGGATGATTTTTGTGAAAATGGCATGTGAACGTTATATTTTGCATTAACTTAAATCATATATTGTAAGGCGGATGAGAGCTACAAATTCCATCCTATATGTTGAGGAATTCAATCCAAATTTTGAGTCATTTGCAAAAAAACACAATTTGAGAAGTGAGCTTCAAAAAAATTTCAACCCCTTGATACACGTTAACTGTGTAGAAATTATAGGGTTTTATTACATTTGCAGACAATGCCAAAAGAATAATATATTTAATGTTAGGTAAGTATGCCGCCTTTGTTGCCGAGTGGTCAACGTCGTTCGCTTCGGTGACGAAGTTCACGGGTTCGAAGCCCAGTACGGACAGTTTTATAAATTAATTTTTCAATTGATTTATGAATTTCTGTTCGAATGCATGGATGTTTGTGATGTCTTAAATTCCACCCTCCCACTCATCCTATCCTATGAACGGGGCGTATTGAGAGCGATTAGCCAACCACTAGTCCTGTCCTAGCCCTATTCTTATATTCCTACTCTCTTTGGAAAAACGAGAGGTTGAGCAACTGAGTGACAAGCAGTTCTCGTAGAAACACTTATGTTGAGATAAGCTCCATTAGTAGTCTATATTCTCCACATTGGGAGCGGACATGGTAAAAAAAATATATGCACAGTAGATTTTCGTCATTTACTCAAAACTTTAAAAAGCTTCTATAGTGCTTTTTGCAACTCATTTAATTATTCACTACTGAAAAGTTTTCAAAATTGCAATGAGTTTATTTTATTAATTACACAAATATTTAAAATATATATATTGTCTTAAATAGATATATCTGTCAAAAAAATTGCCGAAATTTCTTTATCCTTACGCAGCTTTTATGTGTACAATTAAGTTGCGAAGGCGAGCTCTAAAAAAAGTTTCAAGTGTTGTATTTTATACTAATTATTGATTGTTCTATTATTGTTTTAAATTTAATTCCCTTTCACAAGATTCATTTATCCATGGGAAAAAAACTATCCTTGAGATAGCCACGTTTGATTTTCACCGACATACTAATAAATACGTACGTGTTATCTAAAATTAGACGAGTTTGGGTTATTTTGAAGAATATCATCACATCCATTAGTCATAAGTGACATGTGATTACTGATTATAAACAATATTGCTGATAAAAAAAGAAATATTTGACACGGCTTGTAGGAAACTCCAACAACATATCGACGTATTACTAACGTGCACACAAGTGTTATTATAAACATAAATAACCAGACCAAACATTTTTGTACAAGTACGAAATGAAAATTGTGCAATTAACACTTTATAAGCGGGCGTTTTTTAGTGATTAGCGCAAAAATATATTACATTCTTAAAATCAACACAACTTCTGAGCCAAACAATATTTTCGCCTAAAATTTTTAAAGAAATTATATGTGACATTTAATCATTAAAATAAAATAAAAACATTTTGAATAGATCATAATTTCACTACTTTTCTAAGCTGAATATAAAAACCTGTTATTAATTTAGTAGATATCACTCCACTTGTTATCAATATGAAATATTCAAAATATTCTGTATAAAAAATAACATTAATCCATGCCATACAATTATATAAATAATTATAGTATAAAATCCTCATTCCTACAAATTTACAATCACTGAAAGTGTGAAATCTGATGCACTTAATATTCGAGAATTATGTGCGCCTTTTTTAAAAAAATACTATGTGTGAACAAACATTCAGGGCATAATAAATTATGAGGTGTAATGCTTACTGTCAAAAAGGGTCACTTGCCGCAGCAGTTGTTTTGAAGAAACCATTAAATTATGAGTCAATATACCAACAAAACCGACAGTACGCCATAAACGTATTTTTACGTGTCCCGCGCCTATAATGTGTTTATAAAGTTGTATGTAATACAAAACTTAATGCTCCTGATGATTATCTGAGGAATCGTGGATATGAATAATGAATCGTTTTTCGAACACAGTATTGAATCTCTTTACCAATGGTAATGCCACATTTTTATACATCATGACTTTTCGATTCCGTCAATTCTATCTTTTAATTAATACAGGGATACCTTACCCTGTGCCCGCGGGCGCCATGGCGCCCGCAAAACGATTTCTGTGCGCCAGTAAACCCACAATCATTTTTAATCTGAATACAATAGAAATAACTTCATTTGTTGTAGATATTGTTCAAAGAAAGTAGCACAAGAACACCAATTAGAAATTTTAGACCTTAAGAATTATATTTCATTGAAATGATTTATATCAGAGAATGACTTCTGGAATACAGTGGACAGAAAAAAATCATGAGATTGTTGAAAAGTGGCATAAAAATACAATCCTTTTTCGGTTTGAAGTATCTTTTTGAATCATTATTTTCAAACATAAAATTCATAAAATCAAAGTATAGATCTCGACAAACCGATGAATAACTTTATGAATGTTTACTGACAGGAAAATCATTCTGCATTCATAGTTATGAGGCGCTAGCCATTGAAATGCAGTGCCAAAGATCACACTGACTGAGATTAATATTATACTTTTTTTTATAAAATGTTTTCCTTATAATTGTTTTTTGATTGATATAAGTAATAATATTTATATGGTGCCCACCGCCCTACAAATATTTTAGAATGCGCTTTAGGGTCCAATAAGGTCGGGGACCCCTGCTTTAATATAAAGCCATCTTAAACGAGAAAAAAAGTTTCTTACGGAATTACTCTTCTTGCTACTGCAATTATTTACTAACTACCATAAATCGAATTACGAATCAAAATAAAATTCAATATAAATGCATGTCCAATACTGTTTATAATAACGTTTAAATATAGAAGTACCTTTTTAAGTTTAAGTAAGTTTCAAAATAAATACATTAATTTTTCGATAACTATTTATGCTTCTAACTATCGACAAAACTAAATTAACCTGGGGCTGCGAAGCAGAATGCGGTAAGTCACAAAGGTAAATCGTTCAAGAGAGCGATTTTTAATATTTTTACTATATAACTTTTCATTAGTTACTATTAATTATTTTTTATGTGTGAAATTTAAGTGGCCGAATGCAGTAAGTCCAACATGCTTCATATCTTTGCACTCAATAGAATCGTCAAATTTTAAATTCACAATACAACAAGTCAATATACTGTATTTTGCTTCTTCACACATAAGGACTTATTGTATAAATTTAAGATTTATTATCTCTGTATTCTGCAGAATGTAGTCTCGTTAGAAAATTTGCACCAAAAAATCATTTTAGAAAAATGTGGACTTGCCGCATTATGCTTCTCGGCCTCAGAATTTAGTTGAGCTGTAATATAAGTACACTAGTTTGGAAGAGGTAGACAATATACATATATCATCTTACTTACTCTAACAACTTTTCATGTATTTTTTTTAGAACTATATATTTTGATTGGTTTACCTTAGTACATAGAATGAAGTTCTATGAAGTTAATGGTAATTCAATAATTAATCCAATTTGGTCTTTAGTATTATTAAGAAGTGGTCACCTTAATACCGTCGGTTTATAATGTAATCATATTGAGCGAGGTTTAAATGTGGCATTAAATAAATAGTGTATAAAAAAATATATAATGTTTACACAATTTCGCTCTTAAAATTAATATAAAATATTTACTACGACGTAATGCTACTTACTTGACATGAATGGGTTAATTCATGATAAATCACAAATGACGGCTTGTCTCAAAGAGGACTGACAAGAAGGAAAACAAAATAAAGATTTTTACCCGAGAAAAATATTGCACGAATTTCATATTGGAAGAAAAAAATTGGCATGTTAATATCATTGAAAAAATGAATATTATAAATAGCGCCAAATAGTTTGATGCCAGAACGAAAAAATAGATACCTACAAACAAATAAAAAGGAATGTGTTAAAATGCATATCACATAAAATCATCACAATAAAAAAAAAACACACCGACACGATATATTATGTATGCGAAAATATTCTATCGTTTGTTTAGGAACGTCTTATTCGTTAATCAAAACAGTTTTTATTTGTCATCCCTTTGTATATTTACAAAATATGACAGAAAAATCTTGAGTATAAATAAAATTGTATTTGTTAATTTTCATTAATTGATCATTCATTATGAGAACAAAAATGCCAACGCATAAGTGATAATGACATCTGTTAATGAAAATAAAAAGTGAATAAAAATATTTTTTAAACCAAAGTGCTATCCAATTTTCATTTTCAGCTTTACACGAGATGCTTCAGTCGATAAAAAATGAATCAAATAATATTTTTTCAATAGCCTGATGATATAATTATTCGTACTGAAAGATATTTTAATGCAAAACAGAGACATCTGTTCATAACATATAAGAAAATGAAAAACGAACAACATAATATAATAAGTTAATGTAAGCAATGCATATTAAAACATTATAAACAGCTACAGTAATATTATTTTAATTAAGTTATCAATTAAATAACATCAATCAAATAAATAATAATTAACATATTATATTCTTTCCAACTTCTTCTATACAACAAAGGTAAACTGAAAACATGAACAAAAAATTAATTACATCTATCTTTTTAAAATGTTTGTTTCCATTTGTTATGTTAACGGTCGATTCTTGATGGAAAATTGGAGTAAATAAATATAACACTTTTTACTAATTCCAAAATTTTACATATTGAGTGTCACCGGTCCTTATCATTAATTAAAATATGAAATAAATATTATAGAAAAAATGTACTTTAATTTTACAAATAAATGTATAGCTTACCGGACCGGACTAATTTGTGGTCCGATAATACTGCAAGCCTCTTTCTTATTCAATTAAAAAAAAAATATGTTGTTTTCAATTTCTCAATTGAAAATATTATTGTTATAATGTAATTCGTTTCCCTGGGGCTGGGAAAAACGAAATGTTTTGTATGATGCCAACGCCATCTGTGTGAAAACGTGAGTTTTATTTTGAATGTGCAGTAGTAACTATCTGTTATCAACATTGTTATCATATCAGTTAAATAAGGTGTCAGCGCGCATTGAAAACAGCGAAATAAACCGGAATTAATGCGCTGTTATCACTGTGTAGACATTACGACTACGGTATCATATAATTGACACATATGATAATAGATAACACCGTGACCTCAAACATACATAACGTCCTTTTGTATGTATGCATAATATGTACATATTCAGACCGATAGACCCAGCAATGCCCTCAGTACGCACAGAAAGAATTTAAATATGATGTTACCTATCATTCTTATCAATTGCACGTTTTCGATTGGAAATCATACAAGAACGCTTATATTATACATTAAATTATCAAACTGATATCTTTTGTCACTTTTGGGTGTTCACCGACAATTCTTGGTGGAAAAATATTATACAGGTATACGTCGGGAGAGTTTACTACTTTGATTTGTCCCCATTTCGGTAAACATAAAATTCATATTTGGCAGTCATGTAGTATAGACGTGGCAAATTTATTATGAAAAAATATTCGATAAACCAATGTGATTTAAACGTAAAAACATTGTATCAAAATCAAGGCAAAATTACGTGAAATTTCTGTTAGAAATAATGTGCCATCAAAACTCACTATTTATCGTTAAGATTACGAAAAAGAAAAAAGTGGTCGGCATTAAAAGTAATTGTTTATAACGTAGTATCAATAAAATTGTACATTATATTGCATTTTATGAAATTGAAAACGAGAAATATATAACTATTGAATCTAGTTATCAAATTTGTCGGTCAATTTTTGTAGATAGACGACAAATTTTACGACGTATACCTTCTTTACAAATGAGAACCTACTACCTAGATGTCGACAAGACCAAGGTGACTAGAATCTAAAACAAAATGAATTACTTACATTGGTTTCCCCACACAATGCCCTAAGGCAAATACGGGAAAACTTTTTTGTGAAGGCCCACATAATAAATTTAAAATGAGCTGTGGGCCACAAGTAAAATTATAATTGAGATATTTTGAATCTATTTTCATATAAAAAACATTTGAAATTACAAAAAATAAGTGATTCTCTAATCACCAACAATTAATAATATACATTTGTTTTTACATTAATTTACCACATTTTTTTGAGATTCTTAAAACTGTTGTAAATTTTCGTTGGTAAAAATTCTTTATTTATGTCGTTAATGATTTACCCATATATTTGAAAATTATATTCTGGCATCATCAGTATCAGTTAAGTTAATATTTCTCTAGAGCCGTAATAAGACTACGCGAGAGGCAATAATTTTCCCAGGCCCTTGCAACTTTATGTGACCGAATCATTTAGGAAGACATTTTAAAGAAAAACTGTATGCGGTAATGGGACTAATGTCAATACTTAAGTATGTACACTCTGTACTAACCCTTTTATAAATATAAATATCCACCAAACCAAATAGTAAAAACTTTTCCATCTAGGTCAGTGGTCTGTAACTTGTACCACTCGTGCCACTAAGAGGTACGTGTAAAGTTTGTTGATGATATGCCATAGAAAATAACAATTTATGAAAAACTTCTGTATATCATACCAATAAATAATTAACAACATTGTGGTATAGAAAACTGTGTATTTGATAATTTAGTATAACAAATAAATGACACAAAATATTATTTTAGTAAAAACACAATATTCCTTTGTACTTCATTCCACTTTATTTAATATGTCAGGACCGGTTTCGCTCATTACGAGCAATTTAATTATATGTTAGATGTGTTAAACATTTTAATTTTGTGCTATTTTAGAATCACTTTTAATGTAATTGGTATTTTCTTTTCAATGCCAATTGTTGTTTATAACTGTTTATTTTTGTATAAATAGCATTGTTAAATTATATTTCTTATCAGTTGACGATGCTCGTAATGAGCGAAACCGGTCCCGACATATGAAATAAAGTGGAATGAAGTACAAAGGAATATTGTGTTTTTACTAATATAATGCCTTTCCACCAAGTATTGACAGTGAACACCCTAAAAGTGATCAAAATATTATTCACAATATTGATTATGTACGGGGACTATCATGAGGAACTGGACATACAACGAGAAATATCTGACACGTCTCATGTGTTAGAATCTAATGAAACTTTTTGTTTACTATTACTAGTAGTCTTGTGTTGTTGATTTTTTTGTTATTGGGAAATCCGTTAACCACTCCTGTGTTTCTAGTTTGTGAGAATCATGTCAGAAAAAATAGTTCGTGTTAAAATATAGTATTTGTTCTTTTTACTGGTCGTGTTGTTTCAAATTAGTGTAAAAAACGTGTTGAGTGTAGAGTGAATACTTTTTAAAGTAAACTAAAAAATAACCATGTTGCTTAGATGAGGGAACATCTTGTTTGTATATTTTCTACATACTATGTACTTTGAAGTAAGTTTGTCACACCGACCTTTCTGACTTTGCATTCATCATTTAAGAATTATTATACAATGTTAGTTAAGAACTATTCAGCGATATATACTTGTAATTAATATTCCCAGCACATGGTACAGACCGCATTAAAAACTTCTGAATGGATATCCTTGTTCATAATCAAGTACATATATTACAAAATTAAGACCGTTTTCAACCACCAATTTCGAATGAAAAACATTTCAAGCGAACAACGATTTCACATTGATTTTAAAACGTTTAGTACAGTTATCGTTGTATGATACAGCTACGAATATTCAATCCAGTTACTTTACAAACATCCCGCATTGATTTATTCCATGAATGGCATGATTCAAATCATGTATACCGACCGCATTAAGCGATAGATTAAAAGATTTGATTCTAAGAAGAACAAATTGCAGCTGAATATTTTAGTACCCAATTATATATAATTATAATTACACAAACAGATCTCATTCATTTGGCCATATCAATATGTATAAGATTCCAGCAGATTAGTCTGACCATGGAGCACGATCTTTAGATCAGAGTTTTGATTTAAGGTCGCGTCGTCAAAAATCGGTTAAATACGACTATGATATTTCTATGAATACGACTATGATTTTTTTATGATTTTTCCGTCCACGGATTTCGAGTCCACGAAACTAGATTAATTAAAACATTTATTTTTTAATGTTTTTCAATTAAATTTAAATTAGTAATTCAATATGTCGAACCAGCTTTTATTTGCTAGAAATTTAATACAACAATATTTTTTATACCTAGTCTTTCATAAAATAATTGGTAAAAAAATATATTTTAAAAAGTGCACCAAAGTAAAATGAACGAACGTCGGGGGGGTCGCCAGTGTATTGAATCGTTATTTGTTTGCGCTTATACCATCTTCTGAATTCCGGGTTTCCTTATAATTAAAATATCATTTTCTGTCGTATGTTTAACATACAACATAGATAAAGATGTAATATATTTAGATTTTAGGACATTTTTTTTCCCCGTTTGAAAAACTTTGTCGCTATCCATGAATATAATAAATATAGTACAGAATTAACGCTTACTGTAGTTCAAATGCTGGGATTATATTTATTATTAATACTTTTAAAAATATACTATACAGTTGGACTTTTTAAAATTATTTAAGTAAGTTGGAGTTGAGTTTAGAGTGTATGATAAAACTGGAGTCAAAGATTTAAAAAAAAAAGACGTACATATAAAGCGGGTAATGCAAACAGCTTATTATATATTTTGATACAGCATAATGGTAGAACTTAATTGTGTCGAGCTTTTTGACAAATTATTTTAGTATGTATTCTTTACATTGTACTCTGCATAATATGATTATGTGATTTTAATAAGTTCAGCCTTTTTCTCTGCTCCATTACGTTTACATATGAAGATATACGACTAACCAACTCCTCGTATATGTATATCCTAGAAACATATCCATATACTGACCTCTCGGAAATATTTGTTTATTTTTGTTAAAATACTCACCGTCAAAATAATCCATAAATACTTATGAAACATTGTTAAAAACAACTTATATATTATCAGACACGAAAATTCGTAGGCTGTAATTATTTATTAATATAAACATGTTCATGTGGTAATATTTTAATACTATAATTAAAAATATCTATATATTGCTTAATTCCAATTTCATTTTAATCAAGTCTTCGTATTACAAAAATGTGCAACCTGTCACAACATTTAATTAATAAATGTATTGCTGTATGAAGCTCAGAGAGGTTTGTAAATTTTAGGAAAGCGAGATGAATTGGGCTAATTTTTTTGCGTACGTAACAATCTCTTACTTGACGGGTTTGCGTTATTTCAATAATGTTTTCTTACCATATTTTCTTATTCTTATTAAATATATAATATAAACGACAACAAGTGTTAAAAACTTTTAGTTATATTATGATACTGTGTTTTCAGTAATTAATACTCACATATTGAATATTTATTAAATCTTGGGTATTAAGTAAAATTAAAAACTTAACCAGAACTGATATAAACATGCCCACTTTGTGAAGAGTACAGATGTGTCAGATACCATGAGTCTTACTTTAAGGGAGGCATCACAAGCTTTTGTTTGTAAATAATTTGTTTTCTTCGTAGTTAAAATGTGGGGAGGGATTAAAAATTCGTGTGCCACTGACTTTATATTTTCTGTAAGATTATCTGTATATAAAATACCTGATATTTATGATTGTCAATACAAAAATATGTATCATACTAATCAAAACCTTTCCTCTATTAATATATTTTCGTTAAAAATACAAAATAATCGACTTTATAACTTACTCCGTTTGCTATACTTAGCTTATTACTTAACATTTTAATTCTAAACGTAAAAAGTATCAAATTTTGCAGTATCGTTTTTAAATAAAGGAGAATAATAATATATAAAAACACATTATTGTACATCAACAGTTATCAAAAACATAAGTAGTACATATTAATTTCAAGTGTTATCAGAAACTCATGATATGTATTATTTATATTACTAGCTTACACTAATTCATTAATTGTTCATGGAGATAAAAAGTACTTTTTTTTATATAATTATAGAATAATGTTTTATCTAAATCAATGTATACATGAAAGTACCTACTCTACGTAACGTAAATCAGTAACCTTAAAAGGGTTTTCCGTATGGAAAATGGATGTAAAAATTTTGTTTTAAATGCAATGTATTTAAAGCCACAAGAATAAATAGCAACTATTTCGGCGTAACACTATCGACAGAACTAGATAAATCAGAACAAAAGCATGATCCCGAAAAAACCTAAATCTTGTTAAACCAAATAACTGTGAACCTCCGACTCTACGTTTTTTCAAAGACCTAATATATAACAATAATGCGGGAAACCGATTATCGGGAAAATTATCTGAATAATATCAGAAATGTTTAATTTTCAAAAAACTTTAATTTATTTATTACTAAATGCCGATGTAAGACTATTTGAGCGAAAAAAAATATTCGACAAAAACGTCCAATCGGATAATAATTGGGATGGACGTTATTAGTTAATGATAGATCGAGAAATCATAAATTAGGGAATGATAAAGTGACGATATATATTTCCAAGCGGGAAGGGTGGTCTTGCAGTAAAAAATAAACTATCCAACAAAAAACGAAATAGCGAAACGGTAGATCGGGTTCCTAACGAAAAAAACGCGAAACAAATGAGAGGAAAATCTATTACGAAAAATATCAACGAAAAAAGGGCGAAATCAGGAAATATTTTGGTGACGGACCATAATATTTAAAATGTAAACGATAGAGCGAGAATCGGAAACGGAACGATGAAGGCCGATTCTTTGACATTGTACTTATGGGTGTTTGGGCCGGAATATGAAAAAGAAACGATCCATGCGGAAAACGAATAATGCAGAACGAAATCGGGATCCACCGTAGCCGTGAACCGCTTAAAACATAACGAGTTTAATTCGTTCCAGAATCTTACTCGTTATGTGAATACTCGTTATGCGAAACAATTTTTCCCATATAAAACAATGTAAAATACAATAAAATCGTTTTTTAAATTTTTAACGTTTATTCAAATAAAATAAAATACTTATAAATTGTTATGGAGCGTAACAACCTGGAATTCGATTTCGATTTGCAAAAAACAATTAAAAAAATGACTAGTTTATTAATTAGGACAAATAATTAATTATTTTTTACTAGAAAGCTGTCTTGAGATATTTTTTGCCAACGCTTGAAAATGTGACAGCATTATCATTGAATACATTTTTAAAACATAGCCACCTCCTTATTGGGGTGATGCTTCTCAATGTACGATGCAACAGTTTTCCATGCTTTCAGCTTTTCTCCAATTGCACCATAAGATTGTTGTTCTGCTACTTCCTCCTCCCCCACTAACAAACTCTCCTCCATAAATTATTGCTGTGAAAAACAATGCAACTCTATAAGCTCTTCGGTGGTCAGCTCTTGGCCGTGCTCTTCCACAAGCTCGTCAATATCGTTGTTATCCACCTCGTTTATCCTCAAGATACAATCTCGTTGACTGTGGACTCCACAGGTAGTTTCAAACTCCTCAAAATCACATTAGACAACGCTCTCTGGCCAAACCTTCTTACAAGCAGAAGTGAGGGTCCTCTTGGTACCCCCTTTCCACGCTTTGTCATTCATCTTCAGGCACGGATGTGAAAGTGATCTTTCCAAAACTCTGCGTCACTCGTAATGCGAAATATCGCTCGTTAAGAGAGTATTTTTTTCACAATCGGTTTTGCTCGTTATGGGAATTACTCGTTATAAGAGGTACTCGTTTTAAGAGGTGCTCGCTATGAGAGGTTCCACTGTACATGAGTACTTCTTAATGAAGCTTTGCACCAAAAAAGCTAATTTAATCAATGTGACGTCAAGTTAGTTTGTATCTACTGAAATTTTAAAAATCCAGAACTCGTTTAGTGTGAAAATAATGGTAGAAAAAAATCATAATTTTATTTTTTTATATACAACGAAATAATGGGTAAATTATACAAGATAGTCGAAGATTGCTCATCATTGTTAAAATTCCTACACGTGTATTCATTTTGAATTCTAAATAACGATATTTAAGTCAAAACATATCTTCAATAAAAGCTGATGGCAGTTTTTCAATAAAACCACTCTAGATTAAATATTCACTATGTCAAAAAAATACGGATTACTTTCTCGAAAAGGAGGTGAGCCACGTGCTTTTAGTTAGTTGTCTTATGATATATAGTATATACATTGGCAAACCTATAAAAAGTGGTTGTCGCAAAGTTCGGTTCAAAACTCCACATAAAAAGCCACTCCTCACGTCACGCCTTCCGGCAAAATTCCTACGATTTTTCTTGTAGATTTTTTATGACTATTGAATAAGAGTTTATAATTTTTTTATTCGACAAACGTAAAATCATCAAGCCACTTTGGAAGAATCACATGTTGTTGGATCTGGCAAAAACTGCTTTGCGCTATGTGAAAATTTCAATAGTTTTTACGAGTAACCTAGATAATACAACAGCTAAGAAGTATACGTAGGATGGGAAATTGAGAAAATGGCCGTTAACATTATTTGTATTCATTCCAAAATAGTGGATGTTCTAACCATTAAAAAAAATATTCTGAATTAACAATAAATATAATATATCTGTTGAATTACATCTATCGAACAGTTTTTTGATATTTCACTGACCGATACAATAATAAACTGGAAATAAACTGTATCCGATAGTTTATTTATTATAACGGAAATGGTGTAGCCAAAATCAACCCCCTTTAACTGAGTCTTGGAGTCCGGTATTTTCTCCACAATCGGAAAAATCGGTGAAAAAAAGACAAAGATATTGAAAAATTATTAGGCTATTCATCATAATGTATTGGTGAAATGTACTAGAATTATTCTAGTAAATAGTATGATCTGATGATATATTGTACATTTATGTAAGTTAAACGGAAAATATTACCAAATTCAATTCGCAATCGGTTTTTAATTTAACGACTCTTAACGGAAGATAAAGTTTAACTGACTTCGAGAGCATCTGTACACGTCTATGACTAATGTTGAAAGGCAACACCTGGGTTGTAGGTGATAAAATTTATAGAAGTGTACACAATTTGAACGATTCAAATTTTATATTCAAGTTTCATCAAGCATCTCTTTTTTATGAACTTTATGAATTTTTCTTGAATCCAATTAACTCGAAATAAAATTCCATGGATCTATTTTTATTTAGTGTTAAGCATTATTCCAAACCAAAATTTCAACATATTTTTTATATTATTTGTTTCTACGAATTTTCAAAACCGACGCATGCATGTGTAATGTGACGCAGCTGCTGCTGGTTTCTGTCTATTTTTTACTGACACAGATCGAACGTGTTTGATTAATTGCCTTCACTTTTACAAAAACAAGTAAATTTTGTTTCGCAAACATTTGAAATAGGCCTTTAAAATATCGTTAACAATTTAGCAACTCTGAGTAAATATATCGATCATACTTTTCGGCATTAATCTGATATCACATTTAGCCCAATGGCAACGCCAGGGCCAGCCAACTGGTCGGTCGCGAAGCCTTTTATAGACGATCGCGACCGTGTTAGGAATCTTATCTAACATGTAAAATCTACCTTTACTGGTGTTAAATTTCCATTTTGAAATGATATTGTAGTATTAATCCTAATTTTCGAAATTTAAAGGAAATTAAATGAAACTTCTTAGAAGTTATATGATTGAAACACGGGCTTTTTAAAATTGGTTGCAGAAAATCCTTCTCAGATTCCACGCTGGTGTGTAAGTGTTAGTAAATAATTAAACACCAATTGCATTATTTCCCTCGAAAGTGTTCAGAGTCGAAATAGAGTCGTAATTTCGAACATAGAAATACCGTTATTTTTATACCCGAGGGTGTTAAAAACATCCGAAATACCGGTATTGCAATTTCTAAACAGAAATTGCTAAAATCGCAAAGTAAACGTCGTATACTTAGATCTATTCTAAAACTATGACATGCCGTTGAAACTTGAAACTGTCTTCGGAGAACACTTAAATATTTACAAAAAAAAATATAATCAGCTTACTTGATTGACTACAAAGTACTTGTCGTACACACGTGTCGCAGTTTATAATCTGATACGATTGATTATTTTTAAATGATATTTAAAAAGTTATTTTTGCCGAAGTTGTTTCACGTGAAAAAAATGAATCGCCATTTTAATCCGCGCCGTTTTGTATACAATAAATAACAACTTCATGTTTAATGAGTTTGATGTGTCATGAATGCAAATTTCATTTTTATTAAATATTTTTATAGCCAATGGAAATGCTGCTTGAACTATTAAATCACATAAAAAAAAACCTTTAATGATAGGTATTATACAAACGACTATGTTGAAAGCGTAAGTAAATCTAATGTCTACTAAATCTGTTTGGTCGAGAGAGTAATCTGCAAAGAATTATTAGGCGTACACGCGACTAGGGCTGTCAGTTTTAAAAACCCGGTTTTCAAGCAAAAATCGCGACATTCGAAGGTCGGTTTTTTTTAAATCTAATATTGGAGTTAATATTCAATTTTTATTATTATTCAATTAAAAACGTATGTATTTAGGCTTGAAACTGCTTTGGTTCTAAATAGAACATGATAAAATATGTTTTCCTTTAACGTCAATACAAATGAAAGGAATGCGTTGATTATCTTATATTAAGGTTTATTTTGTTTTAGTTGTGCACTTTAACCCTCCAAGAACGAGCGAGACCATATGGTCACAGTAAACACCGTTGTCTATTGATCGCACTATTCATCCTTTTTCTACCTGAATATCGTTACTTTCACACATATTTGGTTAAGAAGGGTACAGACTTGAGTTAGTCATCAGCCGCAGGGACAGAAACGGCCACCAAAAGCATTTTTTTTGAATTTCCGTTTTTTTAATAGACTTTTTGAAACTGTTAAGTTATTTTTTTTATCAAAATATCAAATTATGTACAGTTTTTTTGCAAATATATTTGTGTTGAAATTATGTTGATCTAAAGAAGTCAAATTGTAAATATTTTAAAAAAAATTCACGTTTAGCTATATTTCAACCCCGAATGTTTGTGTGCCCATACGGTCAGGCTCGTCCTTACTACTGTCTGTACACAATATTACACGGTAATAAAAGAATAAACATGACAATATAGTCATACGGGGTTTCTTTACAACGACTTGGCGTTTTTTTTTTAAATTTTTGTTAGAATAAAAGTTCTTCGTGATTTCAATATGGTTTACAAAATATTTTTTTTATCGAAAAAAAGCTCTCGTCTCTGGAGGGTTAACTTGAATACATATCTCGAGTACGAAGTAAGTAGAACTAGTCCAGCTGAATACGAACTCTGAATAAATTGTTTTTAAATGTTTTTATCTTTTTGTACCTAGTATTGTTTACAATAAATAAACGAAGATTACATTTTTAATTGTTTTCGCTATTTTAATTGAATTGCATTGTTTGTGAAACTTCGAAACTCGGTTTTAGTCGAGTTTTAGAATAAATTAGAATTGGAAAACCGTTGATCAATATTCGGTTTTTGTTTAAGCCCTACACACGACTGTAATATAGAAGACAGTACAGCGAATAAGATGAACGTTGCTCAACTGGTTTATTTATGTTTCTTCCACAATATTTCATATTGTCATTAATTTTCTCCAAGCACGTATTTCCAACTTTTGTCAGTTTTCAGTTTTTTCATGTAATGAATTCAGAATTTCAATATACACATTCTTTTAAATCGTATCCCAAAAAATAAATATTCCGTGCTTTATTTAACCTGATGGAAAAACGTAAACAACAAAAAAATGGCAAATAATATGGCCATGTGCTATGTTTAGCATGAAGGCGAGGACGGCATAGATGGAAACGTCTTTGCTCCCTTACTTATTAATTCCTTCAAATATGTTAAGAAAAAAACTATTCTAGTGGTGTTTTGTAGCGATATAAAGCGATAGCGGAAGCGGTAGAATAAAATAGATTTATGTGTCTCCTGAAAACTTTTATTTTTTTGAGATACGAGATTGTAGAAAATTGCCGACGATATATCGTCACCGTACTCGTAGAAGTTAATTACGAAATTGTCAAAAATGAGTAAAGTATTCAAAGATAACAGATCTTAGATATTATAAATAAAAATACGTTAAGTAGAATTTAGCTATACATATAATATAATATACATATAATACATATAATACATGAAAACGTCGATGAAAGAAAATTTTGGCATTAAAAAAGTTAAAATATATATTTTTTAAATATATCAAGCATAATCACTTTCAGGAATGCAGATCTGAGCTTTTCGGCGCAGGAACTTAAAGTATATATAAACTAATACATACGAATAGTGACAAGAAAACCACAGCGGAATCTAGTGCTGATGTGTTCATTTTTTTGTTGTAGTTTATACAGAATCACTTGCAGGCTGTGGAGTTTTGAGTCGTGGAGTCGAAGGGTTTTGTCCGGAGTCGGAGTCAGAAAAATCAAACTCAGACTAGCTTTTTAAATATATTAAATGATGTGTATTCAAACGGAGTCAATAGTGTTGCCACTGCAAGCTAGGCTGACTAAAGCTGATACATTCATATGTAATATATAAGTTAAAATTAAACGATTGAAAAAATTTTGAAGTCGGAGTCGTCTTTTTTACCCAACTCCAATGTCCTGCTGAAAACTAGCGTCACACTTTATATGCATTTTTTTTTTCAAAGACTATCTTTATCAATACCTTCGTGTAAGCACAGCATTATGGTGGATTAACCCTTCAAGCCAATATGAAACGCACAGCACGCGAAAAAAATGCTTCGTTTTGATGTCGATTTTAACAGCAAAGCTTAATTAAGCAAACCAAAACAAAAACGCTAAGAAATAATACGTCTCGCACACTCGTATTCGATTCGAGACATTTTATTGAAGAATGTATAATGAATTTTATTGATAATAATAGTTTTTTCATCATTTTTAGTTCGTTCGGCAGGTGATTTTTTTTTACAGAATACACTACTGTCGTATAATAAGAAATTGAATATTTAGAATTCATTTCCTGCAAAATAGACAATTTGGAGAGGTGCCATCGTTTATGCCACGGGTGTGACATATTGATAAATTTTATTGGTTGGATACCTAACGAAATTATAATTCGGTATATAACCAAGGTCGATCGTCGCATACAAGTACACTAGTAATAAAAACAACAAAAAAACTGAAAGTTCTTAAACTATTAAGTGTTTTTGATATCAATATTTAATTAAATCTATCGTACTTTTAATATATCACATTTTAGAAATCATGGAACTGAGAACGAAAGCTAAATATTAAATTTCGTTTATTCGACGTTTTTAATTCTACTTAATCGTTTGAATACCGCGCAAATAAATCATTAATATGTCCCAGAGATACTGCGTATTTCTGAGAAAAATAATTTTGCCTAATATACACTCGAATTCGATATTTTAAAAACCTATATTGACTCAGTTTAGATAGCACTACACATATTCATCAAAATATTGCTTATATTCTATTAGAATACCAAGTATTTGATTTTTTAAATGTCTTGGACATCTGTGTTCGCTTGCATATGCTCCGGACACCTGTGTCCGCTTGGTATGCAAGTGGTTAACACCAACGTCACAGATGCCGTGTTAAGAGCAGTCTAACAAAATAGTGTGAAACACACGAGCGCTGCAGGCACGTATTGTATTTGCGTTCACCAGGAGTCGAAGATATCATTTGTTTGTACGATCGTAATGCAGTTGTTGAAATGGTGGCGTTGAAGACGATTGACTTTCTATACCAGTGGAAGGAAGCTTGCGGCCTTTTGACTTTGAATATTCACTTTGATCAAAAACTTATACGTAAGCGTTTGGAAAAGAGCGTAATCAACCCATTATATGTTAGACAGTCGAAAATAAAAGGGGGGCAACGATATCTTTACTGCTGCCTTATGTTGAATCAGATAAATGAATGTGGCCTACAGACATGAAAAGGTTCCCCCACCCCTGTTATATACAAAGCCCTTTCCTTAACGTTGATATACGAACGCAGGCATATTTATTTTTTATTGTTTATATACTTTAACGTCCGGATACAAATCCTAATGCTTTATTTGCACCAGAACGAGACGAATCTATTAATTGGCATTAATAAGCTTCAGTGACGGAGCGTTTCCAATCGTAGGTTTAATCTGTATTTTTACTGATGGTAGAATAAAATGGTTAAAAACGGTATTTTTAACCGTGGTATTGTGTAGTGAAAAAAAGAATTTTTTTATTTCAACTGTTCTTTTGAAACCGTTTACTCGTCAAAGCAATTCTCTGACCACAGTGTCTATCCTCGGACAAACAAACTGACCTACCCATCCATCTTGCGTAACTTGTTTGTTTTCATGCTCCCAACCGAAATAATCGTTGAGGCCATTTCCACGGCATGAAAATATGAGACAGGTTGAAAATTCCACACGGCACTCCCAACATTTTGCAAGTCATACAGACAAAAATAAAACAGAAGTGTGATTAATATTATTGGAGCCGTATTGTGTTAAGCAGCTAGAATTAATTCTACGAAGGAAACTTCATTTGCATGTAATAATAAAAGTGTCACTTCAATGCTTGTAGGATACATTGAATAATTTTATAATGATTACTTCAACTGGGCTCCTACAGCTAAATCCCACGTAAAATGCTGCAGTCAGACAGGAATGAGATTAAAGATAATAAGCGATATAATACTACTTTGTTAGTGTAGGTTATGTTCATAACTATATATTTTTTTCGTTAGACGAAATATATATCTCATGAGCCGGTTGAGGTATTAGTTATTTAAAATTGTAATTGGCCAAGATGACAATTCGTCTAAGCGTGGATTGAGTTTTCCCGCTTGTTTGTCGAAGAAACGTAACACAAGTCACACACACACGGTCATAATTAAATACTTGTAGTTATTAAGCAAAGGAATCAATAAATTTGTTGGCAAAACGCAACGGCTGAATGAATATATACGAAATAAAGAATCAGTTATAAAATGTATTTGAGCATGTATTGATTATTGAGTGTTACTGATAAGCTGATTTATTTAATAAACATCTGTTACACTTTCCTTTGCGACATCTTAAAGTCTTTTTCGATCATATTGAAAATTTATCTGGCATATTACAAAATAACCGTCTTGAATGGTCTTTTTTATTTTGTGTTGACATTTTGATTAACAAGCCATTTCATCCCTAGCACGCGGGAAATAACACTTAAAATCTAGTGATCAAATCATATTGAGAATTATTTACAATTGTTCTGAATAAAATATAAAACAACAAGTTTCTTGCTGCTTCTACATTAGGAATTTCGTGAAGAACTTTCAACAACAAGAACTGACTTCAACCAGTCTTCAGAGAGAGTAACGAAGTTATAAAAGGACTAGTAGTTGACTATGCACTCTCTCTAGACTCCCTTTTCAGCATAGGATATCCATGCTTCTGCATACAAATCCATATTTCGATTGCCAAGTCATTGTGTGAAAGTTTTCATTTTGACGATAAGAAAACCGGTAGGACCAAAGCTCAAGATAGTTTCCCACTCGGCATTTCTGAGTTAGTATGGTAAATTTATGATCGTTTGCATTCGGGGATCCGATCCCTTGATCGCAGTCCCAGAAATACTAAAAATTTGAGTGAAAAATAATTTGCAAGTGGATTGAATACCGAAACTCAATGTGAGCAACGCTTTTCCTGTTTGAAAACGTTTGGTTGGCGACAGTTGAAAGATTTAAGACCAAAAGTAAATATTTTCCGTATTGGCATAGTAATAGGAGAATCAATCAATTGCAAATTGCTCGATAATATATTGTTATTTCGAAACGGTTTGTTTGGCATAATTTCAACCGCTCATGTATCAAACAGAATATAATATCAGCATGCACAAGACGATGTGGCACGTTTCGAATTTCGATTGCGTCGGCTGAATATTTTATAATGCCTAGATATAAATAGTATTTCTAGATATGAGCAAATTATTTAATCAGCTACGCCTGAACGTGCGCTGGATCTAAACACTTTGGCAAAACGGAAAATGAGTAATTTATGGCTGTACTACACTGATAACGCATAGTGATACAACGAATAGCATGAGGGTGTTGTGTTTTTTTATTATCTGCAAAGTATTTTCTCTTGCTGATTAATTCGACAGTCACTTTGTGAAAATTCAATTTAAATTTAAAATTGACAAGCATTTTTAGACTAAAAGAGTAGAATGTTTTATAAAAAAAATATTCATGTATCTCAACAGAAGTTTTCTACGAGAACTGATTGTCACTCAGTCCCTCAACCTCTGTTTTTCGAAAAGAGTAGTAGTGATAGAAGGATAAGTCTAGGACAGCATTAGTAGTTAACTAATCGCTCTCGCTACGCCCGGTTATTCAATGATCAGAAGGGTAAGATACTAACGTCAGTCGATCATTTTTTTTCGAAAAGAGTAGGGATGGAAAGGATGTGGTTAGGATTAAAAAAAATACTGTTCGTACTGAGATTCGAACGCGTGAGATAACTCACGGTAGCGAACGATGTTGACCACTGCGCTACGGATTGCCTTGAATCTTTTTCACTGAGTCTTGTAAAAAACAGATATAAACTAAAATTTTGCCTAGGCGTGGAGAGGAAGGTTTTACTATTTGTTACTATATATAAAAATCACATTTTCGGTATGTAAACAAAAATAATGTATTTGGTGAAGTCTGTGCGGCCGTATGCTCCACATAGCGAGCGAATACGGTCAAAGAAGAAGAAAATAAGTCGAGATGTTGTTTAATGGCTCGTTGCATGTGTAATCATTTTGTCTAAGTGTACGAAAAATATTTCCGTAAACAAATATGCCCAATGGAAAAAAATACAATATTTTCAATCCGGTAGGTAAAAAAATATTGTGATTTTTTTCAACTTTATCATTAATAGATACATTATTTATTAATCCACCAATGGAAAAAGGTTTGTCATCAATGTCATGTGTGATGGCATTGCTGCTGATTATAAGGTGTGACACGAACGCAATATCCAAAATATAATAGAACACCTTGAAAAATTAAGGGATCCGCACCATATGAAATTAATATTGAAGGTATTTTAACACTTATAATGCGTATTAAAAGCCAGTGAAAACAGGTAAAATTCTGAATAACGGATTGCAAAACCGGTGATTCGGTATTGCACGTATCAATAACGGTATTATAAAAAAAATCAGCCAATTTTGATGGCAATACGGAGCTAGTAAATCAAAATAGATATGTCGACATTTGGAAATTTCATTGCAATTTTGTCATAAATAAAGTTTTTCATAAATAACTTGAAATAATGATACATCATTGAAAAGCTCATCAAATTAGGATTCTATCAAATAATAGCACATTTAAATTATTTCAATTAATCTGGAAGTGTTTTGTTGAAATATGTTATGATTCGTTATTGAAAAACACCACGTATTCCGGGATTCCGGTTGACGTAATACCGGTATTGCAATCCCTAGGCAAGGAGAGCCATTTGAAGTTTGTTGTAAATAAAAAAAGCCTGGATGCTGTATTATATTATTTATTTTGTTTATAATGTGTTCATTTTTTAAAATAAATTAAGTTACATTTCTCTCACACTGCTTTTTTCAATACGACGCAACATGCGCGTTGTACGCACATCTTCAATTAACGAACCAGCGCATCATTTCGTAAAAGTTTTTATTGTCAGGTGTTTAACATTTCGACTGTGGAAATGGAAAAGGACGTAACCCACAGTTTTTTCGATAATCACAATGTATACAACTTGATACACGTTGTATCAAAAGGCTAAGCTGAAAATTCCGAATTAGTATCTTATTTTAGCTTTTCAGTTTGTAAAAAGAAGGGCATGTGAAAATTGCAACCAGGAAAAATGATTTAAAAAAAGGTTTTTCTTGTACAATCTATTAAATTAATAATAGGCTAAGTCAATTAAAAACTAGTTTATCAGTCACCGTACACTTCAAAGTTATGTATAATACATAATTTTCCTTTTGCCCAAAATCATAGAAAACTTTTTTTGTGTGTCCTGTAAAGTTTGTTATGTGGGTTACGTCCTTTTTCCTTTCCATAGTCGATTTATAATAACAATGAATACGCATTATCAGCTTAAAATAACAGAATAATAATAAACAACATAATATTATTTGTTTTTCTTCCAACTGAAAACTGACCAGATAAACCAACATTAAATTTCTTCTTGTAAGATCAGGTTCCATCCCAAATAAGTATTCTTTTTATATGTATATCAAAACTTTCCAATTTCACTTTTGATCATAATGTATTTTTTAATTCAAAGATCTGATTTTGTAATGTAAAAATATGTTTTTCAGCTTTAGCCTCACTGTAATGATGTCCGACTATTGATGTATTAGTTGTCTGTTGTGTATATTCCTTCTCAATTTATTACGAAAGAATAATAATATTCCTAATTAAATCTTTGCCAGGTCCTTGACGCACTAAATACCACAGCAATGTCAACCTGTTCGCTAGATTCATAATAATGAGACCTTGATGTGCTCGACGTTATACAATACTATATTAACTTAACATTGGTTCTATTTATAGCATTTTATTACTTCAATCGAAAATTAATATTGGTTTCAAATAAAAAATATTGCTCTAAAAATCAACTGACAATGTATTGTCAGTAATCCAGCCATGTTGTCTAATGGCGCTTGAAGTTCGTCTTATTCGACCACGGAATGAAATCTCCGCCCGGACACTTACTTGCAAACATCGATGTATTGAATTTTGTTCGTAGAGGTAGATTTTGTAATGTTTAAATTTCACCACTACCATCCGATCCCAAAAACAAAAGCGATTATTTCACAGCACATTTTTCCCTAGCATCATCCCTTTATCCTTACCCTCTACGGTCAAAGAGAGGTTGAACAATTTAATAAAATACAGTTTTCTTAAAACAACTTGGGAGTTTTTTTTCATTAGGTGTCCATATCTTCGCCGCACTGAAAAATGTTGGTAAGTCACTTTTAATGTATTCACTGTCAGTGGAAAGGCATTATTTTCATCGACAAAAAAACACACTTTTGTACTAATTTCACATTTATTTAATATAATCAGGACTGGTTTTGATGTTAGTAAGTAACAAATTGAGAGTTCTGAGTTTCAGTGAACAGCAAATTAAAAATGGAAGCTTTAGGAAGCCTCTAGCTACGGTATTTCATGGTACATAGATAATTATTATAATATTAAAATATAGATAGATTTTTAAGCTGATCTGACACAAATAATGTTACAAAATAATTGCCAGTTTTTAAGTTTGCATTGATAATAAATTATTACCGATTCAAAAAAAACTATTTTTGTCAAACTGGTACAATAAATGTAGCAACTGAGTTATTCTAAACCAGGTATACACAACCCAGGGCCTGTTTGATTTTTTCAGGCGGCCCTCGAAAGTTTTTCTTTTAATAAAAAAATGTATATTTTTAGTAAATAATTGCATTTAATAAACGTTAATAATTCCCAAACGAATTCTTCAAAATTAGCTTAAAATTTACAAATACAAAAATAGCATTACAAAGCCGCTTGTGTTATAAATATAACATGTATAAATACTTCACATTTAAGATACTTTAAAATTCATTTTTCCTTGCGGCCCGAAAACGTCATATTGTTTATGCGGCCGGTTAGAGGGAATAGGTTGTGCATGCCTGTTATAGACAAAGAAAAGTTATCAAAGAATCTCATTGTGTAATAAACTCATTTTGGATAGTGCTGTGGCTTATCCCAGTACGATGATGATTTAGACTAAATTGATAGTGGACATCGTCGGAAAAATCATAAAAACAAAATAATATGAAATGATCACTTTCATGTAAGTGACGTAATTTGAGAGTGAATCTGCTTACATTGGAGCTTGGTGGTCTCGTACGAACGGTCAAGTTCTTGCCATTGTTGAATAATTCATTGATTTATTTGACAACATTCATTGACACTGTCTTATTTAAGAGAATTTTAAAAGATATGTACAGCGCGAATGGGTCTACAGAAAATTCTAAAAGCAATATTATTTGCGTAAGTTATATCACCAAAAATTGTTAAAGAATATCTATTTAATTATTCAGTTGGAAGACCTTGACAGCTATTGGCTTGACCAATATCCAAATTGTAATTGTAGCAATACCATCCAGCTCTGGGAAATGTCAGATATAAACATGTAACGGGAAGAAACGCAAAGAAGATACGTCCACGTAGAATTGATTGCATCTGGTGCTATGATGCACATTTTTTTTACATCTGTGGACCGGTTAAAATTAAGCACAGATTTCATGGACCGCTGATAAAAGCAAAAATAAAAATTACTATTAGAAACGTTATTGCTTAAACAATTACAATCCCTGTAGGTCTTTACGGGAAATTACGTGTGATCATTGGAATAAGTAATCATTAAAAACAGCTCGATTGGTTATAAACAGTATATCGACTGTGGAAAGGAAAAAGGACGTTACCCACACATAGCAAATTTTATAGAAGGCACAAAAAACGTATTTTGATGATATTGGGTCATATGCAAATTATGAAATATACACAACCTGGAAGTGGACGGAGACTTCTAAACTGGTGTTAAATTGACATAATCTAATATTAATAAAATAAATTATCTACGAAAAACCTTTATGTCAGTCTTTTTTATTGGTTTCAATTTTCACAAGCTCATTTTTTTCAAACTTAAAAGCTAAATTTCGATACTAATTCGGCATTTGCAGCTTACGTCCTTTTGATAGAACGTGTATTAAGTTTGATACATTGTCATTATCGAAAAAAATCTGTGGGTTACGTCCTTTTTCCTTTCCACAGTCGATATAATAGAGCTGTCTACTAATTTTAGAAGGGTGAGTATTATCAGATGACGTATTATTTAAAAATTGCAATAATTTTGATTGCTCGACAAATTTGTGATTATTCTACAATGATTAATGATTCTTACATACTTTCATGTAATGGTAAATTAGGGATATTAAGTTATGCAATTAATATTGAACGCGTTTAATGTAAAATAAATTCAGATTGCCATCAATAACTCTTGAGCTAGAAGATAATAATTAATCTTAATTATTCTTATAATCAATCAGAATTGGAATCAAAATTGAATTTATTAAATAAGAATTGAAAGATATTTATTCTGAAGATGATTTTCAAGGAGGCGAAAAAATTGAATAGTTTATAACACAATTAGTGGAATAACAAATTTGTCAAATTTATATTTATACAAAATATTTTTCGATCTTTTTATTATTGGTATGAAATGAAATAACATCGAGACAATAATATTTCCGAGTGTATTTAAATAGTATACATAGCTATGTGAAAAATGCACGATTTTGCGGAAGCTACGTGGGTGACTGGAATATAAAACAAAAGTTATCGAAATAATCTTTTGCCGTTTTTTGTATGAACTTGAAACATCGCATTGTTATTATTATTGTAAGTGAATCGATCATTTTATTGTGACAAATCATTATTACTTCGTTGCTTTTAAAATATGAATTTCTACGTATACGAAGTGTGCACAAAGTCTTGAGAATAATCCAAGTTTTAGCACATTGGACTCGATTGTGGAATTTTCCGACGATTACGAAATCAGAAGATTTCTCGAACCAACACGCATAATAAACAATACTGTCTTAGAATATTGAGTAGAAGTAATAAACTCATCATAATATGAAATACAAATTTATCTACCCGCTATCTCTACGCATATGGCTTCCTAACGGAGGTATCTCAACAAAAGTTTTTCTACGAGAACTGTTTGTTACTCAGCCGCTCAACCTCGGGTCCTATGGCGCACCGGTTAGCGTTGTGGAATACCTTGCCGGATCTCACGGGATCGAGTCCCATAACGAACAGCATTTTTTCTGTTCGAAGATATAGGTGTTGGTGATGTCCCTCTAACTCTCCCAATCATAAGGTATCGAGGCCTATCTGTTCTATCCCTTTATCCTTTATATAAGTAGTCTCTTCAAAAAACACAGAGGTTTACTAACAAGCAGTTCTCGTGGCAAAATTACTCTTTATGCCTCCATGATGAGGGAATATGCTCCACATCGGGAGCAGACATGGATTAAAATATATACTATATAAGTGTATAATCAGCGGTGGGCTGCCAGTACGTTAACAAGGGGCTCGCTCAAAGCAATTCTCGATGTTCTGGGGAAGGAGTGAATTTTTTATCACTTATATGCAATTGTATGATTAAATAAGCAATCGATTGTTACTTAATACACTTATAATATATAACAATATGCAATTTACCGTAAACATATCAATCTTAATGGCTAAAAATGTACTACTGTGTATACTGAAGCTGTCGTTGATAATATTCAAGTCAGATTTTGCAGTTATATACTAATTTGGTCTGAGAATATTGTTTTCTCTTAAATTAACAAAAGGCTCGCCGGCAGTAGTAAAATTTAACAAAGGGCTCGCGCGAGCCCCTCCGAGCCCATTCCAGCCCACCCCTGTGTATACTCTGAGTGAGGAGTATGTATATACACCTCACTCACAATACAAAATATTTTCACAATAACAGCATTTAACTACACTCAACTCTATTTATGATACGTTTAAAAAAACCTGTATAAAAAACCGTGTAAAAATGTGATCGACTTCATTTGAAAATTAAAGATTGGTTTCCTGAATTTAAAAAACCGTGTTATTTGAAAAATAATATCAGTGTGGTAAAAAAAGTAATAATGAAGATCCAATAAGTAAATTACACAAAATATTATTCATAATGTGATTATGAAAAAATAATATTATTCATAGCTACTTGATTATATACGGGGACTTCACTGGACATAAAACGGTTTCATTGCTTAAAATGTCGGACACGTCTAATGTGTTAGGATCGAATGAAGCGTTTTGCTTTTTTTTATTTCTGTCTAGTGTTCTTGAATTTCTTCTCATTAGGAAATCCGTTTTTTGTTTCAGGGAATCGTGTTAGGGCAAACAATTCGTCTTAAAATATAGTATTTGTTCGTATTAGAGGACCTTGTTATTTCAAAATCGTTGAATAGTCGAGTGTACTAATAAATATGACGAGTCTTTATCGCCAGAAATCATTTATTTAAATTTTTTCAACATTTAATAAGTTGTAGAAAGTGAATAACGTTATGAGTTTTTTGTGAAACATTGGATATAAAATTACATCAGATAAGCATCATAACAGCAAATAAAAAACAATCCTTCACGGTTTATTTATAGCCAAAGAAACACATAAATTATGTTGTATGAAGTAACAATGAAAATAAATTTCATAGTTAACGCAATTTGATTAAAAGTTATGTTGGCATTTATTCGAGCATCTTTTTTTATATATGGGTTGCTAAACATATTTTAAATACAAGTTTTTACTTGATGGGTTCATGTCTTGATACTACGATAAATTGTGTAGGTAGATTGGTCTTCGATTGTGAACGGATTCTTCTTTACTAGATATTCCCCAACACGAATTATCCGTACAGAATACTCCTTAGACAACTTATCCGTATATCGACTCTTCCGAACTGCACCTTTCGCAGTTTGACACAGTGATTTATTTTAATTTGTAATGTCTTATGTCGAGGGTGTCAAAATATTCATCAGATTGAAAAGAAGCAAAAGATTTAACAATATTTATATTTTGTAATACGTTTGATTAAATTTAGTATGTAGTCTCGATGTCAAATATTAAAAATATTAAAATTTACGGTAAATTGTGTACAGTCTTGTTCGGAAGAATCGGTGTACGAAGATTTCTTGTACGGTGTATCTTGTAAAGAAAATCACGGAAACTCCTTTGATGTATAATATATTAGATGGGTACAAAATGATTGAATCTGTTTTTTACGGCAGCAGTAGCGGATTACTCTATAAGTGAATGAGGCGCGCGCTTGGGGGCTCCAAATCTTAGGGGCCTCAAAACTAGCTTACATTATATAAACCATATTATTCTTACTTAGATTTTTTGATTAATATTATTTTACATGGGATTTTCTGACGTTGTCATATTCTCCAAAATTTACTGCGCCGGAGCCTCTCGTGTGCTTAATCCAACACTGTACCGCAGGCATACCTTGTACGTATCTACATTTTGCAGTATAATTAATACATGAAGATGGACATATTTCCTGCAATATTTGTTATATAATAATTTCATTATTATTAAACACAGTTGTATAAGATTTACAATTATTTTTAATCAACACCTATTGTTTAAAAGTGAAGGATGAACACAGGAGTTTGTTTTAAAACAATACAGCATTTCGTTTACTTAAATCTATTCGTAATAATTATAATTCATTAATTAGAATGTTCCACTTCGTAAAGTTGTAACGCTTTGTTTTTGAGTAAAAACGTATTCCAGTCAGAATCTCATTGGATGTGATAATTCCGGATTCGTTGATTGTTTCGGAAACAAATATGTTTACCTTCTCCTACTATTTGCCAAGTCAATGTTTCCATTTGTAATGCGACTTTACAATTTGATTGGCCATACGCGTGATTAATCTGCCAAAATTATGTTGTTTATTTTTGGTACAAGATAGAAACAGTTGATACGTTATCAACATGATTACAGTTTTAGTTACGTATCAGCGTAATGAAGTGGAATACCCTAAGAATGTTAGCGATCTTATTTAAATTCTTATGAAATGGTAAACAACAAAACACTACTTATAGGTATATGTTATATATTATTTACAAACATAGGCGACAACAGCTCGTCAGGAGGGCATTGTAGTGGAATATACAAGATTTATTATTAATGTTTTATTTAAAATAAGAAGTCATCACACGGCCCACAGTCATGTAGCTAGGCTATCTATCCACACGCAGGCGGTTCTATTTTTAGATCGCACGACATACACAAACGTAGCTTTATTTAATACATTATCGCCGGCGACCAACAGCAGTCGGCGGAGGCGGCAGCAAAACAGCATGCGCTCTCTCAAACAATCACATCCTTCCTATCGCATTCCTTCAGAATAAATATTGTTATATCTCCCACCGGGTATTGCTGACTTACCTTTATTGAAACACCAGTTTAAAAACCTTCGTTTCGGTGATGGAACACAAAGTTAACTTTTGACAGCTACGCGCGCACGTTTGACAGTCGGTTTCGCGCCGTTTCCGCCATATTGGCTTCCGCGGTTCATCCCGCGGGATGTTCACGTCGCATACTTTTTACAACTTCGCGAAAACTTTGAAGCAGGATACAGGATAACAGAAATTAAAAATCGAGCGCTGCTAGCGCTATCGCGACCTCAGCGTGTAAACACGGTCGACCGCCACGCTCGGCCATTCGAGCCAAACTGGTTCGAAAGCGCCATCTCTACGTCGCTCAATGAACGCTTCTTGCCTCCATCGCAACTTTTCGACTAAGTTAACCATGATCTCCTAAAATTAGCATAGACATATTCAATTTAGTAACCCTTTCCGTGCCTAGCCACATAAAGTAAATTGCACTTCATTCCATAGGCGAATGACTTCATTTTCCTAGATTTTACAATAGCTTTTTACATTATATTTTTTAAACATTTTATGCATTTTCTAAATTAAAATCGGTGCCATATTTTTTTAGAGTTTCCATCCCCGAGGTCTCATTCGAATCGGCAATCCCGTAATCCCGAAATTTTTCAAATACCATTTACCCAAATCTCGGAATTCTGGGTTCACACTGAAATCTAAAAAAAACAAATTCTTCTAAATAATTATCGATTTACCATAATATTTAATGACAAAACAAAAAAGTTTTTCTGAATTCTTTTTTATTATACCGTCAAAAAACAAATTGTGCTGCAAAAAGGAGCAGACCGGTTCATTGTTTTTTTTTTGTCCATAATTTTATACAAAATTCAGTTTCAAGGTGGGATCAGTAAGATCTTACTAGTTACTGAAATTGTTTAATTTACGTTTTTTATGTTTTTTGTGTAAAAAATTATAAAGTCTTCTTTAAAAACCTCGGTAAATAAAATCACATATCAAACTTTTCAGGTAAAATTATCTTTTTTTTTCTTTTTTGGTAAGTGGTTATCTGATTCTTGATAAATTTTAATAAAATCATTTACATATTAAATAAATCTTATATTAATAAAAACACAATAATCCTTTGTACTTCATTCCACTTTATTTAATATGTCAGGACCGGTTTCGCTCATTACGAGCATCGTCAACTGATAAGAAATATAATTTAACAGTGCTATTTATACAAAAATGAACAGTTATAAACAACAATTGGCATTGAAAAGAAAATACCAATTACATTAAAAGTGATTCTAAAATAGCACAAAATTAAAATGTTTAACACATCTAACATATAATTAAAATGTCATCTCAGATTAATAAATTTAGAATGGGAATTGAAAGTAATTACAAACATAATTAAAATTTGGGAATTCTTTGACAAAGTGATACAATAAAAATAATGACATTAATAATGACAATAATATAGTGAATAGGCTTAATGATAGTTAAGAAAATTTCCCCTCTTCCAAGGGGGAAATTTTCTTTATGTTTGTAATTACTTTCAATTCCCATTCTAAATTTATTAATCTGAGATGACTTTTTAATTATATGTTAGATGTGTTAAACATTTTAATTTTGTGCTATTTTAGAATCACTTTTAATGTAATTGGTATTTTCTTTTCAATGCCAATTGTTGTTTATAACTGTTCATTTTTGTATAAATAGCACTGTTAAATTATATTTCTTATCAGTTGACGATGCTCGTAATGAGCGAAACCGGTCCTGACATATTAAATAAAGTGGAATGAAGTACAAAGGATTATTGTGTTTTTATTAATATAATGCCTTTCCACCAAGTATTGACAGTGAACACCCTAAAAGAAATCTTATATTCATTCCAATTGCAGGAAAAATAGGACAAATTGATTTAAAAATGTACAATTTTAAGTCAGCACCTTTGGACTAGTGGTAAAAGCTTTACGCTGGCTGTCCATATACACTTCGCATATTATCTGTTGGCTGTAAAATCCGATTTGTTTTTACATACAAATTATAAGATATGTAAAAGAACAAGAAATTATGCATTTTTGTGGGATCATAAAAATGGTCCGGAATTAGATGCTCCAATGTCGATACTGTAATACGTTTTAAAAATATGCGTGTATATATGACATGGGCTTCAAGAGCTTCTCAACTGAAACCGTATAGTGCGGTATGGTCATGGAAAGGATTAAATGACCGCTTATCGCGAATATTTGTTGTTATACAAATACGATTGCATAGCGACCATCACGTGTTTAAAATTTGAATATTTACGCGCGATTTAAAAGTAAGGACTGATAGGAACCAAAACATTCGATTAATATTATTCTCACAATATTTTAAATCTACTTAAAGTCATTTTGCCTTAACTACATTTAAAATTACATGTATTGATCTCAACGCATTGTCAAGTTAATGTATTTACGTTGAATTCGTCATGTGAATGTTTGATACGTAATTTTTCGTTATGTCATAGTTTTTTACTTAATTAAATTCGGAATAATTGACAACACTTCAAATAATCCAATCAACTATCATACTTGCGTGCCATAAAGATTTATATAGACATGGATGAAAGACAAAACATGATTAAACCATAAATAGCTAAATCAAAATTGATTCCTGTTAAATTATATTTAGTATGTACTGTGTTGGCGTATAACTCAATATTCATATTAGAATCCGATAAGAATAAAAGTTGTTAAAACCCGTTTTAGGATCGCTCCACCGTTATATTGAAGTCATTATTTTTAACCTGTATAGATTTATGTGTGTTAAATTTACAAACTGGTATTAATTTTATTTGTGTGGTTAAGAATAAAAAAAATCGAACTATATAATGTTGTACGGTCATAATTTAATACTGGGGTCATAGCAGTCTTAAGTTCCAAGCAGTGCTGTAGAAAATCAGCAAATTCTGAGCTGGCCGTTGAATCCCTGCCTTTACTAACAAATTGTATGGCGGTTATACGTAGATCAACTCTAAATTCCAATTTATGAGCTTATTTTTCGTTAAATGTAACATGTATGTTTGAAAGATTTCTCGTATGGATATTCTGTGATTCGTTGGTGTTATTAATTTACAATTTACGATACATCGGAAGGGCCATATATGCAAATTAAGTAATGATTGTAAGAAATATAGCGAATGGCAAGATATGCGACGTGTGGTAAAAACCAATAAAATTCAACTTCCTACTATTAAATATCACAATTATATAAAATATAAATTATAAATTACATAAACGACGGTAACAAGCGGAATTCATATAATATTATATAAGATTTTGACGCCTATTGTGATATTATGAAATACAAATCATATAATAAAGGCAATATACCAAGTAAATTATGATTTAATCAATAACAATATAAAAAAGTGAATTGTGCTATCATAGTTTGACTTACTGATTTTTGATTACTGATATGACTTGAGAAATCTTATGGAAAGATTGAGTGACGAACAAATAAATTTCGAGATTAATATTATTGATTAAAATCCCAATAATGACGTTGGTTTTTTTTAATGAACTATCCAATCTCATATTCTGTATTGAAATATTGTAAATTTTTTTTTTTATATAAAATGATTTGGCATCTTTGTTTGCTTTTGTTCTCAGAGATTTTTATTAAAAAACCTTAGAAAATGTGATTTTTTCTCATTTAAAAAATGATTTAATTGAAAAGATATATAATTACAATATATATATGTATTTGCTTCAAAATAATATTAATCAATGGTTTCATAATGATGTGATATTACTTTAAAAATTATGACGCCGGCCCGCTCATCTGAAAAAAGTACCTGTTTTCAACTCAATAGCATGGCTTTCACTATAGGGGGCTTTGACTGGGGTCATCAGACTTTTCGAGAAACGTGCCAAATGATTTTTTTTAAAAGATGGGGGTCTGGACGAAAAGAATTCTTCATATATAAAATATTGTTCACGTTATTGAAATGTTTTAAATCTAGAATTGTATTAATATTGACAGGCTCCCGAATTAATTACCCTTTCATTGATGTATTATTATTTGAAGAAAGTTGTTTATAAAAATTATCCTTATATAATTTATTATATTATTTTTTTTACAGCATTTTCTAAGAAATATCGATATAAAGTAAGTCATACTAATTCTGGCATTCAAATATGCATCGATCAATAGATATGGTTAATGTTTTCTATATTTCATCATATATTTGATCATGTACAGTCTGCTTTCTAATTGATAGATACGTATACAAGAATTAGGGGAAGGAAAAGGCTGACGCTTCTGCGACGTATGTTAATGAAATAAACTGTTTTTTTTAGATACAGTAAAACCCCCATTTACACTATAGTCGGGACCGTGTAATTGGGGGTGTGAATCCCTTAAAAAAATAGGGATTTGGTTTTTTTCCGAGGAAAACGCAAAACTAAGATTTCCCTTCGTTTTGCAAAAAAAAATATCAACGAAATATTTAGTTTTTGTAGTAGTAAATATCCCGCATACAGACAGTTGCCCGGCTATGCGTGTATAGCCTGGCACGTGTTGAATACACAGACGCTAGCCAACATTTGACTATATGCGCGGCACAGACGACCTTCTCTTAGTAACGACAACGGAATGCGACCGTGCAATTGGGTGATTTGCGGCGAATATTTCAAGCCAGCGCGTAATTCGGGGTAGTGTAATTTGGGGGTTCCACTGTATTCGAGTTATTGATAAAACAAAGATGTACATCTTTTAAGAACTTTATTGTTCAAAAAATAGTCAATACTTAATACAATAGGAAGCCAGCGGTGAGCTGCCAATACGTTAACAAGAGACTCGCTTAATCTCAAAGCAATTCTCGGTGATTTGGAGAAGGAGTGAATTTTTTATCACTCGTATACAATTATATACAATATTTAAATAAGCAATCGATTGTTGGTTAATACGCTTATAATATGTAACAATTTGCAATTTACCGTAAAAGTATCAATATAAATGGCTAAAAATGTACTACTGTAATACTGGAAGCTGTCGTAGATAATATATATAAATCAGAAATTGCAATCATGTACTCATTTGATCTGAGAATGTTATTTTCCCTTCAATTAACAAGGGCCTCGCCGACGTTAGTAACATTTCACAAAAGGCTCGCACCATTTTACAATGAGAAAGTACGCCGAAGAAAGAAGTCAGAAATTGCAGTTTTACACCATTTTGATCTGATAATATCGTTTTCTCTTAAATTACCAAGGGGCTCGCTGGTTTTAGTCAAATTTAACAAGGGGCTCGCGCGAGCCCCTCTGCCCACCCCTATAGGAAGGAAAATTACGCTATATTTTATGTCGAAAACTTTATAATTAACTAATTAAAGAAAGCAACTTCACATGATGTTTTTTTAAAACCAATAACTTTATCTAAAATTCATTAATTATAAACAGGGCTATGGAGTCGGAGTCGAAGTCATAAGAAAACGGGAATTACGACTACATTTTTTTCATAAAAAAAATAAATAAAAAATACTATGTAGGTATGAATTTTCGTAGATATTAAAAAATACGCATTGACTTACGAGGGCTTCTTTATTTTTTATAAAAAATTGTCCATCTTTTTTTAAATCGCAATTTGAGGGGAATATCATACGAGAGGAAAAGATTTTTTTATATCCATGTCCGCTCTCAATGTGAAGCATATGGCCTCCTAATGGAGGTATCTCAACAAAAGTGTGTTAATCAGTTGCTCAACTTCTCTTGTTTTCAAAGAGAGTGGTAGAGATAGAAGGATAAGGCTAGGACAGGACTAGTGGTAAACTAATCGCTCTCGCTACGCCCAGTTGTTAAAGGATCGGAAATGGTGGGAGGAACATCACAAATACCCATGCCTTCGAACAGAAATCGATAAATCGATCGAAAAAAATGCTGTTCGTACCGGGACTCGAAGCCCATGAGGTCTGGCACGGAAGCCCACAACGCTAAACAAACCCTGCGTCATAGGACCTAGATATATTACTCATTATTTTGAAAATATTACACAATTCCTGATTTAAATTCTCTTTTATATAGCAAATGAAAAAAATAGCTGTATTAAACGTAGTTTTCATATTTTATTGCAATTTTTCATTTTTGTCAACCGTGGTGTGCCCTTCTTTTTGATTTATCAGATTTGGCAACCTTAGTCTCAATAATATCGGGTGCCAAATTATCAATTTTTATTTATTTAAAACAATCAATATAATTGATAAGTAAGTAATAAGTCATTATCAAATTGTATACATACCAAATACATAATATATTTATATTATATTCAGGACATATCAGAAAAATGGGCAAAGGGTTAACTGCAGTGAGCCTCACATTTTTAGGAAGCTTAATTTTCATCTCCAAATTTCTAAATTATCAGTGTTCACGTGAATTCGTATTTGAATAAGCCGTTTTTAATAATTGAAAAGATAAATGATCAGTAAACGTAATTAAATAACTATCATTTAAAAAATCATTCCCTGCAATTAAGAATTCTGGAGGGAGTGTACTTAATAAATATCAATTGTTCCGGGCCATGCCTTTTCTTGAAAAGCCTTGGTATACTAATTATAAATCCTTTTCTACGAAATTTGTTAGGTTTGGTGTAAAAGTTTTGGATGAATTTGCTTTGTTAACATCATTATTTTACGCTCCAGTGTTTTCACGTAAATTAATTGATCGATTCTTAGAAATGATTGAAAACTCTGTCATGCACGTTTTTATAGATTTGTTACAGAATACAGATAGTCAAATCTTAGATGTGTTATGAATGAAATATATCGATAAATTGTTTCCTAATATTCTTTATTTCACTTGGAGTTTGCAGTTGAAAGGGATATAGCACGTGCTGCTTATTTATTTAAAGTTTACTTAACGTTCGTGGGCTGATAAAAAATCAAACAACGATTACAAAATCAATACTTTGGCTATAAATAGTTTTGTATGCCAAATATGTATTCTGCTTTTAATAATTCATATACACGCTTAGTTCAGTACGGATTCTCATTTTTTCGATGTTCACAATAATATACAATATTAAACGAAAACCGTTAAATATTCAGGACCATATTATAAAAATAATATTGGAAAATCTATGCATTATCCAGGGCTGTGGAGTCGTTAAAAAACAAAACTACGCTGTCTCCGATTTTTTGTTTCGACTGAATTCGGTTTGAAAAAATAGTGAAATAAAAAAAGTTCTCTCTTGAAATGGTCTTCAATTTTTTCAATCATTTCCCTTCCGGTATATACAGTCAGTATTTAACCAATCAATACGATGAATATGCTAAATTCGAATATAGTTGGCTTATTAATACTTTATGTATATATGTAATTCCTAGATGTGAATTACTCATATCAATATTTTATCACGATGAAGAATTGAGAAATCCTTTCCTGATTTTATCTTTTATCTTAGGAAATATCATTTATCTTCTAAATAGTTAATTTTTTTAATGGGTTAGGACCTCTTATATTCTTTTAGGCTTAGTAGCATTCAGTGGCGCCACTTTTGAATCTAGTGATTCGTATACTAGCTATTTTCCGACCCAACTCCAGTAAAAACAGTCTGACTCCACAGCCATGATATTACCAGCAAGAAAGTCTAATCAATTTTTGTGCAGAGTGTATCTTGAAACATAATATTCTCATCCGAATCTAAGTTAGGTTTCACTACACTTTGATATTAAATTAAAGATTATCTTGGCAACTTTAAATACAAATATTTGCGAAGTGGTCTATCGCAGGAAAAGTTCGCGATACCCTGTTAGCTCGCATTAAAATTTCGTTAAAAATACTGAAACAAACTTTCGACTCTCCTGAAAAATATAGTGAAAATGACTTGGCCGTGTTTGATACTAGACTCTACTTCAATTGCAATAGTCATATTATGTTAATCTTGATTGTTAATTGCTATTGTTAATGTATGTCTCTTTGTATAGATAGAACAACATAACACCCATATTATCTCTCTCTGTCTCTGTTGACAGATAGCACAGCCACCTGATAATTAAATTTCCCTTTTAAGGTGTTCACTGTCAATACTTGGTGGAATGGCATTATAATAAAAATAATAAAACTTTTAGTACTTTTTCCACATAAAATTTATTTGATCAGGACCGGTTTCGCTCATCGCGAGCATTATCAACTGATAAGAAAAATATATAAACAATGTAAATATAAAAACAAAATCGTTCAATGAGTTTGTCCAATTATTTTTTCAAATCGTATTCGCCCCGCCGATTTCAATTGTTTAGTGTAATAGTTATAACTGCATATATGTACATATATAAAAAATGTTAAACTGGCTATTTCGTCACTTTTATGCAACTCATTAAAGCAAGACATCTTTACGATTAATAGCAAGTTAACACTTTTCTAAAAAACTATACGGCAATTAAAAGTTTGCGCTGGGATTCTTTTAAATTCCAATATAAACAATGTTGAGTTTTTTGGTAACTTGTGATCTAGATTTAATTATCTCAGTCCAGATCATTCAACCGCGATTTTATTAGAAGTGCCAATAAACTTTGAGGTTTTTCCCCGACGCCATTTTTTTAAACCTGATTATATTGCTATGGCTCGGTAACATAACCAGGGACGTCCCGTGGGCATAGGCGAATAGGCAGTTGCCTAGGGGTGGCAAGTCTCAAGGAGCGGCAAATGATAACAGAATATTTTTTTTAAATATCTGAATATTTTTGATACACGAATTTAATATTGAATAAATATGATTTTAATGTATTTGATTAAAAAAATCGTTAACTTTATTGCAAAAACCTTCCTAAAATATGACATTTACCGATGACAGCACTATAGGCGGCAGTTTTGGCGTAAAATCAAGCGGAAATGACCTGGGTCATAAAAGCACTGTATGGACATATTTAAACATTTTTTTTTGATTACGTAGATGAATAGAATATTCGAATTTCTATATTTGTATATGTATTCTTAGAATAATGATAAATAATTTTAAAAGTGTCACCTATGGCTACAGCCTACAACTTATGGCTACATAAAAATAGTAAGGGCGCTACTCTAATCACTGCCTAGAGGCGGCACATAGCCTAGGAACGTCACTGAACATAACATAATTTTACGCCAACTTCAGCAAGAGGAAAATAATTTTTCTGTTAATTTTGGCGTGACTTCATATTCATTGTAATTTTAAAGAAGCTATAAATAGTCAATTACTTTATTTACATTCAGGATCATAATTTTGGTGATGGCTTAAGTTTTCCAACAGTTGAAGACATCTCGGATAAACAAAATATCTTATGATACATAAACTACTTACCTAGTTATTTTATTTACAAACGGTTTTCCTAAGTTGCATTCATTGCGTAAGGGCTGTGTCAAAATTTCCTGAGGTCAATTACTTACTGACTTTTATAGATACAAATTCAAGATAAGAGTCAGGTTGCTCTAATTTTTTTAAATAAGTAAATTACAATTTATCTGCTGGGTATTCCTTTTCTTTTTATAAATCAGTAAATTCTATTACGTAAAAAGTTTTAACGTCCATAAAATCCAATTAAAATTATTTATCTATCATTCCTAAGTGTGGATTCAAACGAGCAACATTTAGCTGCCGCAGCCGACGATCCCCGTTTTTTCATATAAAACTCATATTGGGCGCACACACGGTAGCATTCTGCAACCGATCCAACGTATGCAGTCCAGGTAGTCGGCTGCTAATGTTCGCTGTGTATGTGTCGAATTCAGGGTCAGTGAATAAGAAAATTCATTAAAAGCGATAAATATTTTTCTAGTGCTGTCAACAATGAAATTGAGTTTGATAGTGAATGAAAAAAAAGGTCTCGCGTCTTTTCGTTCTGGGAAATCCGCAAATGTTTGGAAAATTCTAGGATTTCAAAATCGCCGAGCAAAAATTTCTCAATCCCGAATCCCAATTTACACACGATTTTAGGTTGAATGTTCATGTTATGTGGAAAAATTGTCAATCCCGAAGGTCTGAAATTGGATGCCTTAGTTAATGCAGATGTTGATTTGTGCACTATATATTATGAAATACATTGCCACACATAAAACGCTCTAAGTACTTTGGACTAGTAGTACGAAATAATGATGAATAAAATATTTCTGTATATATAAATGTATCTGACACAGAAATGGTTAATTATAAAAAGGGGTTAGCATGGGGGAGGTGCAGTCGAAATTTCGGATGTACCACTACTCTAGCCTTCTTCGAAATGCCTGATCAAAGAAATTGATTGCCCTTGAAATAAATGCACAACAATCTATTTAATATAGACCAACACTAATTGATCTAGACTTGGATTCTAGCCAGATGAATGTTGAATAATAACCAGTCATATTATTATAAGACTGAACATATTTATCTAAAGTCAAAATAAAATACTTACCGTGAGAGCTCTGTCCTTGCTTACTTGTAGCATCTACATTTTATTATACAATATAGATTGAAACATTTGATATTTATATAATAAGTCCTCAAACGATAATTGGCATTGTGATGACAGACATGTTCCCTGGTATACTCCCTACAGGATCACTAAACATCTCCTCGTATAGCTGATGTATTATACATTTGTTATTGTTTAACACAGTAAAGTTTGGGAAATGTCTGTCGCCTTTGAAACTGGACTTCTAGACCAGAGTTTCCCAAACTATGGTCCGTGGGACCTAAATAGGTGTTCCGCAAAAATTTGGAATGCTAATATATTGTAACGCTTGGATGGATCCTAGCAGGATCGCCATGTAACGTTGGAGGGGATTTTGCGTGTCATCCTTGCGCAGGGGCCATGCTAATCTTCTCTGTATCGTTCCAATTTTAGTATATGTACTGCCGAAGCAAGTAGATCCTGGCAGGGTCGCCATGTAACGCTTGAAGGGGACACCCGGGGTGTCCCCTCCATGTAACTCTCGCCGTCTAACTCAGGTTCAATAAAACGCTCTTGTTGGGTTGACTTCTGACTCTGAAGTAACTACTACTGACTTTCTTTATTGATTTTCCCAATTATTTATACTAATTTCTTAAATGCTACGTTAACAAAATTCTATATTTTAATTCTATTGTGCTTTCATAATTCGAGGTGTCGTCATTAACAATAGTATCTATCAGTGGCGGTTCCTGACCTAAAATCTTGGGTGGGCTAGAGAAAAGCATATTTCTACTTCACCTTATACATTAATCTACAAGCAAATTAACAAATACTACGATACTACTGCAATGCATAAATTATTATATAATAAAATCAATGCTAATGTAACTAAGAAATAATAGAATAATAACACGGAATCCTTTAATTTGTCTCTTTCAAAGTGAAATAACAAGTACCTACTAAAAGCAATACAGAACTGTCACACTGAAAGTCAATACCTGTCACTTTCATACAATACAACGATATTGGTTTTGTGTTTCAATGCATAAGTATGTGTAATGGGCTGAATCAGTTCAGCCCCCAACGATCAACAGAAGTTTGACAGATTAAAACACAATCCTTTGTGATTGATGACGTTTCCGTACATACAAATATTTAAAAAATCTAATCGTGCTTGATTGCGCCCCAGTGTAAAGAAAAATTTCATGATATTGTCTGTGGTTACGGACTAATCACATTACAGCCCCTGAGTGGTGTTGCCAGAGTGACGTTGCCTTTTCCCTGTGAAGTATTCATAGGGTTATTGTGCCGGCTCAGTTTAAAATTGTAATACAAAACACAATCGGGAATATGATTGTAGGTAGACGTAACATTGTCTTATATTGACAGAGGATAATTAAAACAAAGATATTAAGTATATTCATTTGGGAAAGGTTAGTTACGCTTATAAATGTATTTATTTTGTTCAGCGGCCGAATTGCTGTTCATTTTTATTCAGCCATCTAAAGTTTTGGGTGAAAAATGCAGGTCGGGCTTAGCCCACCTAGCCCAGTACCTAGAACCGCCACTGTCATCTATCGATATTCAATATTGTTCACACAGCATCATTTATAGGTCCCTCGTGCAGTCATGCTGACTGCGGTTTGCAAACTATTGTATAGCGACAGCTGCCACACATTCTTTATATTTATTTATATTGTCTACACAGCATAATTTGCACACCTCCTCGTCACAATATGCTGCAACATATTTAACCTGATCTGTACTGTGCGGTATTAATATGGTCGTGCATGGAGGGCCGTGACTTTCTTTCAAAAAATAAAACATAATAAATATGTACTTTTTGGACATATAATAATATTACATCACAAACACTTACCATATAAATACACGATGGGTCATTTCCGCCAACATTTACCGAAAAACATTTCAAAAACGGAAATTACCGCCATGTTAGCGTAGCCCTGTTAGCAACAAATTTGAACACAACAAAAAAGCTTTTTTTAAAATCCATGTATTATAGATTACAAAACAATATCTTTAAAATTTAAGTATCACACTATGATTCCAAAAGATGTCACTATATGCATGATATTTTAAAATTATTAAATACGTTTCTTGTGGCCTTTAACCCATTTTTGCCCAGTGTCTCAATACTAGAACATTTAGTGTTTTTACTTCCACTCCATTTACGCATGACGTAATAAAAGTTTAGATTGTATCAGTCTCAATCATTCTACAGCTAACAAGTGTGGGGATCGTTTCGTGTAGTATTTTTTCAGATTTGAACCTGTCGGAGTGAGCATTGTTTTTTTCTTTGCATCAATTACGGGCAAAAATGGGTTAAGCCACGTTTTAAGTACTGCGTATAAACAAGCACATTTTGTATGGCCAGCCCTGAAGCATAAAATTGTATAGCGTGTTTACACGTCCGTGGCAGAGAACTGGTTAAGCAAATTCTACTCCATATTAAAAATCGAGTGATGGGAAATCTCCACCGATGCTTTAAACATCTAATATATGTACAGAGTTTAAATCACTAAGAGCTTAGTTTACTCATATTTTTTGAGACATGTTTTAAAAATAATTACTTAATAAATAATAAGTGGTTTAATAACATATTCAAAAAAAATACTTTTACTAATATGAATTACCTGACCTAAAAATAAACTTGTGTTCCGGTAACATTTGCAGATTTGCAAAGTGTTCCATTGCACAATAAGTTTGGGAAACCCTGTTCTAAGCAGTGGCATAATTAGAAAATCTGGACCCATATGAAAAAGTTATCATAGTTCCTTTTTTGTTACAAAAATAAAATTTTTGTATGGAAATATAAATGAATAATGTTAATGGTCTTGCAAGACCAGGTCTTTGTTAGTGATATTATAAACAATAAGAAGAAAAAAATCCTATTTTCTAGCCTTTAAATAAGAAAACTCTTATTTTTGTTTTAGGGAGCCACAGCACAGTTAAGGGGGGCCACGGGGATTAATAAAACGATACAGGGAAGAGCATAATGGCGGACGTCGCGCAGCTATTTTTTGGCATTCTATATTCGAAAATCTCGGAAGAGGTATAAAAAAAGGTGGGTTTTTGAAATTATAATTTTCATGGGAAGACAAAACAATGGTATGGTAGCCACAGAAAAATAAAGACACTCAAAAGGGGCCACGCTCTCAAAAAGGTTGAGAAACACTGCTTTAGAGAATTTATTTTTCATAAAAATATATTTTGATATCAATAAGTGTAAAAACTCCTATGGACATTGATGCATTTGAAGAGTTTTTATTAATGTGTTTTACTTAAATTTACCTTTTTTAACCATGTCAATAACCCAGTATCGTGTTTAAGAGGACAACCCGTAACTACATATATCGTAAAGGGTATTTTCGTCAATAACTTTTTTGTTTGAACAATATACATATTACCTATTTCTATATAATTTATTTGCATTATTTTCAACACTATTCGTTTTATTCAGTTTTCATGCTTCCCTACAATGTTGTGAAAATGTTGGGTACGTGTAGTCCAACCATCGATAAATAACGATGGAAAAATTAAATTGTTTCTACTGTAACCGACGAGGATGATCCTGACCACTCGGTAACATATCTAAATTAAAATACAAAAAGTTATACAATTTAGTAGATATTGAAGAATATGCAGACTATTTTTTTACACCTTTTTTTAATTGGAGTTAGTCATTTGTAAATGTCAACACCAAAGAAACGGTTTATATTACCACTCCACAGTCAAGGATTTTATGAATTGTGCCTACAGAGCATTATTTTGACAGACAATGAAAATTATTATTGCCACTAGTGACTGATTATTTTATTATTTTTAAATGAAAAATTGGCTAATTGGGTTTTGGTATAAGTTATTAGTTTGGATACCAAGTGGCAATACTAGAGGGAACAAACTTTTTAGAAAAACTGTTAAATGTGAAAAATAAAAGGCATTTTCCTTATACACAATTATTTATTTAATCATTTTCTATGAATTTTATTTTATAACAATAAATTACTAATAATTAGGTCGAAATTGTCAACAAAATCAATGCAATAAACTGATGTTGCTATTTGATAAAGTGTTAATCAAAAGAAAAACAGGTTTACCTTACTATATTTATTTATACTTTTGATGTTCAATAAAGATAATTGAATCCCAATTGGCTGGGCTTATAAAAAGTAGAAATATTACAATAGCTTTATAAATTTTTGTTTTGAATTTGACAATATTTCTTTGGTTCATCAAATAATTTTATTCTCATGTTGGATAAGTATTTTTTTTATTTTTATAAATTTAAATGGACTACGAATGTTATCGTTAAGACTTAAATAAAAAAAAATCAGTAAGTAAATTTTCTATTAAGAAATTCCCTACTCAGAAATAATAACTGCCGTTTCTATGAGATACTCAAATCTTTATCATAATTCGTAAAGCGAATATCTCTTTTGAATTGCTGTTTTTATTATACATGTATTAAAGCAAAATAAATATTCCGTAGAATCTATAAAAGTGAAATGTCTTAAAAAATTACTGACTCTAGAATCTGAAGAAAAATTATTAATAATAATTACTTATCAATGGAGGATGGTTTGAGTCTCAAATATTAAGTAACTTCTTCGTCAGGATTAGTTATTTTTAAGTACTATTAAAAACTGTAAAAGACAACGTGCTATTCTCAAACTCAGTGAAAATATTATATTATACGTGTAAGTACAGAATGTCTCCGAAGTCTGGACCCGTTTTAAATGAATAAACATAATGGATAGTTGAAAGCTCATAGTAAAAATAATCATTGATATTGTAGTATCGCTTTGGTACTATTTATAATTGTAGTTAGATTTTAAAACAAGGCGATGGCGAAGGAATTATCAGCAGGTGTCTAAAGAGTAATAATATTTTTAATAAAAAATAATTTAATGCATGATGGCTCGGTATCATTTACTGCTTTAATGAAATTTGTCTATAAACACATACTTTAGAGACAGTCTGTAAAGTATAATAATGATTTTAAACATTTGACATATTTTCAATGAATTATTTTGATTCTTGCAATTTCTCAAATACCTCACACTCAAGTAAACACATGCCTCAGAAGATGTATCATTAAAAATAATCTCAGATAACATTTCTTACAGCCGTAAATTTTTTTCTACTAAGGAAGCTCTACTGCAGATATTTATCATTTTATTAATATGGTAGGTATTCTAAGAAATTTTATAATGATCCTAGTCAAGGCAATTAAAATTATGCGACAACGTTTTTTATTATATGTTAATATCTGATCTTGCAAATTTTAGAAAGAGAGATGTTTTTAAAGACAATTTGGAAGTGCTCGAAGAAAATATAGTAAAAGAATTAAGAGTAAAAAAGCACAGTTGCGATAGAGACGAAATAACTTTTATTTTACTTTTAAGTACACTAAATAAAATTAAGTCCCTGCATTAAAGTATTTATCATTGAAATATATATTTCAAACTAAGCTATGACCCAAGCACGTTTTTTAATTTAGTAAGACTGAAAACAGCGTGTAGAAAAAACAATAAGTTTACAAATTGGAGTATAGAAATTATTAATTTTCAGTTACATTTGTCTGTTTGAATTTATTTACAATTTTTTTTTTATATCAATGTAATATATTATGTTTTATACACATTTTAATTCACAACTCAATCACATTTCTCATAATATCTAAAACACTCTCTTCTATGAAGAATGAGCATTTAATTGTAGATATTTACAGTTGGATTTAACAAAGTGTCATAATGGGAAAGTTTGTTTTTAGATAAAAATTTATTCGGGTATTATTCATGCTATGGGGAGTTGTTATTTTTCCAAAATTCAAACTCGCAGGACAAAAACAGTCAATCTGATTAATAAGACTCATAGCATAAGGCACTTTCGAAGCATACGAAAAATTGTTTATGAACAAAATTAAAATTGCAGCATTTCTTAGCAGCAATAATGATCAGAAAATTATTATTTTATAAGAGTACTAGATGTTTTGGCTAAAGATATGTTTGCATCATTGACAAATAATTAAGCATGACAAATTTCAGCATCGTCAAACAACAAATGTGATGGAATCATTTTTTAAGTATTCACCCAATTAATTTATGTTAACTGCTACTTATATAATAGTACGAATTTTCTGATCAAGATTGATTTTATGTACTTCGCTTTATTTCAGTAGTTACACAATCAAACCCAAACGTACACTAGTATATTAATATTGACTTATATTTTAAAGTATTGTTTTCACTCAAATACCTATCATTCCTCATCAAAAATTTCTAATATAACAATCAAAGAAAAGGGTATTGCGTCGGATATGCTAGTGTTCCTAAAGAGAAAAAACGCATTCACACATTGTGATAACAACTCGACTCTTAATGTAAATCAGATCTTAGATAAATATTTCATTTTCGATCTGACGTAACTAAGTCGGATTTGATTTTTGATTTTAAGATTTTAACAGGTCATTAGAACCTTCGACTACATCTATAAATTATGTTATTTTTTTCATTCTGAAAGTGTTCTATGTACAGAAAATAAACATTGTAAAATGTAAATTGTTATACCCATCACTACATGCGATAAAACATTATTTATAAAAAAAATGTAATACAAGAAAGAAATATTTACAAAACGTTTTCACTTAACATGTCTTATTTTGATAATAGAAACCAAATAAAACAAAATATAATTGTTTCGACTAAACAGCACCTTTCAATTTTTATTAGCATATATATATATAAAAGCAAAATTCTCATGAGCCGTTACATAGCCACTGAGTAATTTACAAATTTATTTAAATTTTACTAATCGTTTTTTTAGTACTTAAATTAATATGAATTAAAATCTTAAGCTAAACTAAATTTTACGGGACACTTAAAATAAAAAAAATGATAATATACAAGATACAATTTTGTACATACGTTTAAGGTAAATACAAAACTCACATAAAATAAATGAAGGATATTCATAATATGAAATGCTCAATTATTCTATACAAAATATTTAAAAAATAATAATCTCACACATAATAACAATCTTTCACTTTTGTAGTAATGGGTAGAATGATTTCAGAAGATGGCTTCATTTATGTGAGTGTTCATATTAATTCTTTATACATATCTTCAAATTGCGGCTTAAAGTACGACTTGATTTGCGGTCTTTTCGATTTAAGGGTGGGAGTCAGAAGACCGTTGGTCACTGAGAATGGATCTGGATGCAAGTAAATGTCCTTCACCTGAAAAAAAATATGATTCAATTGATTACAGATGAAATAAGGTGGTAAAAAAAATATTAACACTTTGATGAGTATTGCCGTACCCGTACGGCCGCCTAGCTTGCCATTCCATTCTCATATTTTTTATTGAATTTTTGTTATTTCTTCGGATATGGTTACTAGACACATCCACCAGTGACTTTTAGCCGCCACATTATTTTTATTGTGTGTTGCAAATGAAGAAAAGGTTTTTTAACAAAGGGTAACATTTGTAAATAAATCGGTAGCCATATAATATTGAGCATAAAATTCTATTTGGGATCGATTCCTTCCCGGAATTGACATCTGTAGAGCGGCACATGTAGACAGACGAGAACAAAAAAGATCTTGACGCAAAACCGAAGTAATAGCTTCTAGAAAAATATTCAAAAGTAATAAAGAACTAATTTACTTTACATTTTTAACTATGAGTTTTATAATAAAAAAAAAAAAAATACTTCTTTAAATAATAACTAAATATTCTTCCCAGATTGGTCTGTATCAAAAAAAAAAGGCAATACTAAAAATAATCAAAATATAAAAAAAAACCTAATTTAGTAAAAATTAGCTCACCGCTCAAATGGTTAAGCAACTAATTTGAAACTCATATCTTGGCAAAATGGAATGTATAGCAATATAACCATTTTTATTTATATTTACTGGAGGTACAGGTAGCGGTGGGCTGCCAAAGTGTTAACAAGGGGCTCGGTTAACCTGAGAGATATTCACGGTGTTCCAGATAATGGGTGGATTTATTTATCACCCTTATAGGATGATTCACAATAATTATGAAATCCATCGAATGTTACTTAATATGCTTTAACAGCTTAACAACCGCTGGACGCCTATTTAAGTCTTTGAAAATCAATGGTTGCTGGCAGGCGGAAGCATATATGCGTCCTACATCAAAAATTCCATTCTATTAAAAAGTATCTGGAAGCTAGAAAATTAAATTTGGTAAAAATATCTCAATTGGTTTACAATTTTTTGCGAATTTTTCGCAAAATTGCTCGGCCGCCAGGTAAAATTCTATAAAAAAGGTGCAGTCGTTAAGCTGTTAATTATGTAAAAATATACTGCTATATTTATTTAAAAAACTCATATCTTTTAGTTGACATTGGTCCTTTTTAGCTCTGTGAACTTGAAATAATTGGTTACTAAATAATTTCGTATCATAAACTTACTTGTTCAAAACTGGACAGGCCACACTGCTTTCCCCAGGATAACATATCTTGTAGAATAAGTTGCTTGATGTCTGAATTGTTGCACAGCACCGATAGAGTTCCGGGAATTTTGTTTTCAAGCGCCCAGCACTTCACCACATCAACATCAGGAACGACGATCGCCACAATGCAGGACTACAAAATAAAATTAATAAAAAGATACATTACAAACAGTTATATTGAGGTTATAAACAGTGGCGGTTCTACGTACTGGGCTAGGTGGGCTTAGCCCGACCTGTATTTTTCACCCAAAATGTGTAGAAAAAAAAACTTCCGATTCGGTACACGACTGGGCCTCATACGTCTCAGCCTGCAGTCATACGTCAGCGGGCTACTTTAAACTAGCCCATACATACAAAATCACCAACACAAATATCAATCTCGTTGTATTGTATGACAGTTACGTACTGCTTTTTGTACATCTTAGTTCACTTTGAAGGAGACGAATTTGAGGTCCAGTTTTTACTATTCTATTATTTCTTACTTACATTAGCTTTGATTTTATTATATAATAATTTATGCTTTGCAGTAGTGCCGTAGTATTTGTTAATTTGTTTGTAGATTAATGTATAATGTGAAGTGGAAACATGCACAATTTTGTAAATAGTACACAATACTAAACTTTTTTCTACTCCACCCAAGATTTTAGATCACGAACCGCCACTGGTTATAAATGAAATGGGTATTGTGTAGTAATTCACAAAAAACACAGAAATAAATTAACGAATTACTAATTTAAGCACTGATCATTTATCTCATATAGGCAAGAGAATGATTTAGGATTCATTTAATTTATTTGAATATCACTAATCTACATATACATGGTTATTTTGAGTAGTGATTTTATATTCAACTTCAGAAACAGATTAGCTAAATTTAATGAAGAAAGTAACACACCAAAACACTAACGCCTGCTTATGATTTCATTTCATGTTTAAATGTTTTTGATGTTAATCAAAAGAAAATATATTTGGTATAAATGTATTAATATGTAACAAGATAACTACAAATGGTGGGAAAATGTGAATTCATGTGACATAACTTCAGATTTATCATAAATTAAACACACTTATTTATTTATCATCTTACAATTGAAGCTAGTCTTTTTGCTTTTTGTAAAGAATAATCTGTTGTGTAAATAATGTGCGATGTTAAATTACCTTCAAAGATTCTCCATGAACAAATACTTGTTCGACATATTGACTCCTGATGTATATATTCTCAATCTTCTCCGGAACAATGTATTCACCCTGAGACAGCTTGAATATGTGCTTCCTGCGATCAATGATTTTCAATGTACCATTCTGGAAGAAGATAAACCAAAATTAGCAGAACCATTATGTATAAAACAAACATGTTATGCATGCAAAATGGCGCTCATAAACAGAAAAGTTATTAATATTGATTTGTAGTATGTTAGTAATTTAGCAAGGGAAATTATGAATACCTGCTAGGTTTTGTATATAATATGGCTGAAAATGTGTGGACTTTTTTCATCCATTACCATTTTCATATTTTTTAATTAAACTAAACTAATTTAAACTATAACATTAGTATTTCTACAAATATGAATACTACACATAACTATCTATGCATGATTTTTGGCAGTCACATTATTTTTATTATTTGTTTCAAATAAACAAAAGAATTGAATATACAATATTGAGCATAAAAATCCATACCGGTTTGATCCACACCCTGGAATCAATTTCGATAGAGAACCACTACTCCACAGATGAATTCAATAAAGATCTACGCCCTGATTGGAAGTGAAAGTCTCTAGATAAATATTTCAAATATTCTAGATAAATTATTGCATTTACATTTTTAGCCACGCGTTTTTAAAATCTCTACAAATTATTCACCAATTGAAATAATCAGTAATAAAACATAAAAAAAATATTTTTGTATTTTTTTGTGTGGTAAAAGTTCAAAAATTCAAAAATACAATCCCAAATTAATCAAGCATTAAATTTTTATAGATGACCATTGTCTTTAGTCTTCACTTACGGGTAACCACATGCCAACGTCTCCTGTATGATGCCAGCCTTGGGCATCAATTGATTCACGTGTCTTTTCGGGGTCTTTGAAATAGCCTTTGAATACGTTTGCGCCTCTAACGCAGACTTCACCCTGGTTCTTAACTGCATAGTATTCCATCTCAGGTACATCAACCAACTAAAATGATAAACAACAATTATTATTATATTCAATCGGTGATAACATTGTGGCTATTCATTGTTTACATATATTTTTATATATTTGTTTCTGTAATTTATAAAAATGTCTTATATTAAGACATTTATATATCATATTACGATGTCTATAGACAGTGTGTCCACGAAAACATAAATTGATAAACATACTAAAATAGATTACTCTAGTACAGTGTTTCCCAACCTTTTTTGTGCCACGCCCCACTTCGACCCTTCAAAAATTTCCATGTCCCCCTTTTCCAATCAAAATCTTTTAGTTGGGTACCAAACAAATTTGTAAAAAATAATTGCTTCAAATAAAAATGCACATGGTCAATACAAGTCAAACAATTTCATTTCCAATTTCAGGAATTTGCCAAAATGTTCAGCGTGACTGGTTTTTTTTTTAGCTCTTTCAAGAATTTTCGAATCCGAAAACCCAGGAATTTACAGATTTGCTAAAAATTTCTCAATCCTGAAATCCCAGGATTACGAGTTTGCCCCCAAAAAATTGAAATTGTCCCCTGGTGGGGCGTACACCCCACATTGGGAAACACTGCTCAAGTACGTAGTAACAAGTTTTGTAAGATTGGAACAGTACCTTCTACATGCACTACAATGATATAATATTGAAAGTATGTATTTATATTATTACCTTAACATGGTTGCAAGCAACGGGGGGTCCAACATGTTCAGGAACATGGTCACCCTGAACAGTCAAACTGATTGGCGCTGTGCATTCAGTCTGGCCGTAACCTTCTACAATCTGAAAGTATAAGAAATTAAATTTAGTGGCAGTTTTATTGGATTAAATGCAAAGTATTAATTCAAAAATGGCGGCCAGCATTGCAGACGTCTGTACTACGTTCAGTCTACGAGCATGATTCCAATTTGAGTGTGAGAGTTATGACATTATTATCAAACGTAGAACATTGTTTACAATCAATGACACTTGGATTGAAACTTTATTTAAGCAGGATGTTTATTAAACACTTTCACATTTGACCAGACATTTTCTGTTCTCGAGATTCTAATGCAATGACCAATTATTAATTTGCGACTATTCCTTGAATGCATATATTACAGAGCACATTATGTCAAAGTTTATATCATAACGTCGATAGCACAACAAACATTCTGCTAAGCAGAGAACAGTAATAGGGCCATATAAACAATGAATGGGTAGTGTTGAATTTATTATATTTCTGTCGAAAATTCCACACCTTTTAGCTTGTGCTTTACTCAGAGATAAATATTAACATTTTAAGAAATGCTTTCACTTATAATAAGATTGTTCAGGCATTTAAAATGCCACGTCAAAAAGCTTACATATACTCTATTCATTATTATATATTTTTGTGACTATAGAAGACATATTACTGAGTAATAACTATTTACTACAAGAAAAGTAGTTTATTATATATAGTTTTCAATATTATATAACGAGTGCATCTTGGAATTAATACTTTAATAATAAAATGAGATTCCTACCAAGCAACCGAGAGCGCATCGGGCAAAGGTAAGTACGTTGCCAGCCAAAGGTGCACTGCCAACCACCATAAGTCGGAGACGTCCACCCATTCCTTCCTGGATCTTCCTGAACACCAATTTGTCCCAGATAGAGTTCCTTCGGATAATACCTCTGAAAAATTTCAATGAAATTTTAGTTTTCATTCTAAAAAAAATCATTACCGCTGGTTTCAAAATTATTTACCCAGAATGTCACCAGAAATGTTTTTCAAAACGAAAAATATATTTTTGTACCGATTTATTTGTTCATATGCACTTCATTGGATTTGAATTAGCCGCTATTCAAAATCTATTTCAAGTTGGTGTTTAGCACCAAAATAATAATATCATATTTAATGAGTGCAAAATACACTACCTTTTAAGTTCCGACTCTTTAGCGGAGATAGCCATGTTGAACAATGTTCTTTTCAGACAAGAGTTGGAGATTTCTTGCTGAGCACGATCGTACAATCTGTTAAGTAGGCGAGGTACAGCTGGGAATATAGTCGGTCGGACAGCACGCATATCATCAGCTAGGTTTCTGATATCACCTCCAAAGAAGCCGACAGCACCACCAACCATGTAAACTCCGTTCTGCAATAGAAATATGATATACAAATTTGATACAGAAACTTGGCAAAGTAAACAGAATTTTTCAAAATATTTTGTATTTGAATTAATCAATTTACAGTTTGTATTGTCGCCACCCAGAAATTCTAAATATGTCCAGATTCCATCCGGCTATCTTTAAACTTCTCTATGAATTGCCCCTCCCAAAATCACTTTATTTATAGTTGTCACCCTTGGCAATACATTGATTGGAGTCTTAAGTTATTTTTTCAGTGATTCCATATAGATTTTTCGATATCAATCACAAAAATGTGATTAATTTCATTGATAAAATAGCACCAAAATATTTAAAAGTCTCTATCAGTGCTCCGCAATCACTTTTTTTAGTATTTTAGTTTCATTTGACATAAAAACATCACCTGGGAAAAATTAATATACACACCTCACAACACCTCTCCAACATATGCGCCAAGGGCAAAAATGAGAGAAGGGTATCATCTTTGTTTGGTCTATGAGGTCCCAGCTGAATCATGACACTGCAAATACCGGCCACAACATTTTCATGGGTTAACATCACTCCCTTGGGGTTTCCTGTCGTTCCGGATGTGTAGCATACAGTGCATAAATCTTGCGCCTTAGGGGGCTGTAAGGAATTACAAAAAAAAATGAGATCCATGATTCGTTAAAGATTGCCAATTAATTTTACATATTTTATGAATAAATATATCGCCTGCAACTCGATACACATTTTATCAAAATGATGTAAGCTGCAAATGCCGAATAAGTATCTATATTTAGCTTTTAAGTTTGAAAAAGATGAGCTTGTGAAAATTGAAACCATGAAAAAAGACAGAAAAAACGACTAGACAATTTCTTACATAAACATTAGATTATGTCAATTAAACACCAGTTTAGAAGTCTCCGTGCACTTCAAGGTTGTGTATATTTCATAATTTGCATATTGCCCAAAATCATCAAAACACGTTTTTCGTACATCCTGTAAAATTTGTGTGGGTTACGTCCAGGGTTCCCAGGCGTCCCTATTTGAGCGGGACTGTCCCGAGGTCAATCGACAAATCCCGAGTCCCGCATTGCATGTCTCTCTATAATCCCGACCTGTACATGTATAAAAGTTTTCGAAAAAGTGAATTTCCCGATCTGTGATTTTGAAGATCTGGCAATCCTGGTTACGTCCTGTTTCCTTTTCACAGTCGAGTTTTTACTAATAAGATTTGAATTTGATATTTGACTCATTTCAACATTGTATGTTTAATAGTTTTCCATCATCAAGCTTCACGAACATGGACTCACTCAAACCAGTAAAATGCAGGCATGATAACACAAGACATATGGAAACATCTACAGTTTCAACTATTCTGCTACATTAATATTTACAAAATCAAACAGAAGAAAAAGTAGCACACATATTTTCAATCTAGTAAGAAGAATTCCAAATTATAGTTACACCAATTTTACTATCCTATGTAATGTCATTAATCCCGATTAACAGTTTGATAGTTTTAATTTTTTGATAGAACATTATCGCATATATATTTATTTAAATTTATCCATGTATCTGTAGGTTCAAACTGCACTGAATGTTGACAGGTTACACTACCATCCGGTGATTTCTTATTCATAAATGAAATCATAAAACAAATACCATAAGAGGGTAATCCTTTTGAGCTCCAATCATCTCAACGTCTGAAAATTTGACTATTTCCACACCGCGGTTCTTTGCCCGCTGTATGGTGGCAGGTCTCACTTCCTTCACCACAATCAGTTTCCGTAGACTCTTTGGAGACTTGTCCAGCAAGAGATTTGCTTTCTTGTCATCGTCACAAATGACCATTGAAATATCAGCTGCAAAATGAAAGAAAAAATTAGGTTATGGGTTTTAGATTTATTAGGAATAAATGATTTCGAGCTACTTGCATCAATTGGTACAAAACTAATTTTCTTAAGACCAATAATTTTATTATCTAAATCACTTTGAATTGAGTATGTGTGATTCCCTTATAAGCAGTTGAAATAATCCATTAAAAGTAATTATAAATCACGTTGATAGAATATTGTCAATTAAACCAGAAGATCAATAAAGGCTACTACAACTTGATAAGGAAATTGATGACAAATAAAAGTCCTTATATAAACTCACTTTGTGTGATGATATACGAGCAGGAATCTGGACCCAGTGTATCATAAAGAGGAACTAAAACCATGGAATAACAGTAGACGGCATGCTCCGTCAAAACCCACTCGGGAGAGTTTTGGGCATATATTCCTGAAATTGAGAAAATCACAATTCATAAACACTTACAAATAAAAAATACTTAAATTATTCAAAAACTCAATTACAACATTCCTAAACTAAATATATGATAGTTTCAGACATAGGCAAACGGTGATTTTATGAAATAAAATTGAAACTAAAACTCCAATATAGGAAAGGTAGCAAATAATTTGGTCAGTAATTCAATGTATCAACAGCCAAAAACTTGATAAATAATTAGTATGTTTTTTTATAAAATCCTTTAAGAAAAAATAACACGAAAGTTGTAAGCCACAAGTTTATGGATAAAAGTATAATGGATAAAAGTAAGGTGACTATTTATATTACTTAAATTTCAATTTTAATATATTACATACAGATAATTTTTTTAACATAAGAATTTAATGCTCAAATAAATGAAATAAAAATTCAGTCATACAAACATAGTATCAGAAGAATTATTTATTATTTCAATTGATATGTCCTCACCTACAAATGTAGATGGGCCGGGAACCAGCCCGTGGGCGACAAGACCAGAACCGAAATTCTTTGCTCTAAGTAATGTCTCGTTGTAGTTTGCCCAAACGTAAGGCTTGTTGGGTCCCTCTCTCCATCCTATGCATGGTCCATTGTCTAAAATTGAAAAAAAAACAATGTTGTAAAATAACATGTGAATGCTGATTGATAGTCTCCTGCAGTGAATTAAAAAAGTCGGGCTCAGTTGACAATATTAAAATAAAGCTGAGAACGAAATGTGTATTTTCGAGTATATCATTTCAATTTGTAAAAATAATCATAGCTCTTTACAGTTGATAACCGAGAATTATTTTTTAGAACAAGGGAGTATTGTATTTCTTTTGAGTACTACTGAAATGTGTATTAAACAAGAAAAAGATGGGTGATTGAGTTAAAACAGTAACGACATTACAATCAAAATAAATTCAACTGCCCATATTTGGGATACAACTAGGGATTACAATACTGGTATTCCGGAAACCGGGATAATATTTTTTCAATACTGAAGTATCAGTATTGAAAATGTAAAAATACCGGTATTGAAAACTAATCAAAAACCCAATTTTTAATTAACAGCAGCCCTCTGATATTTTAATAAAATTGTTTGAGATTGATCAAAATAATTTAAATCTGCCAAGGGTTGTAGGTTGCTCTGATCATTGACAGGTTCCAGAATCGATGACTCTTCCAATGATTATTTAAGAAACACTAAGTTATTTATAAAAACCTGCCAAGATTATAATATATTTTCAATATCAAGTATTTCAAATGAAATTTAGAAATAACGATTTTGCTTTGTTTAAACGTTTTTTTCGTAATAATTGATATTTGCAAAACCAGTATTTAATATAAAATATAAAAATATCCCTTCTTATATATTCATACTGTATTGCCATCCCTAGATACAATGATAAATTTAATGTTTTTCACTTCAAAAAAAATGATCAGGAATCAATTGAACATACAAGGTATCATTGTTTTATACATTTTAATAAAAAAAGGACAACAACTAATTGTTTTTTATAGTTTTGCATCAATAGATATATACAAAGAGAGTTGCCAATATGTTATACTGTGAACCTAATTCATTTGGACACACTCTGCAACATTGTACTTTGCACTTACAGTTAATATTTACGATATCTCAATACTGCCAGGTGTGTCCAAAGGTATATTGTAGTTCACAGTTTGCCTGCTAACTTCCTTAATGCATGAGGGGTCATTCACCCGGTGCAAAATAATTTATCCATTCATCAATCTCTTATGATACCGGAGAATCGAGATTTGAGAAAATAATACAAGAAATTTCTACAATGTACAATTATTGCAGTGTAAGCCAAACCGTGTGCCACAAAAGAAGAAACCTAACAGTATGTCCATATTGTAATTTTGTTTGTCTTATTTTGACACAAATCATTCTCAACATTAATATTACATTACTAATTTATATTGGTTGATATTACTCTATTATTTTATCATTTGATTTTTGTATTTAAATGAAAAAAAATAAATATATTTTTTATCCATGTCCGCTCCCAATGTGGAGCATATGGCTTCTAATGAAGGTATCTCAACAGAACTTTTCTAAGAGAACTGTTGGTTAGTCAGTCGCTCAACCTCTCTTTTTTAATAAGAGTACTAGGGATAGAAGGATAAGGCTAAGACAGGACTAGTGGTTAACTAATCACTCTCGCTACGCCCAGTTATTGAAGGATGGGAAGGGTGGGAGGGAAATTAAGACATCACAAACACCCATGCCTTCGAACATAAATCGATAAATCAATCGAAAAAATGCTGTTCGTACTGGGACTCGAACCTGTCAGATCCAGCAACGCTAACCATTGCGCCATAGGACCAGACAATGGTTATTTTTTGTGAACATTTTTCCATTGTGTTGCAGTGGCCGTGAGGTAAAAAAAAAGTTTGTCAGATACTAATATATTCTAGTAATATATCATAGTAATGATCGAAACATACTTGATTCTTTTGCTCCTCTCCTGAATGTGTCGTATAAGGTTTTTGTGTCTTCGTGAATGTGACTGACGAATTTTCCATTTTTTGCTTCTTTGTAGAACTTTGAAACTCTGATCATCTCCGGACCCTGAAAATAAAACAAAGTTTGGATTAGTAATCAATGACTTTTGATATCTTTTTAGTAACAATTAAATTAACAACAAATTATAAACCTAGCTTTTATTTTAACTAAAAATTTTTACCAGTAAATTAATATAATTTTCTTGACTAAATTGGAATACTTAATAATAATTTGCAAAAGTTAAATTAATGTGGCATCCATTTCATTATTTCTACAAAAAGTTAGAATTATCTTAATAGTCACTCATCCGCCAGTGACACTATTATACAAAATTTAGTTAAAAGATATTTTTTCAACTACATAATTGCAATAATAGCTCGGATGAAACATTTCATTGACGACGATGCATGAACAATTTATCACAATTTGACAGAATTATTTTTACACGTGTTGACAGATACAAAAAACATATGGTCGAAAATTGGGAGATGTCCAAATTCAAGACTTAAACGATAATTAGGTCATATTTCTTTGGGAGGGGCAGAATAAGAAGCTACCTCACCATCTTAAAAGCCTCAAGTTTTCAAATTTCCAACGTGCATGTAGCATCCAATTTGAAACTCTTCGTTTTATATGTTAAATGATTTGTTAATTAAAATGAATATGACAATATTGTGACAAGATTTTAATCATTTTGACACCCCTAAATCGACACATTAAAATAAAGTGCCACATTTTTATTTTTGAAAACCCTCTTATAAGTTTAAAGGATGTGATCCAGTAAGATTTTTTCATTGTTGAATCGATCATCAAAGACACGATGCCTTTATTCCTTTATCATTTTGATGACCTTTTCCCTTTAGGGCGTTACGGAAGCTTATGGACGGCCCATTAAGGTCAAATGTTATCCCATAAACTTTCACCCTCAAAGTATTGTGTGGGTCGGGGAAAGAGGTACTTCAAATATAATATTTTCTGTTGTTATCTGTTCATATGAGCCCTCGAAAAGTGAAGTGACCCAAGAGCAACGTTCCCTCTAAGCTGCGCACGTGCGCGACTGCGCAGCAGTTGGGAATCCTCCGCGCACTCATTCCGGTTTGGCGCGCACTACAAGACAGTTGGACAATTAATATTTGATCGGTCCGCGCATTCTTTGAAATTTCCGCGCAGCTAACCTCTTGCCTTAACGTTGCAATTAATCATATAATTAATTGATCTCACACAACTGACGTCCGTGGTTTTAAATTTGCACTAATAAAAATTACTAATAAAAACATTGCTAAGTTTGCCAAACTCGTACAATTAACGTCCCAAATGAGTTATTCCGGACAAAGAATCAATATACTAGAATCACACAGTGTACATTATTTTTGTCGATTTTGCTACTTACCAACTTCTGCCAGTTCGGTAACAATATAATTAACTAATTGCATTAACATTGCACTAACCATTTAACATTGCCCAAGAGTAGTAAAATGTTAAAACATTTCAATTGAAATTTAAGTAAAATCTAAAATTTTAGGGAGATATCACTATTTCAGTATATCACTTCACTTTAAGATACATTAAGACATGTAGAATATTATAACGCATCTAACTTATTTTTTCCTAAAATACCAATCGGTTCGCTTCGTCTCTCAAAGGCTCATATTATGCTCTTTTAACAATCTTTTGCATTGCTACCTTAAATAAACAAATCTTGGAATTGAAGAAAGAGCAAACAGAATTTCAAAAAAACTTGAAGTTTCTTTATAGTCTGTCCAACTTAAACTTAAGGTAGCCATAATTAATCGTAGAATGTATTTTTGAATGACGTATTATTGTCATTGACATTGAAATGTGCAGCTAAGAATTCGCAATCAATCTTCTGATAACAGGGTAAGTGCAAAGTACAATAAAACAAAGCGTATCAATTGATGCAACATTCATTTAATACGTAGGTCAATGTTATTTATTTGCATAATTCTTCACTATCAATGGTAGATATTTATTTATTTTAATCATTGTTTACGTAAACACAAATAATGTAACCATACATAAAGATGCTTTTTTACAAATTTCATATGCAGATATTTCTGTTTTCAATGCTCTGTGCTTTACTTCTAATATGAATTAAAAAACATCGACATTTTATAATATTATCTAAATCTTAATGTATAGTATATGTACCAATTATAAAATATTGATGTGTATTTATCATTTTATATTGATACGTACCACAAAAAAACTGCCGAGTACATTGCAAAGGACATGTTTTCAATCTAACGAATCTTCTATATTAAATTGATAAAATCATCATTTCACTAGTTGTGTAATATATTGTTACACAACCAGTAGAGTAACAAAAGTTACCCGTTGTACCAATATACAGATATATTGTCCACGTAAGCAGTGGCGTAGCAAGGGGGGTGCGGTAGGGGCGGACCGCCCTGGGTAGCACATTTTTGGGGGGGGCATTTCAAAAATAAGTACATACAATATTTTTCGAGAAATTGTATTTATACTTAAAAAAATAAGCCACCTGTAGTAAAAACTCTTAGTTCATATATAAAATAGTAGAAGCGATTTAAAAACAAATTTAGAGGACATATTGGAGGCGGCAAATTCAAGGACCCTTTCCTACACCACTGCACGTAAGTTAACAGCAAATCCATAGAACATAAATTGACGCATCTCCGTTTATATTGCAAAAGTATCGTGTTGAGTTATATTTACATTTAAAATGATCATATACTAATTAATTACTACAAACGCGACTCTAAATAACACCAATTCGCAAATTGTGTTGATCTTTTAAGATGTAAGTCAATGGGTTATAATTATGAATTTCACTGTATACTAGGGCTTGTCGGTTTTCAAAAACCGGTTTTTTGGCTAAATTTGTGACAATCCAAAAATAGGTTTTTCATCTTCGTAACCGGTTGTGCCGAATTTTCACATAAACGAGTCTATAAACAAAAGGACAGAAAATTTGGATCTTTTATATTCTTTATATTATTTATTTGACTTAAAGACCATATGCCCCATATCATTACCCAGCGAAAGGGTATTTTCGATATCAGGAACTTTTGATACAAAACGATCAGTGGACGCTTTGTGTTTTCTTAAATCATATATTCTGAGGAGTAACACCAAATTATTTCTTGTTGTGTATTATTGTGTATATAAATAAACAACATATAAAAAAATAACTTTTTCTCTCTATTTTAATTGAATCATCCATTTTTTGTAAAACTTCGAAAACCGGATAAAACCGATTTTCGAACAATATTGTCATTCGAAAACCGGTTTTTTCAAAATTCGGTTTTTGTATAAGCCTTAACCGTTATTACCGCTATTGTGTACCGTTGTTAGCAATTCTGTAAAGTTGTCGTCATAGAGAACAAAAATTTCAGTCTTCACATTTATTTGCTGCATCATACGAATAAAAATATTACAACAAATTGGATTCCGAGCCAACATGACTTACAGAAAATAGTTATGAGGTTAATTGATCTAATTAATACAGAAGCGCATCCTCTGCCCTAGGGTGGAAAAACTAACAAGATTTCCCAGTTGGCCGGGAGGCAAGCAGCGCCCCCACGCGTCGTTAAAAATGCAGAGCTGTGCGTAATCTTGTTTTTTTTATATCGATGTAATAAAACATTCTGCGATAAAATTTTCTACGTGACTGCCTTTACAATTTAATTTGATATATTTAAATGAATGACTTTATTAAGCAGGTGATTAATTAGGCGAAACAAATGCGAGGCGTTATCCGCCATATGTACGTCAGATATTTTAAAGGGAGACCTAGCCCACTTGAACGTCACACGTACGTAATATTAAAATGATAAATATCTTGACAGCTGCTATTACTGCTAGTTCTAAATATTATTTGAATTCCGAAATAAAATGAGTGGTGTGAAAAATTATTTCAGAATATTTTACGTTATGATCATGTCTAATTTGTTGACGTGACATAATATTGGTGTCCCGTGATGAAAATAGCAATTTGTATTTTGAATAAAAAAAATGTGAATCGAATTTTTTATATACATAACTATGACTCAGAAATTAAATCAATTAGATTTAAACTCACAAATTCCAATAAAAAATAATATGTAACAGAATTCGCGGGTGATTTTGTAGTAATGTTTTTTAAGGGGGTGACTCAGAATAATAATAATGGATCGGGTCCAAATTTCTGTGGTAAGGTAAAACAGATTTCAATGTTATTAATAACACAACTTTTGAAATCCCCTAGAATAATGGTGAATCAAGTTCATTGTGATAGGTTATTTAGTCGTGTAAAAAGGCATTTGGTCACTGTTGATAGCTAAAAGTTACTTCAGACGAAGATTTAAGTGAAAACTGATTGAAAACTTCCCTACACAAAGCCACACTCGACAGTTAAAAACAATCTTAACATAATGAGGAAGATATAGCCAATGACGAAGCTGAATAGAACAAGTGTGTCCTATTTTAATATTTTTTTGGACATGTTTCATTTAAACATTGAATTTTTTCAGAATAAATAGTGAATCAAGTCCATTTGTTATTTTGAATATTTTTTAATATAAATTAATATGGATTAAAATTAATACACTTTCCGTTTCAACTATTTATCAAAATTCATTATTGTACTATCAAAACTTTTAAAGCATGTACATACATACATTAAAAACGTTTAAAGATTGTGCAAAAGGTTATTAACATTAGGTATAAAAAATTTTAAGGATTGATATTGATGGACATGATCCATTATTATTTTGACTCACTCATATATGATAAATTTACTGTCACTACAAGTCGTAAACTTTTTTTTGTTATTTCTACTATTTTTTTGTAACAAGTAATATAATAGAAAACGCAATACAAATGCTAGATATGCTGGTTTATTATTAGAAACCGTATAAGTGACAACATAATACACGAGTTTATCGAACAAGCAAAAGCCGATAAGTCGTCTGGTCTGGTATACTCCGGTAGCTATTTGGCAATTATTCGTTACTACCTCAACAACGGAAATTAAATGTATGTATACGGAACCAGGTTTGATTGATGGAAAGATCGTAGAGAATAACTTCCTTTCACACAATGTAATTATTGCAGTCCTTATAAGGAAACGATACTGCATTTATTAATATGGATATTATAAGCAGGATCAGTTTTATTTTCATCTTTTTACATTGTTCTCAAGTATACGCATTTTTCAAAAAGGTGACGATACAATTCAACATAATTTTGGTCAAAATAATAACATAATAACAAGTAGAATAGTTTTGGCTTTTCTTATGTCTTCTTATTTTTATAAAGACTGAGGTTATCCGTGTTTAACAAAGTTAGGTCGAAAAGAAGAATGATAAATGATTTATAAATGAGTCACTGTACTACAGTGTAGTGTTAATCTACCTTTTATCAATAGCAAAAATTGAAAGGAAATGTATACGGATAGTCCCTTCCCTTGCAGGACATTCCTCCGCGAGTGTATTACAATATATTTTAGAGTTCAACACTCATTATTAACGAAATAAAGGATAAACTGCTATTGAAATGATACTAGGGCTGTGCGTTGTGAAAAAATCTTCGACTCCGACTCCAGAGCTCTAAATAATAATGTTGATTACTGTTTTTAGATATAAAAACATTTCAAAGAGATTTTGACCGCATTAAGTTCGTAAAACATGACAAAGTCTAAAATACGTTGACGATTGTTCGGCGAACAAGATAAATCAGCAATTAAGTAGAACTATCTTCTAATAGGCCGTGTTCCGGAAAGCAATACAAATATATCGGAGTTTCAATTAATCGTGGCAAGATATGAACAACAATCGATTTGTAATCAAGTCACACCATCGTTATAGATTACGGCGCTTTCTTGGAATATGAAAATAAACAGACAGCACGCTAATGGAGTCAAGGAGCGTAGTCCATTAAATCAATCAGCCGTTTGCGGTATTTATAAAAATAATCAACAACAAAATGAGCGTTCCGCCAAATTCATGTAAATGTGGAATTTGGTTTACCAAAACACGTGCCATTCTTCAGGGATATCTCATATGAGCAGAAGCTCTAAAAGTATATGAGTAATTGATTGCTTTTTTTATATCACATCGTGTGAAAAATTTAAATTTTTAATTTATTGAACATATTATATAATACTTGTAATTCTTTTTTATCCGAAACAGTGTAAGATTGTGATATATTTTTTTATTAAAAAAATAATGTTAATTGATACGATTATTATTCATTCTAAAAATGCAGGACTAAACTTTCAAGATTTAAAAAATAAGCATGTTTAGGTTACTTTTTGCTCTTAGTAGTTTTCTTCAAGCGCGATCACGAAATCATCTAATTGAAGTAGGCCTACGTTAAGAATTTCATTTCTAGGTGACAATAGAATATGCCCAGTTTTGAAGGTTATCTTCGGCGATATGCTATCAGAACAGAGAATACTTTGTGTATTTATCTTTTTCTCATATTTTCATTATCGACTTGTTAATCCAATGTTAAGGCGAGATAACGGGGTCGAAGAACTTATTAATCAACAAAAATGTGTTGCGCATTATAATTTGATATTATATGGATGGCCGTAGCCGAGTAAGTAGCCTCATAGATCTAATTTGTCAAAGTTTAATAAAAAATAATAATTACGACAGATTTTACGTATTTTTGAAAGTCATTTTTATTTTGAATAATTTTTAAAAAATGCGAACTGCTGAGGGCGTAAGTCTTACTCGGTTTAATGGGCTCAGTCGAGAGTTTAAATCCCTGAATGAACACTTACATACAATCAATTATATGGTTCTATCCGTATCAAACGTAGCATTGGAAGAGTGATTAGTCATCTACTGGCCCTATCCTAACCACACCTCTGAAAAACAGGTTGTAGAAACAAACAATCTCATCAAATTCTTGAAATGCTCCATTAGGATTACAATATGGTTTACATTTGGGACAGATATGGTTTAAAATAAGCGTGTAATGGCATACGGTAGGTTAATCGACTTCCATATCCTTTGGATTTCTGTCGAGCATTATCACTTTTTTGTGTTTCTAAGTAGAAAATTATTAGATTAATCTAAGTGGTGCTCGTTCGTTTCAGACAAGTGAGAATGTATAAAAAATATTTTATATGTATAATAGGAACGTTTTTACCTAAGTATAAAAATTAATTTCTAGCAATTGTTATAACTGTGCGAAAGCTACATTTATGGATTATAATACAAATATCTTAAATTGTAACACAGCATGAGAAATCATTATTTATTGAACTACAAATCGTATGGAAACAGCGATGTTGATCAGGGTTCCCTGGTTCGACGTGCGACTGCCAACAAAATAATTTGAAAACAAGTAAGAATAAATTTTATTTTACGTGGGAATAGCTCTCCACGTGATTTTTGACAGACGGAAATAGCCAGCAAAAACCATTCGCCGATCGTAAATCTTTTTTTTTTGTTGATAAAAAATATATTTTGAAGCGTATATTTTAACGACAACGAAACAAAAATACAGCACTTATTTGTGACTATAATTACGATAGTAAATAGACAAATTTTCTAATTATGAGAAAATAATTATTACAGATCTATTATTTTTAATTTAATTTAAATATGTTACAAAACAATATTCTTTAAAACACGAACACAGAAAAAACACAGGAATGTGGAGTTATTAAATTAAATGTGGAGTTATAGGAAAAATATTTTATATGTAATTATTTAGATTTATATTTTAAGACTACGATTTCTGTACAACAAATTTTCTAATCTCAAGAAGTTGAGATTTATTTACTTTACATTACGATTTATAATGTAAATTAATAGAGCCTAAAAATCGTTTTATTTTTGTTTTTCAATTTTTTTCTCACATACACATTTATTATAACACAGATACTCTTGCAATAAATATGAATTTGTTTTAATTTTAAGTAAATTTTACCCGTGAAAACATATAAATAAGAACTTCTAAATGTATGAAAAACATAGATTTTAACGTTCTCTCAATAAAGTGTCGTGCGATGGGATTACACCATGTCACTTCCAATACATTGAGGAACAAACGTGGTCAACAAACTATGACTCACGAAAAGAATTTGAGATTAAAAATTAAAAACATATAAATAAGAATTTTCATATATAAATCACAGAATTTATACTGTGTCATTTCTGTAGTATCTAGGATTAAGTTATTTATGTTTAAAGCCGGAGATAATATTAAAACATAGTAAACATTGTATTTGGCAACAGTTACATTAGCACATTCCAATAAAATGTTATCAAACTACAGAACGAATAAAAAGAAACATTCTTAAGTTTTCTAGAATATACGTATGTTTCTATCCGAATAAAAATATAGTGGAGAGCCAATCGACTAAGTATTGCCTATCAGATATGATGGAAACCTGTACATATTTATATCTCTTTATATTGATTATTGACAAGTAATGAGTTCCATCGAGTTATTAATTGTAAGGTCCATGAGTTGGACATTGGAAAGGTAAAAGGTTGTTTAGGCTACAATTAACATGGTGTCCTCTTATCAATAATATTCTAGGTCTATTAAATAAATTATATTGAATAAATAAATCCGTTAAATTACATATTTTAAAAGGGATTTAAGTGCCAACATATTTTTTTATAGTTCGGTAGATTGGTTTTTATTGTTTTTAATTTCGATTTGTATAACAATTTATATTGTATAAAAATTCATGTAATAATTGATTAAATTTTCACTAAATTCAAACAAAAGACTAATTTTAAAGTGGTACATAGCTGTTTTCGACATTGTAGTTTGGTAATTTATTTTACCTCATTTTTTGACCTACTTTACTGCATTAATTAGTTTATTAACAGGCAGGACAAAATAAACCTAGCGATGAAAAAAACGATGCCCGTAAATTAAAAGGGAATATCATTATTAAAATAATGAAAGAGGTATATGAACATGTAATACTTTCATATTATGACAATAATAACGCAAACATAACAACGTTATATGTTTTTGATGCATCGTTTTTAACACTTTTGATAGATCCTTTTTCCTCTCCAAATTCGATGTTATCTAATTATCGCTATGCAAATATTGTTTATCTTATTTGTATGCAATTATTACAAGATCAGTAGTTTTTAGTAGTTGATAAATAGCTTATTTAAATCAGATAATAGAACATGATAACATTACTACCGAGATAAACATTGGTATATTAAATATTTTGCTTCATACGCCCAGGTGTATTTTTTAAATATCATTTTTTTTAATCACGTACGTTTGCTTCCAATTAGGATCGTATGGACTCCTAATGAAACTTATCTCTACATCTTTTAAGTTCGAGAGCAATTCGTTACTCAGATACTCTACCTGCTTTTTTCGGAGAGACTATGAGATAAAATGATAGGGCTAGGACAGTACTAGTGGTAAACTAATCGCTCTCGCTACACTCCATTTTTTAGGATAGGATGCATGGAAAAGAATTTCAGACTTCACAAAAATCAATAAAGCGATTGATAAATCAATTAATAAAAATTATCCGTACTCGTGAGCACGGTAACCTCGGCCAACGACGTTGACCACTCGTTCACGGGCACGGCAAGATCATTACAAAAATCACAACAAAGATTATAATTCTTAAACAAAAGTTTAAGTTATGTTATACAAACAATTTATTTTACAATTTTAAAAAACTACCATTGATACATATTTTCATATCGGAGAAAACCCCAGATATGAAATTAAGCACATAAGGTTCGTCGGTAATTTTCTACAGGCACGTATCCCAATAGGGATCATATAACTTTATCTGTTCATTTTCATATTGAATAATCGCCTATAACAAAAAAAAAACAGCAAGTCATGTTATGTTGTTAACCAATAATAAGATAACACTGGATACTACAACGTAGATAATGGAATCCGTATCTCTGTGTTGTGAAAAAATCTTTCAAAATCACACCTCTTTTTACCGAAAAAACAAAACAAAGATATTTCTAATCTTAAACATCAATCTCTATTCTCTTGTATCTATGTGCTGTTTCGATAACAGATAAATGATCTCTTTTAATCGATGGCTTATAGTTAAGGAGTATTTTTTACTAATAAAGAGAAATTAATATCCGTAAAAGAATATCGTCATTTTAACAGGTTCTCCCTTAATTTTTTTAGTATTTAAACTCTTCCAGCTTGAAGAATAGGGAATTATTTATCACTATCTGCTCGTAAGAATTGTATAATAACATTTTGACTTGCACTATTACTTATTTTGACAGACCGTCAATTTCCTCGTCGGATAAGTAAATGGTATTAAAAGAATCTGATACTAGAATTGGCTGTTATCCAATTGTTCCACGCCCTGTTTTCGTAAGTGGTTTAGGTGGAAGGATTTTAAATATCACACACATACGTGCAATATGTATGTAAATTAAAAAATAGAATGATAATATAAATACTTTAAGTGGTCTAATCGGGGATTCGAAATTTAGATCGCATAAGCCCGACAGAATACTTAACTAATTAGTAGTTTTACGTTTACTCTGAAATTTTACGTATGTACATCGTTAATCTTTATTGAAATACGTATCATCTATAATCTATATTAACTAAATTTTATTCATATGGATATTTGAATAAGATATTAGTAATGACATGCCAAGCACTTCTAGTGCCGTAAAATGTGTTTTATTTGACAAAACCGTGCCAAAGTAATAATTATCTATTTATCTAACAGCTTCACATAAACAAATAGTAACTTTGTATTTCTCCTTCACCTATTTTCAAACAGCTTGCAATGATATTTAGTTTCCTTTGAAAAACACTTTAATATAATAATTTAATACAGTGGCATCGTTATTCGCAAAACTGTCGCAAAGAATTTGTTTATTGTTTCCGAGTATAAGCTTAATTTTAGAAAGTGTTATTATTTTATGTATCTTTACTGTCCTCTCTTAAGAAATTTCGTATATAGATAAGACACTGAGTTGAATTAGGGATGTAAATCGTAGATGGAACCCTGGTGCCATATTTTTGTATACCTTCAATCACATGAATATATCTTCGAATAAATTGGATACATGAAGAAATTTTAGCATGAGAAATAGTAGCAATTTTTGTATCGTAAATATCACAAAATGAAAAAATATAAAACGGGTGGTAAAGTTTTCATGCATGCCTAGAAAAGTTGAAGAATTTTTGATATTTATAACTACTACGATATATTTTTTAGATAATACTTGTGATCTACCTTTCAGGCCAGACTTTTTAACGTACCACAGTTGGTTATAACATTGTACTCTATACTAAAATGTCTGTTTAATATATGCGAATCATTTTTGATTAACTGTGTGTAGATTTTTATATACGTATTTTATTCATCTTTAATGTTTAAATATAAGAACCCGAGTACCTGAATATTATCTATAACACGATTACCCGGGTCTTTACAAAATCAAACAATTTGGCATATCTTATTAATATGTATCAAAAACTAACTTCTACAGAGTTATCAGAAATAAAATTTAAGTTGTCCACTGTCAATATATGTAGTTGATGGAAAGGTATTATATTAAAAAATAATAAAACACTTTTAAGGATCAAAATACACGGGCAACATAATGTCGCTGCTGTCGGCAACAAACGAGCAGCAGAGCTGGGCGGTTGCAGAATGCTGCCGTGTGCGCGCCCAATATGAGTTGGATATGAAAAAACGAGGATCGGCAAAATGCAGCTGTCGGCTGCGGCAGCTTAATTTTGTTCGTGTATTTTAACCCTGAGTACTTATTTCACATTTATTTAGAAGGATCGGGACTGGTTTGGCTCATCACAAGCATTTTCAAACCTGAGTCCAGTTAAAAATAGCCGTGATGAGTTAAACCGATTCCGATCAACGTTCCCTCTAAGCTGCGCGCGTGCGCGGCCGCGCAGCAGTTGGGAAGCCCCAGCGCACTCATTCCGGGTTGGCGCGCACTACATTACAGTTGTTCAATTAATATTTGATCGGTCCGCGCAGCCTTTGAAATTTCCGCGCAGCTAACCTCTTGCCTTAGAGGGAACATTGGTCCCGATCCTAATAAATAGTTGTGGATTAGGTACAAAAGCGTGGATTAATATTTTTTATGTTATAAGAAATATTAACTTAAACATGTGTGGCAATCTTTTCATTTTGCAACACAAATATTCTGATAATGAAAATGGTCAGATTTATTTTGCACTAATTAACAGAAATTATGTCTAAAAGATGTTTACATGCATAGCTTAGCAGCAATTAATAATATATTTGCCTTATCATATTGCTCGCCCGCGTCCAACGCAATAAGTGCTTGTAAGTGTCTGTATTAATTTAATGGCAATCACAATGACTAATTTCCTAATTAAAACAGTTGATAATTATAATTGATTATGCAATAAACTTGAAGACATTATTGTATGCATATATCAGCCGAAGGATTTTATAACCCGTTTACACAAGAAAGTCAAAGGTACGAGGAAGTCTTTTATTTGACACAAATATAATGAAGAGATACCTGCATGGCATAACGTGGGACTGATGTTTCTTAGTTTACTAAGAACATTATTTCAATAAAAAAAACGCTATTCGCTAGTCGATGAAATATTTGCAAAAAGCTCTGAGCGATGATAAACCATGATTTCTCCAGTTAAATGTAAACGTTTTTAGTACCTACTATGGCATAGATCAGGCATGTCAAACACGCGACCCGCGGGTTGATGTGCAATACTTAAATTGGCCCTAGGTGGTGAACGAGTTTGACACTCCGTTAAGGTAATGGATTATGAGTGAGACCGGTCCTAAACATTTTTTGTTAATGTGGAATTAGTAAAAAAGGGTGTTATATTATATAATACAACGCAGTGACGGCCGGTCAATGTGGCATTGGATCAATGCACCCCTTGTATATGCAGGGGGCGGATATATTTCATGAAATAATATTCAAACATAACATTTATGCCATTCACTCATTTTAAATTCTTCAAGTATTTATTGTCTATAGTAAATATTAAAAATTGTCTATAATAAAATAAATGTATAGGGGGCATTGATTCAATGCCACATTGACCGGCCGCCACTGATACAACGCTTTCCCAACAATATTAGTGAACACCTTAAAATTGGTATCTTATAAACTCATTAAATTTTCCTAATATTCTTAACTATCTGAAACAGTGTTTAGTGGTTGAAATAAAATAAGGCTGTTACTGGGTAGCCTTTCAAATTTGGCGAAAACAATTTAAAAAAAAAACTATTCGGACGAACTGGATATAGGAAGAAATTGCCTGATTTGTTGAAGGTCATACCTACGAAAAGATTTTCCGTAGCGTAAATTGTTTATTTGCGATGTCCCAAGTCCGAAAATACGTGGGTCAAATATTTAGCTGGCTGCATCTGAGTTTTTATAAATACATAAATCATTATTCAAATTTCACCGGCTGTAGTTGAAACTTGTAGTATGCAATTTCTCAACTTCAGCGTTTTCCCGATGACACTCGGTGGGCGTGAACTACATTCGCTTTTCCGTAGTGGCGTGTTATTCAACAATGTCACTTTACTATTTACGTTACGTCACTCAGCAGTCCCAACACGTTTGCCGATCGCATCGCTTTTAAACACACATAATTAATTAGATATGCAAGGTTATTTATAAATCCACATCGATGGTATGATATGGTTTAGTATGCTAGTAACATCTTTTAAAATTGTTATATAGACCAGTGCTTCTCAACCCTTTTCGTTCCACGGCCCCATAAATCTAAAAAAAATAATGCTATACCTTTTCCCCAGAATCCAAATTTCTCAATCCCGCGACGGCTCCTAAAGAAATTCCGCAGCCCCCAATATGGGAAGCACCGATTTGACAGACTTAAATATATAGATATTTGTACGTTTTACTGAATTTCGCGGCCCCCGCGAGAAATCCCACCCCCCCCCCCTCCCTCGAGGGATCGCTGCCTACAGGTTGGGAAGCACTGAATATACAACGAACGTTAAAAACGATAAAACTATCAGACGGATTTGCTTTCATCTAACAGCGCCAGAAGTACAGCGAGTAAGTTTTAATACACAAAAGTTTTTCCACTACTTAAATACTTTCTGCACAATATAGTAAATGTAACCAAGTATTGGGGAAAAAATCGTCGAAAATTCTAGACAAAATATGGAAACACGAACAATATGGATAATACAGCGGAATACATAATAAAAGAAGCATGACAAGCCGCAGCTCTTGGGTAGGTTTAAAAATTAATTAGACGTTCCAACAATTTTTATTTACGTATTTTCATCAATATTTTACAAAAAATACGGATAAAAAAAAAACGATAACAGTAAAATTCCGTACTGTTATCTAAAGCTCTGGTATATTTTTAGTGAAGCATGAAGACTGAACATGGACCTATCAAATCAAAACCAATAATTGTTTTTTTGTAATAATGTGTAACATTGTAATATATTTTATTAATATTAATAATTAATGTTGTATACGATTATTATAGAATATACTTAAATAAAATGATTTCCATAACTATCGCCATTCGATACATTCTCTATCTTTTCAGTGTGTATTAATTAATATATTTGAAACAATGAAAATATTATCGAAAGACGAATTTCATGTTTTATTTTTGCACATAAAAAATAAGTAAAACTCTCGCAAAAAAAACATGAAAACGGCTAATAAAAAAAATTGTTTCATTTAAAGAAAAACAAGTGAATAAAACATATTTATCGTATATATCATGAATAAAAGAAAAATCTCAGAGGAAAACGTATGCGTGATTCAGACGCTCTAGAATTGAATGGCAGATCAAACAGTCAGATAGAAGTGTTGTGGCGCTTTATAAAAGACAACTGGCTTTGTTACAATGTTTCAATTCCAATTATTTTAATGCGAAAAGAAACGGTTCGGTGCTTGAACCACAGACTTTATTTCATATGGTTAATAATAGAAGAATATAAATTATGCATTGGACAAAAGTTTCAGTGTAACCTAGACCGCATTGAAAAAATCGATTCCTTCGCAAGGTCGTCCGGCTTTTCACGGGAACGTTCTGTTTCAGTGTAAAGTAAAATAAACGGTGTTTAGGATACTATACTAAAAGGAAACAAGCGCTTAGTTATTACGTTGCAAATGCTAAATTGAATGAAGCTAATTTTTTTTTTATCTTTTTCCACTCCCAATGTGGAGCATATAGCCTCTCAATAGAGGTTTCTCAACACAAGTTTTTCTACGAGAACTGTATGTTACTCAGTTGCTCAACCTCTCTATTTAAAAGAGAGTCAGGCTTTGGGATCGATCGAAAAATGCTGTTCGTACTGGGACTCGAACCCTTGGAATCCGGCGTGAAAGTCCGCAACGCTGCGCCACATAACCCGACAATTATTTTAATCCTTTTGAAATAATAGTTGATTATTTTCCATTTCTTGCAAAGAATAGCAAGGAAGCGATACGATTGAAATTGCGATTGCATAAGATATTAGAATAGGTGCAAAGTAGAGGTCCGCACGGGCCCGGGCCTAGCCCTCGAGCCCGTTCGGGCGGGTAAGAGCAATTGAGATTCGGACTCGGGCCAGGCCCGGGTAAGGAATTTATTTCTTCAGAAAAATATTTCAGAATATGTTCGTGTCATAAGTCAGCCATGATGAATTTAATTATTACTAATTCTATAGAGAATCGTAAATTTGTAAAAAACGGGCCTCGGGTCGGGTTCGTGTAGCAAGTGTGATCCAGGGCCTAGACCGGGTCGGGCCTGAGTCTTTCAGGCTAGGACCGGGTAATCTTGTAAAATTTCGGCCCGTGCAGACCTTTAGTGCAAAGGATTAAAATTATCCATGGAATTATGCTGTATTCACGTTGGTGTTTTGATTATCAAATTCATTAATACGCATACACATTATGTGAGTAAAATGTCATCATATAGACTTGTTCTATAAAAAGCTATCAGCCTTAGAAAATAGCTTTGAATGCCGAGCGTCGGAGTGACAGGGTCAGGCAAATGATTAAAAATAAACCAAGCAAACTTTATAATAGAGAGCTTTTAACGATGTAACCTCGCGGCGCGCTTACACATTATTAAAGCTTTGCAGTAATATTAAAAGAATGTCGGGGTTTTATTTATGTTTTGATTTCTGGCAAAACAATTCAAATAGTGAAACGAGAAAAGCGAGATGGAGTCAAGGAGAAATTACAACATTCAATTGAAAGCTCTAATGTAAAAAGCTCATTTATCTCTCATCGTGTAAACAAATTGATATTGCATTATAGGCATCGATAAATAACTTAAACATACACCCATCACGTAATGCAGTTATTTTTAATGTCTGAACATTTTGTTTATGTGGGTCATAATAATTGTAATAATTCTTAACAAATAATAAAAATTGAATAACATTCAAAAACGTCTTATATTATTAATTATATTGGTAATTATTCTATTGATTTCTGAATGTGGGCTTTGAAGAAAAACATACCTACTTTAAAGCCAAATTTGAGTAATATAGATAGAACTAATAGGGTAAAAATATCAAGGTATTTCAGTTCTACAGTTTTTTATATGTTATACGTTGATAGCTATTTCGGCTTTAAGCCGAAATAGCTATCAACGTATAATATTAATAATAAACTATTAAAATGGAGTTCTACCAAGTAAATGCCAAATCAATAAATAGATAGAACTGCTTGATGATAATCTAACATCTCAATATACAATAGAATCTACTACTTGATACTAATATTATAGATACATCGTTTTGGAATTTCAACGCAGAATATATTTTATCATAGTTATATAAATACAGAATTAATTAAGGGTTGCAAATGATGTTTTAATGAGAAAATAAGTGAACTAAGTTAGTATGTAATATAATCTAAATCACAAGCGTCATATTGGGCAATAATCTAAAGCGTCATATTGGGGTTGCATACCCCAAAATCTATCGTATGTTTTATGCCAAAATTTATTTTTTATAAAATGCATACGATTTATAATCTGGGTATAGTAAAAAAATATGAGATATACAAAATTGTTTGTAGTGCGTTTCTATAATAGTTCAAGTAAGACATGTCTAGCGTGTTTGGGTAAAGTGAAGACCCACACTTGCTCACTTGTCGTCGATGGGAGTTATTTGTTTATCTGAGCCCTTCTCCACGAGATACAATATGAATATCGAAGTGACAGCTGCTAGAGGTGATGAAACAGCAACTTTTATCAAGTATTTAAATTTGTCTTTTTTCACTCTGCTCCGAATAGGTCGCCTTATATGCGAGTCGCCCTTTATTCGAACATAAACAGTATAAACAATAACATATTGTTTATTTTATTATTCATGCCCGTTCTCAATGAGGAGCATATGGACTTCTAATGGAATTTATCTTAACAGAAATATTTCTATGACAACAGTTACTCAACCTCTCATTGTTTTCCAAAGAGAGTAAAAATAGAGAGATAGGGCTAGGACAGAACTAATGGTTATCTAATCGCTCTCATTATAGCCCGTTTTTAAGACAGGATAGATGGGGGGAGAATTCAAGACATCATATACATCCATGCCTTCGACTATATATTCATAAATCGATTGACAAATCAATTTATAAAACTGTCCGTACTGGAATTCCAATCCGTGACCTCCGTAACCGAAGCCAACGACGTTGACCATTCGACCACGCAGGCGGCATGTTTTATATACATGATTAAAATTCAATAAAAAAATATTGTAGAAGTTCTAAGCTGACATTAATAAACGTGAAAAAATGTGTCAGGAGTGACAAAAAAATATTACGTGTCATCTGATATAATTTCGCACATAGCCTTGAAAATTGCAAATATTTTACAGAAAACGCCGGAAATAAATCTAGACACGTCACAAACGACACTCATCGGTTGATTTTTCTGTTACAAATATTTGAAGGACTAGTTGAAGCGATTCTCAATATTAGTCAATATTTTTTTTTAAAGACTGGCGTGTTAGGCATGCTTTCAGCGTGATTTTTTCTTTCAACAGAGTTATCACTGGCAGGAGTCCAAGGTGAAAAAAATAATTATTGTCTGTTGAGGTATAGGAGCACTGTCAGCTGTTTCGGAGTGGTGGGTTGGGCGCGTGACCTGGTCACGCGAGATAATAATGGTGGCAAGCGCGACCGCATCATCAAACTATTTCATCGGTCGATTAATCGAACTATAATACCACATCTTCAAAATCGATACAAAGAATATCGCAGAAGCAAATCTCTGCCAAAAGATGCGATACAGAAAAAAGGGTACATACTATTCGTTTCAAAGTTACAATCAATAGTCAAAAAATGTGGCGATATTTCATACAAAATATTGTCACAGTTTTGGCAGAAGAAAATGAGTAAGGTATACAAAGAGATTCTTTGATATCAATCATTTGTCTGGAATAACTGAATTGGTACACTTATTATACCAGTCCGCCAAAAATTCATTTATTTGTAAGAGTAATTATTATTAACTAGCTGTAAGCCCGTTGACCTCAACGGGGGGATTTTTGTTGCATTTTTAAGTAGTCAGAAAATTTACAGGCGTCAAAAATAAATTACTAACCTATTTATTGAATAATCCAGAAATTCTGATAGTAAAAGAAATATATCTGGGGGCGTATATCGACAGCCCTGCCCTGCAGTATTTAAATTGTAAATTATTTATTTTTGGAATCATGTTCTAGTTTGCCAACAACTATTTTTCGTAATAGCAGAAATTTCGTAAGTTATTGAATTTTTGGAATAATGTTTAAGTTTGTTAACTATTTTTCGTAGTAACAAAAAAAGTCCTTGTAAATTACTTAATTTTTGAAATAATATTTAAGTTTGCTAACAACCATTTTTCGTAGAAGCAGAAATAGACCTCGTAAATTATTTAATTTTTGGAATAATGTTTAAGTTTGCTAACAACCATTTTTCATAGTAAAAAATATTTTTGGAATAATGTTTAAGTTTGCTAACAACCATTTTTCATAGTAGCAAAAATAGTCCTTGTAAATTACTTAATTTTTGGAATAATGTTTAAGTTTGCTAACAATTATTTTTCGTATTAGCAGAAATAGACCTCGTAAATTATTGAATTTTTGGAATAATGTTTAAGTTTGCTAACAACCATTTTTCATAGTAGCAAAAATAGTCCTTGTAAATTACTTAATTTTTGGAATAATGTTTAAGTTTGCTAACAATTATTTTTCCTATTAGCAGAAATAGACCTCGTAAATTATTTAATTTTTGGAATAATGTTTAAGTTTGCTAACAACCATTTTTCATAGTAGCAAAAATAGTCCTTGTAAATTACATAATTTTTGGAATAATGTTTAAGTTTGCTAACAATTATTTTTCCTATTAGCAGAAATAGACCTCGTAAATTATTTAATTTTTGGAATAATGTTTAAGTTTGCTAACAGCCATTTTTCATAGTAGCAAAAATAGTCCTTGTTAATTACTTAATTTTTGGAATAATGTTTAAGTTTGCTAACAACTATTTTTCGTATTAGCAGAAATAGACCTCGTAAATTATTTAATATTTGGAATAATGTTTAAGCTTGCTAACAACCATTTTTCGTATATATATAAATAAATAGTTAATTAAATTATTATATATTAAATTATTATATATAATTGAGCAGCCTTATATAGCCTCTCAAAACGCTGCAGAACGGTTCAAATTCGTTTAGTGCAAGATTTCACCCACAGATGTCATTATTAGTTAACTAAAACTTTAAATAGAGTTTTTTTTTCGTAACCATCAATTGGACTTGTGGAGCAGTGCGTTAGGTGTCCGAACGTCGCGCATGAAAATTGGGGCATGGTATCGAATCCCACAGCTTGAGAGAATATTTTTTGAAAATTAATTGTTTTTACACATAATAAAATAAAAATGTCATGATTTCAAAAATTCACTCATGACGTCAGAGAAAAATGAAGAAATGAATTAATGACGACAGCGGGGCAGGATGGGGGGGAGGGGGACCGTCTTTCTTGACGTCATCGAAAAGGCGAAATCGCGACCATAATATACAAACGAAAAAAGTATCTCTTTAGTATGAATAAAAAAATGTTGACAGCGTGGCTGGGGGCGGAGGAGGGGAAGGGGAAATCGGGGACAATTTACAGACAGACGGACGGACATTATCGACTATTAATATATAGATGTTAGTTTAAACGCAGCAATTGTCCATGTATATTAATTTTAAACTCTTGTGTGTGTCATATCAGCATTAATGCAGCTATATTTTGATATTATAATTATCAGGCTTTATCCTAAAAGCAGAATTTTTTTCATTTCTGTTTATTCAGAACTATGGACTGCCATTTTAAATCGGCCGCTTGATGCTTTGAAAATGAATTGTGTACATCTTTTAATATCTATCTATTTGTTCCCATTTCATACAAATTACTTTTCCGCTTAATTACTACACAGTACACTTTCTAAGAAAAGTTAGCACATACGGTATTAATAGACAGCTACCACTGATTTCAATATATCGCCCGCAGAGGTCAAAAGTTTGGCCACCCATGATCTATATTATAGATTATAGACTTTGTAAAACAAAGACAGGCAAGACCACACTGTTACAATTAGTTTGAGTGGGTTTTAAAAATAATACTGATAAGATAATGTCATTATGAACAATAATATAGAATTATATTATTGACTTTGTTAAAACACTAGTTCACTTGTGTAACTAGGTGTAAACAAGTTCTTTGTTTATTTTAGAAGTATCTTCAAACTTAATGTATGCTATAACCTATTGATTAGAATAGTTCAATTATTGCACATACTAGAAACTATTAATATGGGAGTATTTGACGGTTCGTCAGTCATCATTTAAAATGATTTTTACTTAGATTTGACAGCTTTTAAGCCTCTTGTTGATCGACGATACTTTTTAACTCTACGTGTACACAGGTTAAACATCATTTTTACTCGATGAAATATTAAACACAAAAGTTTAAGTAAAACAAAAAAAGACACATTTAGTCGAAAGATATTTTCCAAAGAAGCAAAACACGAATTTCAACAAGTGTAATAACAAAGTAATCAACTTATATTAGGAAAAACACAATATTCCTTTGAACTTATTTCCACTTTTATTTCACAAGATCAGGACCGGTTTCTCTCAAGGTTAGCATTATCAAGATAATAAATAGAATTTAACAATGTTATTTATACAAAACAAATTGAAATAAAAAGGTGTAAAAAACAATTGGCATTGCAAATAATTTATAAATTATGAATAAGTGACACTAAACTAACACAACTTAAAATGTTTGACACCTTTAAGATGTAATTACAAAGATGAAGAAGACGTAACCGGTACTGATCTTGTTAAATAAAAGTGGAAATAAGTACAAAGGAGTATTGTGTGTTTCTTAATATAATGCCTTTCTACCAAGTATTGACAGTGAACACCCTATAAGTGAAGAGTAATCAGCGTTGATTCTATATTGAAATTGGAACTGAATTCATCAAAAAAAAATATCCATCGAAATATTAACACACGGTTGCTTTCGTGTATCTTTTATTGTCAGAAATTAGTGTTATAAACCGAAGTACACTAATGCAACTCCCGCAAATGTATTAATTATTGGACGGGAGTGTACCTTTCTTTGCATAGGCGCAACGTTAACCAATTAGCAATCGGAATCCGAATGGTCTGTCCGTATTTATAGAATTCAACTGAAAATCCGATGGGTATAGAAGCTGAGTTGAGTCACTAATCGAAATCAAAGTGGCAATGTGCGATCTCACGTGGTGTAACGTGGGTCAAGCCGAATCGTCGGCAGCTTTGCCAATATGTCAATCGACGCATTGGCAACGTGAACACAGAAAAAACAAAACTTTTCGCTAGCGGCATTAGCCCAAAAGAATGCGATGCGAAAGATAATTCAAAGAACACCGGCTCTATTGGACACCCGAATGCATTAACCACATCCTACACAGAAGAAATGTATGTTAACTTTTTAACGTTTTTGCTTTGAGTTACATAATTTTAGTACCACCCCGTGTCGTTGTCATGAAATATAATTAAAGTCATTGATGTCTTCGATATTTGAATTTAATAATGCCGCTCTTACACCTGCCGGGATATTGAACTCGGCCGAATATTAAACAATCTGAATGCATAGTACAGTACTCGGCCTAGTGAGCCGACGATTGAAATGAGCGAATGAGTAGGAACCGTTTATATTTCCTGTGCTTAGTGAATACCTCCACCACCTGTAACACTGCACCCATTCACGTACTTGGGGTGTTTAAGTGTCGTGTGAAAAGACAACGCTGTGATTACGCGGCATCTGTTTACTATTTTTTTAGAACATTTAAGTCTTAGTAATGTCCATTTTCTTTCCCAGGTCTATGTCTTCAGCGCATTTTTCAGTATCTTTACGTCGAAGGTATTATTCGATGAAGTTTTTTTAATTTGACTATTCACATTGGAATATGCGTAAAAAATAACGATTAAAATAATGGTTAATATTTAAAATATTATATATAACGCGTTGGCAATATGATGTAACGCAAAATATTTTTCTAATATTCATTTATGGACAGTATAAATATATCATATTTTCCGGATAACATGACTGGAAACTTGTACAAAGGCAGATGGGCCAATTTGTCTTTTTTTTGTCGAGTGAAGCCCAGACCTGATGCAAGTATTTTCGTAACGTGTTGCGAAGTTAAAATATTTGCGTCCATTGAAGCAGAACATCACATAGCACTTCGCTAACGGACGACAGATTCGGACAGCGTTGCATGCCACCGGACATGGTAAAAGGTTGAATTCTCCGCCGAAGAGTTTATCACGACCATTAGTCTGCTGCAAAGCATCCGGGCCATGCAGCAATATTGAGTGCAGAACAAATAGGCCCGTCAAAAACAACTACAAGAGACTGAATCATCAGTGGATTAATAACAGAGGCTAATGCTATTTTCAGATAAATACTCAGTTTGTTGTTTACTACTTCATTTCTCTTTTGTAAACCTACACATACTAAACGGAGAATAGCTATAAAATTTATAATTTTATTGAAAATCTGAAGGCTTCATACAATACAAGAATACTTCACGCGAATATCAAAAAACACAAAAGTTATATGACAAAAACAAATTTAATAATTGAATGCATAGATGACTACGAAAAGTGGAAACTTTTGTTTTGGCTTTTTCGCAAAACAGAAATCGATTTTACCGTTTATTCTTTTGCCCAATGGTAAAATACATATGTATTCTTCAGATTGTTTTTATATATATACTGTCTACACGTGCTAAGCCATTCTAATCTTCATTTTTACAGAGCAAGCTGGAGTTTAGGCGGGCATTGATTTTCGACCGTCACAATAAAAAACATGGTTCTTCGTAATGGCATTAAATAGTTTAATTGTGTATTCTATTGTTGATAGTGTATTCCTAGTGATGCCTTTTTATAAACTGTATGAAAATCATGTATTATGCATCTAATGCAGCCATACTCAACCTGCGACCAAAAAATGACTTTCGGAGATATTTGGGGAAAAAGTATACCAAATCGTGGATTTCAAATTCCTCGGTGAGCTAAAAAAAAAAAAAAAGGAGTATACCATATATATGTTGCGGCCCGGAGGAAAAAAAGGTTGATTATGGCTGTTCTAATGCATAGGTGCATTTTAAGAGTACTAAGTGTTTTTGGATAAAAAATATATAAAAAAACTACCGATTTTTTTAAAATTATTTTTCCTGCAATCACACCTACTCATTCATTGTATATAAAAATATGGTTTTTATTTAAAAGTAGAAAATCATGCATTTAAATGTTAATAATTTATTGGAGGTAAATAAGATCGAAAATATATGTATATTATATTATGTAAATCTCTTTTTAATAAGTTAAAAATGTTACCGAATTCTACTTTGCTTCCAGGTTTCAACAGAAATAATGTATTCACTTTCCAGTTAAATATCGACTATATTTCATAGATTGATATAGATTATTATTCTGTACCGTTGTTAAATACTTTTGCATCGCAACTTAATAAATGTGCAAAGAATCAAAATACTTGTTATTTCTATGTTCACTTTCAAACATATACCATCAAAATCGACAAAGATTTTAAAGTTTACAATAATTGATGACATAAAATATATGAAAATCTTATTACAGATGAAAAAAAATACAAAATAATGCTTTTTAAAGTGACGGTCAAGAGCGATTCCCCTCGTTAAAAATGTTAAAAATTACATCACATCTTTCAAAAGTATCGTTTATGTCATAAGCCATTATGTGTATTTTTATTGTACGAATGTCGCTGAATAAGATACAGAATATTATAAATTTTACCAACGCCAAGATCACATCGTATCTGGGCCAGAAAATGATAATAACAGAAAAAAAAACAACAGAGAAAATTCACATTTGCACAAACGTGTAACAAATCTAAAATAGAATCATTTCGATTTTATTCACGATTAAGCTTGAATAACTCTTTCGATTTTTGACCTCTCTGTATTTTAAAGTAAAACAGTTTATTATGCCAAAATTTATTTTTTCTTCTTTAACAAAACGAAATGCACTCAATAATGGATGTGAATCCTGCGGCCGTTATCATACCGTTCAATGCCGCAACTAAGTTACCATTAAATTGAAGCTTAAATAAATACACATAAATGTTAAAAACATATTTAAAAATATATATATTCAACGTAAAGTGTATCTTATTGAAATACGGACATATTTGGTAACGGGTGTCCAACAGCTAAAGACCCCCCTGTCCCTCACTCCCTCTAGTATTTCTTTGATATTAGATAATTTCAAATTTATAATAATATTCATGCAATCACCACACAGCAGCTGATCGCACACGACTAGAAATTTGGCAGATAACCTAAAGTAATTTATTTTTCAACAAATAATGAGTTTGGGCAGTCGTGTATGACGTTTCCAACACATACGATTTTTCGCAATGAATTTAAATGATAGAAACTCGTTTTTATTTCAAGTTAATAATTATAGTAAAACTATTTTGAATCAAGCGTGCCAACGGTTAAGTAAAAAACCGAACATATATTTCGCATCGAACGCTAACAGTCAGTTTTGGTAAGGGGAGTTTTTTTGAGCCGACAAAAATGAATTGAATTTCGATGAAGAGAATTATAAGTACCTTTCAACGTGTACATATTATATATTAGTATTAAAATAGAACACTACGTCAATAAGAAACATAAACTCGTTACGTTCGAATAACGCAATTGCTGGGATGGTCCGTTCGGGGTCGTCATGCGTAGAACAGTACTAAGAGTTTTATTTTATTATAATAGTATTGTATCATCATAGTATAGCCACGTATAAATGTGTCTGTATAGCTACAATTTTAAGGTTTTGACAAATTTATGAACGAATTACAACGTAGTGAAATTGGTAAATTGATTTTTAACAAATGTAAGTACAAAGTAGCCGGAAAATCTTAATTATTTTCTACTGGCTCCGTTGGAGGCTAACACGAGCACTCTGCTATTGTTTAAATTGTAAGCCCAACTATTCTGTAAATGAGCCACCTTTTAAGCCATTATGGAAGCTGACGTACATCAAATAAATGTCATGAATATATTGACTTTTAAAAAAATAAACAATTCTAATTATAGTTGATAAGATAAATTTTGCATATAACTTAGTTGATATAATTAGTATCTCTCTCTTTCTCGAAAAGGGACTAGTAGAAAATTTCACGTTGGGACAACACTACCATTATACTAATCTCGATTTGGTTTCCCCGAAAAGGACTAATTCCAAACTTAAACATATTTTTATTTACGCACAAAGGAATGTTAAAAAAATAATTCTAATAATGGAGATTTTTTGATAAAACCGTCAATAATATAATACAGTAAGAACTAAATACATTTCTATTGATTAACGCACTACAAAGTCTGTTTGATTCGGTTAGTGTTAAAGGAAATTGTGCGAAGCGATTCAGAATATAAGTTAGAGAAAGATATTAGCTCAATAGTATTAATCTTATCCAAAGCCGTGTTGCAAGTGTCGCAGAGAATGCGAGACTGCACTACACCATGAAGTTTGCTATCAATCAGCGGCATTGCGAAAATTTTCATTCAATAACTTAGGTCACAAGAGTATTATTTCGCAGACATGTGCCATTTCTGTCTCTGCTCTGACAATTTGGTCTACATACCCTTCATATATCTGAAACGTAAGCGAAATGAATGACGCTAATCTCTCAATACTATTACACAATCATTTGTAATCACATTACCGAAACAAATTTCTCAATTACATTTCCGAGTGTGCAATCTGCATTAACATGCAGTCACTGGTTTTACAGAGAAAGTTAATTAACGCATTACGATATAAATGCATGCGGTACTGCGTTTTTCAAGTTCGAATAAAAAATGTTGTAACTTATACAGTCATAGTTTTTAATGCAACGCATTCTTGTTGCACATTCAAGTGCAGCGCTCTGTAATGAATTATTAATATAAAAAACAGGTTGAACGTAAAAATGCATTATGTTGACTCGATTACACGCAAATTAATATGCAGTTCCATCAAGTATTATCAGATCGCTTAACTACTTCAATGCCTCGCTTTATACAAAGTGTCTTGTCAGATATATGCAGAATATCGCAGAAAGCGCATACAACACAATGACTTTAGTTTTTAAGTTGGTCGCATAAAGTTTATCGCAAGAGCAATTAAACCAAAACATTGATTCTTAAATATTCTACAAATAGGGTTGCCAGATTTCTTGTAAGTCAATCCGGGATATTTGTCCGATTTGCTGACTTTCGAATCAAAAAATCCAGGAATTTACCGATTTACCCAAAATACCAGCGTGACTCTTTATTTTTTTAGCTCTTCCGAGACTTTCGAATCCCAAAAACCAGGAATTAGTTAGTTGAATAGTGTTCTCTAAATTTCCGGGAAAATTAAGTACTCATGCGGGATACGGGACAGCGATTCCAACTCCGGGACAATCCCGGCCAATCCGGGACACCTGGCAACCCTATCCACAACCCAAAACAGCCATCCGGCCACTTCAATCACTATATCTAGTTAAAATATTATTTAAATACAAATCTTTATGCTTGATGAAGTGAAGTTGAATGGAGGAATTATAAAACAAAGTTTTAAAAAACTTGACATTATAATTAACATGAAAAGACAGTACGCTGTGATACACAACACATTACAGGATTAAATCACAAACACACTTCGAAATACGATATGTTTAAGTGATCGGTTTTAGGCAATCACATTTTTATGACCAATTTTCTATGAATTGATTAATTTTTAAATTACTTTATAATTCATTCCACACAACTTATTTTTCGAAAACGGGACGTTAAGAGGTTGTTTATTAAACATCGCTTTTTTCGATATAAATAAACAAAATTTTCTAGACAAAACGATTTTATATATTTATGTTTGAAATACGCCTATTAATTTATGAATAATTTGTCCACGTCGTGAGCATATTATGCACAGAGGGTAAACATCTCTCATCAAATTGTTTGCGATTGTTTTGGCACACACTGTGTATTCGTGTAATATTTATAATCATATGTATTACCCCCGAGGCTCGGTCGCGCCCTTGCCTCGTAATCATAAATCATTTTCTGCCAAATTGACTCCTACCTTTCACATACTTCAAGACATCTTGTTAAATAAAAGGATTAATGCAATATTATATTGAATTTAGCATGTCGAAATATGGCGGGTAAATTAATCAAAAATAAGTTTATTTTTATTAAGAGTTTAATTTGTATGTCGAGTCATGTTTATGCAGCTTTAATTTTACAATGATTAAGTACAATGAGCGATGGTAGCTTAATTTCAGAAAGGATTATTTTTTTTGTAAAAAAGTATATAGATACATAAATACAAATAACAAAAAAAAATATATGGTAAGTAAAAAAGAATTACGTTCTGTTTACGACTGTGATAAAGTGGCACATATGTCTGATTTATATGCGATCATATTTCACTATGAGCACCTCGTTAATTGGTGAGAAAGAAAATAATTCCACAAATCGACACCTCCTACGTTGAGTATTGTATCTTCAAAATCAAAACATTACAAGAGAGTGGTTTAAAGAGAAAAAACTTGGTGTACGACGAGCTTTTGACTGTTTCGCATCAAATTTTGGATGTTCATTGTAAATTCTTTACGTAGGAAGTGTCGAAATATTAAATAATTTAAACACCGTCACCGCTCTAGCAAAAAGAAGTATGTCTTAAACACTAGTTTTAATAGAATTTATATAAAATATTTGTGAGTGTAAACACGGTCAATCACATACAATAATTAAACTATGCATGGTTTGAAAAAAAAAACTGGTTACCAAAATGCATGGTTAAGTTTGTAAAACTATATGAACACATGCATTATTATGCGAGTTTTTCCAGACGATAAGGTCTGTAAGGTAGGAACATTTTAGTCCTAATAAGTTAAGCCACGACTCGTTCAATATTTCTTAAAGACCGAAAACAATAATCACTGTTATTAAAACTTTCATGTTTTATTATTTTTGAAATACCTGATAATGATCTGTTAATTTTATTGATAAATACATTTTTTGAAAATGAGCTTTTGCTGTCAAAATTAATTCAACATTTTTAGTATTGCGAATAAATACAAAGTGTCGCAAATCAAGATATGGTTGTTTTTACGCAATTTGTATTCCTTCTACATACTCCATTAAGTGGTAAAAAAATATATGTATATAAAAAAAATCAGATACATGGCGTTTGTGTGCAACATGCATATCAACTATGTCGGTTTCAAAGCTTTATGTTAAATAGTATTTAATAACGGTAAATCAAATACATTGACAAAACGATACATACGGAAATCACAACTGTAAATAAGTAGGTGTACCTTACAACTTATGTATGCTGTTATTTAGTTCAGAATAAATCAGCTCCGACCATGATATTGTAATAGTGAAAAGTAACATTCCCTTAGAATTTTATGGTTACGGATGCTTTCGATCCATTTTTTCATACCATCAGTATTGTAGAAAAATTGGTGAATAGTAATCGATTTATAACCTATTTTTCTAGCCCCTTACGTTGTATTCTAAATTTAAAAGATGAATATTGACGCTTGAAAATACTCGTTAAGCAATTATTTTTTTGATTATACGATTAGTTTGTAGAAGTTAATTTTCAGTATGAAATTTATAACTCTAACTAAAGTCATCGGTATAATCCACTCACTTCTTTATTTTACAGTTTGTTCTTAAGTTAAACGTAAGAAATAATACCCGTGCCATAGTTTTTTTTGGTGCATATAGTTTGACGGAGATTTTCGAACTTGCAAAACTCGAGTCACAATAATTATTAACACACGTGTAATAAGAATGTGCCTAATTGTATTTGGACAGATTACGGGTTCATAAATATGTTTCTAAGTTTTAACCAAAAATTACAACCTATACGCCGACAGTTAAAAATTTTGATCAACGAATTGCTTATAAATAAGAAATAATTTGTGTCTTCTTTGTAAAAAAAACAATTGAACGATTTCTTTTATATTCAAAGATGATAATCGAAGAATGGATATTTGTCACAAAAAAAAACTGTATTTATATTTTTTACGCCTCATTACAACACGAGAAATAGTATAGCAAACAACTACAAAGACGAAAGAATACAATAAAAGCGTAGGTTAAACAGTGTATGTGAGTATGCAATAAAAAAATAATTAATAATGTTCATTTTTATTTTATTACTCGCACAGAAAAATGCTTTTTACATTTTTACCGTGTAAAATATATCGGTTATCTGCGAACGGGTCGAGCATTCTTTTTGCAACCTTTAAGGAGGTAAATAATTACATTCAATTTATTGTAATAACACATTGGCCTGTCTTGATGTCTTAACTTCTTTATAAATGATACGAGTGCAGCGGAGTTAAGTGCGTTGGGCAATTTCACGAGTGCAATTGTTGATTATCTGGGAAAGGGACATGCAAAATCCGAAGTCACAAGGTCGGCGCATAATGGAAATTAAATGAACACTGAGAGTAATAATTCTGTTTAATCAGTCTGGCCGATTAAACAGAAACCTGTGTATTTATTAACTTTCAGAAATTCGGCCGTAAAAAATAAATAAAATGGTAGTTGTTTGTGCAAATGAATAGTATTTGGGTTAATGTTCTTAATCTCACGATGGTGGCATCTAGATATACATTAAGTTAAGGAAAATAAGACTCATAAAACAAATGAATTTCGTCGAACAGTTTTCGAAAGTTAGAACGAGGTTGAATACTTAAAATTCATTCACTATAAATAATCGATGAATTAAATAACTTAAAAATACTTTACTGAATGAAATCTGTACAATAGATTGTTGATACTTAAAAATAAACTGTACTTACTAGTTAGAAAGAAAAATCAAGGAACACGTGTTTGGACACTCCCCCTTCAATATATATGTTTTTGGGTGCATCATTGCCATTAATAATTATTCTAAATTTCGATAATCAAGTATTACCATCTTGATTGTGTAATATTTTCTGCTGTTTTTATCCCGTAGATTTTGCGAATGTAAAAAGCATAATGTTATTATTTCATGAATAGATTTATTAAATCAACATAAATACAATTTTCTGATACGATAACATTAAATTTGATGTTCGTTTGAGTGTAATCAGTGAAATATGCAATCTTTTTTTTTTTATTATTTAGAACTTCGACTGAAGACTTCGATTGATGGAGCATTAATATAAAATTTGAATTATTTTGATTCTGTACACTTTTGTCTGTACAATTTTGTCGATAACGACCCGAGTCTTTCGGCATCTTCTGGTTTTATCAAGTGCACGAATGCATTTGAACTCAGTTCAAATGCATTCCTACAGAAGTGTATAGAATCAAAATAATTCAAACTTAATATTTGAATTTTTTCAGTATTATTTCTTAAAAATATGGAGGACATTTTCGATGGCTTTCATAAAAAAAAGGTTAACCAAACAGACTTTGATAATAAAAACAATTATAACTCTTATTGGACCCGGTGACGAATGCAAGAACAATATAATACTATAAGCAATCATTCAAAATTGATGCCTACTACGAAAAGATATTTCATAGGTTTTGAGTAACATATTTGTTGATTGTATGTAGAGTACTTAAAGAGAAGATACTTACTCGCATAACTTCAGTTTGCATATTGAGATCTATTGGTGGAACCATTGGAGGCACCGAAGTGCAACAGGTTAAACATCTGCAGCAAGCCATTTTTACTGCTAAATAATCCAAATATAAAAACCACGTTTGTTATTGTTTCTTTACGTTTTTTTAAATTATCACTTCAACTACAGTTGATTTTACATTTCATATTCAAGCACATATAACACTGTCACACCTAAAACAATCACAAAAACGGGATTCGATAAAATTGCAATGAAAAAAAATATTATTACATTACGCGATATTTAAAGCACGTTACGTAATTTTTAAGAACCAAAGAGCTAAAATATCAATTAAAACTACAAAACCTTAGCGATTGAAAAAGACATAAAAAATATTAAAGACAGACTTGACAAATTTTTGGTGTATTTATTAAGCTTTTTTTCCGAGCGCGTCGTTGCCCGTGATAACGAAAAAATAATTATAAATCGGTCACTTAACGGCCCGTTACGAATCGGGAGAACGGCGGCTAACGAAAAGCGGGATGAGTAGAATCGCGGCGAAAACAGGAGACGCCGTGAGAGGGGACGTCGGAGCGGGATCGCCTGTTCTGCAACTGAAATTACTGAACCACCAAGAAGATAAGTTTGGGAGCAGGCCCACAAAACTTGGCACAGAATTAATGTAACGAATCAGGGATTCTCACACGTTCTGCACTCGCCGGAAAACTTGTAGAAAACGCTTTTTGTGGACGTGTTAACGAACACGCGCTCTCACTTATTCACGTGATTTACGAGCGTACAGTTAATAGTTTGTTGTTAGTATTTTGGATCTTATTTGATTTGTAGGGTATTTAATAATCAATGCAGAACGTGTTACTATTTTTTATGGAATGCAAAACAGCTTTTAAACAAATTTTACCCTTAGTTGAAAGGAAACATCTACATAATAATATGTAAGTTTATTCTAGCTTTCGCATACTAGTGTAAAGTGTACAAAATCCTTTCAATTTTCGTAACTGCCCTATCGTAACCGCCATAAAACTTTACTTAATATTTTAACATCTTTCTATACAACAAACAAAATGTCTTTTAAACAGCATTTGAAGGATTTAAATTTAATATTGAAATTCTACTGTGAACCTTCAGTTGAAATCTTAAATAATTTTATCATAATACGACGTAATAATTACATACTAAATTGTGACTAAATTTACGATTGGCATTGATGTTGAATCAATTATTTTGATTGAACATGGTTCAAAATTTTTTAATTTATAAATCCCTCTTAATAATTGTGTCGAAGAGAATATTCCATTGAGACTATATAAAATTTAAACAAGTTTTCACGATAATGATTTGTGATAAAAAAAAAAACAGTAAAAATATGTACAACACGTAAGCGGTGAATGCGTGTAATACTTGCATTATTAAAAGATTTTTTTTATCATTGCTTTACCTATATGACTTGTTTTTTTTATGTACTCTAATAACGCGGAGCCTATACCACACTTGGAGCATGGTAATTCATATATTATCAGTTGTGACTAGGGTCTCTAATTCCGGGATTGTAACAGTACTAATCCCGAGATTTCGGGATTGAGAAAATTACAAAAAGTTGAGTGAGGTCAAAAAAAGAAGGTTCAAAATGTAGATATTTTTTTTGGGAATTCCGTAAATTCCTGAGTTTTGCAATTTTCAAATACTGGAAGAGATAAAAAAAAGCTCTCACGCTGGTAATTTTAATAAATCTGCATAACCCGGAAAATTCCTGCGTTTTTGAAATCGACATGAAATTGTTTGAAAAATCCCAGAATTTCAAAACGCCGAGCAAAAAAATTTCAATCTCGAATCCCATTATATGTTGAATGTTCAATCCCGGGATCCCGGGATTGGGAAAAAATTGAAAATCCCGGAATTACAAAAAGGGTGCGGGATTGGATACCCTAGTTGTGACTGCCACTGAAACAGGTGGTTTGCTTATCGATATAATCCGACGATTCAGTAAAACAATTATATAGCCAGCCCAACGGTATAACAGTTCAGAACGAGGCTTCAAGTGTATCATGGGTATCAAAGGAAGCATTTAATTTTATCAACTAATTTGTTATTTTTAACGTTTGATTTAGATATGTATAAACATATATAGTCGAATGATATAATTATTTAGGAAAATGTGTTTAAATATAATAGTGAATGTTTTCGGATATCTACTTACTTATACTAGAATAAGAAATTAAGTCATATGAGAAAGGAATATATTACTATTTCCTTAAACGTTAAGTAATGCCAAAAAAGGTACACACACTTTAGTATGTAAATCACAATTGGTGAGTCGGTCCGTTCATTGTAGACTTGCGTATATCTCGCTCATATTTTTATCGGTATTTTGTTTTTAAATAGTTCAGCGTTGCTAATATTGAGGTTAAAATACAGATTAATAATAAAAATATTGGCTACTCTTTATAAATATTGTCCATTTAACACTTTATAGTTGTGTCACGACAAATTCCGTTTATTGTGGATTTGCTGTTAACGGCCGGCAACGGCAAAATCCGTTTTGAATCGCATGTGTTTTATCGGCGGGACACGGATCATCTTTGCTACTCAGTATTAATATAAAAATACGGAATATCTAATACTAAATACTGACGAGATAAATACAAGTTTAATTATACTGTAAAATGTAACTATGTTTGAGATGCATAGTTATCACATAATACCGCCGGACGTTCATAATTTTAATTCTGTGTAGACAAAATATTGTCTCCGGACGCAGTGCGACATCTCAAGCCAGTGATCAAAATTATCTAGCCCGTTAGTATTTTACAGCTGAGTGAAAACACTCACTTTCCACACAAACACTTGTTGCGTAGGCCAGGCACATTTAATTTAGAAACATAATCGTATTTCAATCCCTCTCTGAAGAAAATAGAGCATTATTTTATCGTACCATCTCGCATTAAGTTATACCGAACTCGAATAATTGCGGGATTTAGGATAATGTTGCAATAAACTACCAGCTCCACAAGTAATACGTTCAGAATTAATGCTAATGCGTAAACTTTTTGCTAAAATTGCAAAATATACTAAAATCATAAAAAGTGTAAAATTTTATTCTTTTTTTAAGGTAATTTACTACAAAATAAAAATATAACAATAATTTTCGTATATGGCTATTTTTAGTCAGTTAAATGCACACAACGTGTCGCCCGATACAAATCGTTTCATGAGTTTGGTTGTGCTGCTCTTTAGTTAATTTAGTGTCTGATTAATACCTAATTAATGCTCATTTTTTTGTTATTAAATATAATTAAGCTGTAACAGATTTACTTATATCAATGTTTTGTTTTAAAATAAATATCTCATAAAAATAGATGCTAAAACGAAACATTCTTAATGCTACAAAACATCAAAATTGAAACAAATAAATGATAAAAATATGGGTCTCTAAAAATTCGTATTCACGTTAATTTAGTATTCAGTGAAGAAGCAGTTATTTGACATAAATATGTCAAAGTATTACTTTAAATAAATAAAACGAGGGTTATTAACTATGTAAAAGATAATATAAAAAAAACAAAAACATTGATGAATAAGAAATAAAATGTTTATTCAGTTAATACGGGAGAAATTGACAGGGTATTGATAAGACTTCATGTATATTTTTCAAAATTAACTATTAATGAGAAAAAACGCCAGTCAGCTCCACCTGTGACCTGTCCACGTGGACCCAATGGCTACTAAGACAATAAGACATAGTTAGTAACGAATACGAAATCACAACGACATAAACATGTCAACGATTTAAACTGTCATATTTTTCAGCACACGGATAAAAGGCAACACAATATTGAGAATTTATTCGAAAATTAAAAAAGTTTGATTTATTTCCAATACATGTATAATTTCAACATCAAAAAAGCTTCTACTAAAAGCTTGCTCGCAAATTCCAAATCATATTTATTGACATATTAAAAGCTTTCAGTGAAAAGAAAATAAATACGACTAACGAATTTATGTGCGAATCTCGATTAATCATTTTTGCACAAAATGATAAATCTCGAAAATCTAATAAGATAAAAAAAAATAGTGCAAGTTTTGAAATAAATTGAGTTACGGTTAGCAATCAGAAAATTCTAAGAGTTTTAACTTTACATTGAAGAGGTATTACCATTTTCCATTTTTGTCTAATTTTCTATGTGACCTATAGTTACTAAAACAATATAAAATGAATAAACTGTTTTCCGTTATAGGTCCACGAAATATTTGAAGCATAGATATTTTCAAGCTATACTACATGTATTTCTATACTTTATAATATATTTATCTCGTATGACGTTAGATATTTTTCTCAACTATAATTTCAATATTATATAATTGTCTCCTTCGACCACATGCTACTTTTACTGGTTAGCGAATCTACAATATTTATAGACCATAACTATAAACACGATAAATAAGTTCGCAACGAGATTACTAATTTTAATTCGCCAGAGCGGTAAAAGCATACTGAGTCAAGTCATGACATATCTCTCAACGTAAACAACTGCCTACATCTGAGCTGATTTTTTTTTTATTACTCATGAAAACTGGTCCACAAGAAAACAGTTCTGTGTATAAATTTACTTGAAGTATTTATGCACAAACACTTTTATGAGGATACAAATAAAGATTCGTATAATATATTTTTAATGTAATTCAACAATATAAAGAAACTACGCCAATAAGACAAACATAGAATACTGATTAATTATTTATTTGGATATGCTTATTTATTAAACACTCATTTGATAATAATTTTACGATTTAAGAACATCAAGTCATATTTTATATATCCAAAATAATTCCCTACGTATAATGGATATTGTATATATAAAAACCTGGGAGAAAAGACGTACATGGCTTACAACTGGAAATCTCCATCGACTCCCTACTTTGTCAACACTTTATTATTAGTTCATGTATTTCACAAGTTAAATTAATGAATTCGTATAGTATGTACATATATATCACAGTAAGTGTGAATTCTCGACAATGTATGCATTAACTAGCAGTTGAAGTTGAAGCTTAGGTGATTACAATTTACATCCACTTTTGACAAGTCAGTGTATTAACTCATTGACGAGCTCTAGACATATTAGAAATGACTCTACAGTTTGGGTTAGGTTGAACAATTTAAGTATGTTACGTCTGTGTAACCAATGCACTCATTTACTAATTAACGTGTTAATTTTTACTCCGTGTATATTGTAACTAGCTGAAATGGAGAATGTATCTTTTGAGTACTTTATTTATATATTGACTAAATACATACGTTAACTGCAACAAAATAATTCCTATTTTTTTTTAATTAGATATTAATAAAAGTCCTGACTGCCCACAAAAAGATGGAGGAACAGTGTACGTTACCTAATGAACAATACAGTTAAACCTCTCGAAAAAAAATACGGTTAAAACAAGAAATGCTTGACTTGAGAAATATGAATCGTGGCTTGACGAATTATGTTTCATATAACATCATTTAGCTGTTGTCAGGAAGTGTTTAGTATTCACAAGCTATCATCAAGCCCGATACTGCAAAGTTGTAAGCAAATCGGTTAAATTGTATAGTTGTTAGACATTGAAATTTGCGATTCGGTGCCAAAAGCGTGTCAATTAAAATACATTGACACATGATTCAATCAGATGACAGATGATTATTACTCACGAGGATTTCGCAGGTGTATAATGCAATTTGGACGAATTTTGTCGGTAAACACGTTGCCGATGACACCTGTCAAACGGTGCGTGCTTTATAAACATTGTAACACACACATACTTTTTTTGACAGGTTTAATGATAATTATTTATTAAGGTATATACATGAATCGAAATATATCTATAATATATAGCAAAATCTAAAAAAAGACGCCGCACCGCGTATTTGACGACGATTACAATCCTCACGGGAGAAAAATGAAGATTTTTAAATTGTTGAGTATTATTTAACATTTAAGGTCCTGTGGCATAGCAGTTAATAACCGGCTTCCGTGCCGGATCTCACGGGTTCAACATTTTAACCGCCGTAGATAATTAATAGTAATTACCTAGGACGCTGGCTATAATTTGCAACTATTAATTTAATTAGTAATTGACGAGATAACTCGTCTCTGGCGCGTTGATCACAAAAAAAAATACGAGATATCTCGTCTGTGGCAGCCATCGAGTTGAGTCCCAGAACAACCAGCATTTTTTCGATCGATTTCTGTTCGAAGGCATGGGTGTTTGTAATGTGTGTAAACTGGGCGTAGTGAAAGCGATTAGTTAACCACTAGTCTTGTCTTAGCCTTATCCAACTTCTCTTTGAAAAAAGAGGGGTTGTGCGATTGAGTAACAGTTCTCGTAAAAAACTTATGTTAAATACCTCCATTAGGAAGCCATATGCTCCACATTGGGAGCGGATGTGGATACAAAATATCAAGCCACTTGCACGACAGTATTTCTTATATATCATCTTATATTTGAAACAAAAGTCTGTTCCATAACGAGTATCATTAAATACAGTAATACTAACTGTTGTTATTGATATTAACTCAATGCTATTATAAAAATACATAATGAAATTAATGAATGACCACTATCAAACTCTTGATATGATTATCAAAAAAAAGCATACTTAGAAATTTCAAGTGCAATTAACAGAAATATACAAAATTATAAATTATATAAATATATAAAAAATCTAATCCAGTTCGCGACATACTCGGCGTCAAAAGCCTCGCGTCCCTGGATAAAAGCGGAGATTACGCGACACCGGTACAGCCCTATGTCTCCGACCTTCGTATCAAAAGAAATATTCGGCTAAGAGATACACTATTAATAAAAAATACAACGAAACAAGAAGGTTCTTAGATTAATTAAGCCACATATCTTAATAATGAATTATGAGATATCTATCAATTTGCCAGGTGCATTTTTACGTGAACAATCGCTTATCACGCAACATCAAGAATGACCAATTTGTCAACAGGAATACATTTTCACCTTTGTTCTGTATTATAACAAATAATGTTTGATTGTGTGTTTAAATGTAGCTATAAACTACAGTTTGCCGACCACATCAACTAAGAAAATCGGGAGATGGAGATGATCCAGCCCACATGTGGACTTATCATTTCTCCATGCAACTATACAAATATATTCATACCTCCCCATCCTTAATACTGATGACACGTTTTAAAGGGTAAATAAATATTTTAAATTTGTCACGCCTCCCTTTGCGATAGTCCACGCCTCTCAGTTTAGAAATCGCTACTGTGTAATGCGAAATTCTCAATGATTACATTGAGCAGATAGCGATTAGATAGTTTGTTTGACTTACCGGTAAGACAGTACATTGTTCCTTCAGCGGCACGAGAGGTGCCTCTGGTGAGGGCCTGGATGCTAAGTAGAAGGCTGATGCTGCAGCGACTCCAGTCAAGGCGAGGGCGCCGGCAGGACCTCCCACATACGTCAAGTACTGATCAATCTCTTCCACTGAAATAACGAAATCATCATTTAAAAAAATTATCTCTAGAAAAATTATACAGACATCCTAGATGCCAAAAGAATTGTTTATGTTTAGTGTTTATATTCATACGAATGGCTTGAAGTTATTTTGCAAGAAAGACTTACTTTACAATTAGTAAATCATAGTTTATATTAATTCGTCAACATACACAAAATAAAATCAGAACCGATTTTGTGCAACGTGAAAACATTGAAATATTAAAATATTGCGTATTTTTTTATCCATCAAACTTACATACATGCAGTATAGTTTTCAAATTTTAAAAAAAACATTAATATTTTAAAGAAAAGGATATTCATTTGTTCGCGTTCACTGTTCACAAAAAGAAACTCCATATTTCATAAGAGTGAATGCAGCGAAAAAAGAATGCGTTTTTTAGTTATGAATAAGGAAAACCCCATGTGGAAAATCAATTAATCCACAGAGCTTAGTATAATTTCCATGTACATTTAAGTATTAGAATTTAACGCGTTTACAGTTACTTGTTGCTGTAATATCCGTTACTAGCCGGCGACGCTCGTATTTTTGTATTTGATGTCGTATCAAACTGAAAGTATTCAAAGGATCATAAAATAATGTTACAATAGTTAAGTTAAGTTTACAAAATTTGATATTGAAATTCAATCGAGTACCTTCAGTTGATATCTTAAATCATATTTATTATTTGTTAAATGACAAAGATATTTTAAACAAAATCATGCTACTGACATCGGTTAGGATACGTTATATCAAAGCCCCCTTAACTTACTTAAAACTTAAAACTGCTATGGTTATATACAAAATTTTAGATTATGCACAATTCACTTACTCACAAGTCACAAGAAGCAAGTCAATACGACTAAAGTAAAATTGTACAAGTTATTTAAATTATAAAATTATCGAGCTTTGTGAAAGTTTAACGTACGAAGCTTTCACAACAAGTTTAATAATAGTGTTGCCGATAGACAACAGCCCGTATTAGATTCATGCGGTAAATACGACCAGCGTATATTGACTAACTAAGCAAACTCTTAATCTGGGATTTTATATTAAGTTATCTATGAGGTAACGTCGTGTATCAGTGCATCGCGCTGTATGAGTTTATGTTTCATATTTCGTACAAAAATACTTGACAGAAGACGGAAAACTTGTATTTAAAATACATTAAGAGGATAGTTGCACTTCTATAAACCGCATGCCAATTTTCCTAAAACACTCATAAATAGTGTAACGATAAGTGGTCGCCGTGGTTTACTATATCGTAAACCGCAATACGCGAATGCTCACTACCGTAATAAAAGTTAAATATTTTAAGAGACCGATATAATTTGCAAAAAGTTGCAGTTCCTTTACTTATGCTTATTATCTACAGGACTTTCACAAATATAATTGTTTCTTCTACCTTTCCGATACAGTAGAGGACTGTATTGTACAACTGACACATCTATCACAAAGTAGCTATGTTTACTTTAAACACTACGGGTCTCAATTGAGAAGGGGTTGACAAACAGCATCAATTCTAACTATAGGTCGAAGATATGCGATATTAGTTCAGACTAGCTAGATCCTAACTGAGTTTGATAAAAAAAAGCTGTTGTGGAGGACAAGTTCACATTTCTTTGATAACGCAATACGTCTTACAACTGAGAGGCGTACTGCGATACAGGAGAAAAAGACTTTAACTAAGTTCAATTGACAATAGTAATAAGCCCTGATTTCAATTATTTGAATGCTAATCTTTGCTTCTTCGATTTTTTTCATCTAAAAACGTTTATAAGATTCAAAACAGAGCCTTGATTGAGCACGGGCTTAGCTGTAAATGAAACATTAGAGAAGTGACTATGTATTTACTTATCAACAACAACAAAAATCAATAAGTAAATATACAATTACTTTCATTCAACGGTTAATCTATTATACTGCAGACCTATACGTATCGTTGGATTTTCAAGCTAAATTTATTTGAAAAGTGGAATATTCTGGCAAAGATACGGCATACGGCTGATACATAGACAATTTAATATACATGTGTTTTTAATCTGCTAGTCTTCAAAACAATAAATTCCGCAGAATCATTCTGAATAATACTTATGTCCTGTGCTCTCTACTAAAAGCCTACATGTTGAAATATCTGTTCTATCAATCGAAAATGTTTTTTGAATGTTAAGAATTGAATTGTTAGAACGTATTTAAACCAATAATTCGACATGCTGGTCTCAGTTTTAACCGTGAAAATGAATTACATATTGAAGAACATAAACGTACATAATAAAATATATGTTCCATGAATCGAAAATGTTAATTGAATGTTTGGTATTTAATTGTTTCTCTCAGTTTTAACTGTTCAACTCATTTTTGCCCGTAATTGAAGCAAATAAAAAACACTGCTTACTCCGACAGGTTCAAATCTGAAAAAATACTACACGAAACGATCCCCACACTTGTTAGCTGTAGAATGATTGAGACTAATACAAACTAAACTTTTATTACGTCATGCATAAATGGAGTAGAAGTAAAAACACTAAATGTTCCAATATTGGAACACTGGGCAAAAATGGGTTAAAGAAATTATCGAAGGCATATATCCATCAGCACCACCAGACCCAATGTGAAAGCAAGTTATGTTGTTAAATTTACGTGCATAATTAGCATGGATTCAAAATAAAGCCTGCGGAAGACGGTTTGATGATGTCAGTTATCTGACTTCACGACCGTTATGTGTCGTCGAGCGCGGAGAAGCAATGCGTGCAAAAATAGATGCGGTAGTTTTGTCTGCGCTATCAACCTGTGCACTTTACAAAGGAAAGAGTCGACGAGGAGACAATGTGATAGCTGGCAAATCAGATCGGCGAATATTGCAAGACGGAAATACATTTGACACTCGGCCAAATGATCAGACTTTTAATCGGCATGAATATTGTTGCGAGTCAACCGCTGACTGCGACGACATCACGGACATATCGACTCGTAATCGGCTGAACAGCGTAAGCGACAAGTCATAAATTTTACATTAATGGTCAGGTTTTAATCATAACAAAAGATTTTATCGACTTCCTCTCGTAGTAAGTTCGCAAAATTAATTCTTTAAAATACGGTTAGTAATATTTGGTCAATTAAAGTTTTTTTTTGCGGGCTTATAACGAGAAAAGGTTAAAAAAACAACCTTCTCCTGTAAAATTTATGAATTGTCGCTTACGCTTTTCTGCTGAATACGGGTCGATATATATGCCTGCGAAATACTTTTAGGGCGAACCTTTTTCATCTTACTATGTTCGCGAATGGCAAATGCCAAATAGTGAATATTATATTCCTCGTTTTTAAGTGTGTTGACCCAAACATATACAAAAGTAATTAAAAGTTTTGGCTAGTAAATGCCTAAGTGTTACCATTCATTAAGAATGTTCGAGAATACATATTATTTATCCTAGACACACCTCTTCGATTACATTTTATTTCGATAACATAGATATAATATATAGCTAGGCTTCGACTAGAATAAGAAAATTTAAAAAAAAAAAAAAAAAGATTTCGGTCTTGTTTTAAAAAAAAAAGAAAAGGTCGTAAATAGAAATTATAAAGATTTTTCGATTGCTGATTTACGGGGTTTTTTATCATTGGTTAACATATACATATTGTATGCTATAGTTCAGAATAAATTAAAAAATAATTAAAAAATTATCAGACTGTTGGCTGGTAAAATCTGCCTATCCTAAGGATGACTTGAAAACACGGAAAGTTTGCCACGTGAAATTTGCGAAGAGGTCTTGTGGTTAGTCAATTCATCCCCGAATGTTATTGGATTAAAATATATAAAAATGTTTAACATAGCTGTGACTTAACAGTCGTTAAAACATATACTGATTCTACGATATTGAATGTATGAATACGATATCGATAAATTGTAATTTCACGAGCAAGTAATAAACAATCTGACAAATAATTAACGTTTTGTGTGAACATCAATGTAATGGAAAATGATAACATTTTCTACAGGAAAGATGAAATCGGCGACACCGTTACATACTTAGGTTCACACTAGATTCCTATTTAAGATCATAGATGGCCGTAGCATATTAAAATAAAATCTCATTTTCATTCAGCGGGAAATCTAACAGAATAAAAACAACATGAATTATTATTATTTATCAATTTATGTATTACGCTACCGCATGGAAATTTTATGAGCTAGTTTCATTTCAAATCAATATACAAGATACATATATATGATATAAAGAAATATGTTTTTTTTTTTAAACAACCAATTTTCAAAAAATCACAATAAATAAAACAAAAAAAAGTTTTTTTTAATAACGAAATACTTAATTTCTATATTAAAATAAAAATAATTACAAAATTACGGCATGCTGAGTGTTAAAAAACAATTTAAGTATTTTGATGCATGCTGATTAAAGAGGTATAAATATTTTAGGAAAAGTTACAAATATTATAAGATACATTACTTACACCACATTTTTGCAGTCATGTTTGTAGCAAAAACTGGCGACAAACTTCACCTATTTTAAGGTTAATTTAATATGAACGGCTTGATGATTCGTGAGCTGCGAAGTGTCGAAATGTTATACAAGAACTTAAATATTATTAAAAAAAAAAAACACTTTTGTTGTATAAGAAAACTGGCAATTAAGTTTTTCACGATAAAGAGGATAAACGGGAAATAAATCACATTAGATAAATACTCGCGTTACAATCACAAAGCTTGCAAAAATCTCCGCAAGAAACACCTTTGCAGAAAAAAACTGTCGTTCGACTCTTTGGTAGCCGGCTGATTTTATTCAGATCGATTCTGTCGCCGGCCAAGTAACTGACCGGTAATATATGCAATGGAATAATGAAAATATTCCTCTCAGAATGTATGATTGCCTATAAATAATATGAGAGTATGCGATAACAATTCATATCTACGAAATGTTGACCGTTGCCCGTAATATTCGTAAACAAGTTCATTTAAATCGCACTTTCGAATGTAGTTTTTATCACAAAAAGTTGCACGATTCGCGGGTTCATAAGAAATCACGGATGCAATTATAAAAGATTATTCTTGAAAATTCATAAATTTTAGATATTTCAGACAACAGAAATATAATAAATCATCAAATTCTGACAGGAAATGGTAAGTAACAAAACTAACAAAAATAAGTTAAGTATAGATTCTTTGATATCAATTCTTTTCAAAAGCCAAAAAAATACATTTATTTGTAAACTGAATTATTATTAATGCTGGATTAAAGGCAGGGAATTGTAATTCTCTATTCATTTTAACTCTTATTTGTGTCAAATCGGCATTGATGCATATACATATATTTTGATATTATAATTATCTTTATAACATAAAATATCGATGCTAGACTTTATCTTAAAAGCTGAAAAATTTCATTTGCTCTTTACTCATAACTATAACTATGACTATACTACAGTGACGAAATTGTTTGTTTTATTAATGTTATTAGTTCAGTAAGAAATATATCAAAATTGTTGAAAGATTTAACGGTAGAACTATGTGGAAACTATTTTGAAATATCATAAAATCAAAATTGATAATTGTATTATTTATATGTCGTCAATTCAAGTTCATCCGTGCACTTGAACGCCTGAAGATGCCGAAAGACGAAACCCGGGTCGTTGTAGACAAAATTTGTGTGAATGTAGATAATTTTAACGATTCAAAAATGTGACACTGAGTTATCAATCAAGTATCCGTTTCATCGAATGAATTTGAATTTTCCATACTACCAGAATTGCGATAAATTATTTGAAATATGTCCAGGATAGATGGGCCAATCGAATATTTCCTAGGTGTATAATTTTAATATATAATATTCAATATCAGTTTGAGAGCAATTTCTGTCAGATTAAAGAATTTATTCGTGTTATATTCAAGTAAATCAGACTTTGGAAATGTGAATCAAGATTCAAGAGGATAACCACAGAACGTCCCATTTGCGTTGATGTATTATGTTCAATTGTACGACATAATCTTCTGGAAAGTGGATTGAAAGCTTCGCACGCAACATTGCTCACATCTACTTCAAGCCACTTTACGCCTTGTCTAAATGTGGTCGGATATGAAAACCAACAAAACAATCTAGTTATTGACTACAATAAACGATCCCTTCATATTTATTTGATCCATCTCTCGCAAACTATATGGCTCGTCTCTCTTTCGAACCAAAGATTAATTAATGGGCTGGGAATACTTGTATGTAACGTAGACTTGTATGTTTATAAAATAATCAGGACCGCTTTCGCTCACTGTCAGCTTTTTCAACTAATAAAAAAATCATTATAACAATAATTTTACTCTATTTGTTTTGCCAATGATAACAACATTTATGTATTGCACAAAGTTTTCCATATTTTGTGTCAATAATTTGAAAACTTTACAATGCTATGTTACCGAAGGTTTAAATGTGTGCATTTTTCACATAACTTATTATAAAATGGCCAAAATGAAGCATTAAATAAATATTTTTCGATACCACTAAAAACGTTTATTTTATAATAATAGTGTTGGGATGAGATAAGTATTTTTTTTAATATCTATGCATGTTGAGTTTGTTACATTGTAGAATATGTAAAGTATCTTATCAATTAATGACCTTATTATTAATAAACAACATAAGCGGTATAAAAAAAGATGTTATCGTCTACTTAATGTATTCATTGAAAAATCAATATGCCTTTCATAAATATTGTTTAAAAAACATATTTAACGACAACGATTTTCTATTCATATATTTAATAGCAATTAACTGACGCAATTAACGCATCTATATTTTAATTAAGTGCTATTGAATGCAATGTGTGTGGACACTGCTTCCACTGATTATGTCAGAAGGGGTCAAACTTTAAGAATGAAAAGATCACATTAAAAAATATAAAGCGAACGGCGTGTCCCAAGTAAAATACCTTTTCTAATTATTTTAGATACACTATTTATTATCCATTAAAAGTATTTTTTTTAAAATAAACAATTTAATGAGACGAATGAAACTGTTTTACATCATTCAACTTATTTTTTAAATTCAAATGTGCTTATTAAAAAAACAAAATATTCCTTTGTACTACTTTCAATTTTATTTAGCAAGATTATGACCGGTTTCGGATCAGTTGATAATGCTAATGATCAGGATCAGTTGATAATGCTCGTCATGAGCGAAACCGGTCCTGATCATGCTAAATAAAAGTGGAAGTAGTACAAAGGAATATTGTGTTTTTTTAATACAATGCTTTCCCACCAAGTATTGACAGTGAACACCCTAAAAGTGATACAGTCTTAAGTCAAAATAGTTTATATAAAGCGAATTACAGTTAGTCCAATGATGCCGAAACAACGAACAACAATATTTGATAATTATTGTCCGACTAATAACATGTTTTGTATTGACAGTGAACACCCTAATTTTGTTGTTGAGATACCTAAGCCTGCTTGTTCATCGGTGATATTTGATCGTAAAGTATTTTTATTAACGTTCATGATCGAAAATATCAGTTCACAAATGTAGATTGACTATAAAATAACGAACATTTTTATAGTAAAATCTTTAAGTTGGTCGAATTTATGGGAGTTGTAAAGTTGCAGATATCTTTACGAATGTGCAATTCCTTTAAGCCAGTGTCATACTGGAGATCAATAATCTCATTTTGAAACACGGTGGTGAAAATGGATCGTGAAGTATTACCAAACATATCTTAATTTTCCGGATGTCACCAAATCGGGAAAAATCGTCATTTAAAGCGTTAATAATTTCTTCATATTCTTCAAACTTATATTCTGGTAACGGCAGTAAATCCATAATTGGAAAGCAATCTACTGTTTTAATTAATACATTTCTATCCATTCAAACTTTTTAACATATCATGTGCGTGTATTTTTTTTTTTGTAACTCGTAGTATTGAGTATTTAGGTGTCTCACGATTTCCAGAGTAAATGCAAAATCACAATGCCAATCATTATCATTTAATTCGGGAAAGTTCACTACATTCTTAATTTCCAAAAACAAAATAATATCATCACAAAGGGTATCATTTTTCATAAATATTATTAAAGGTCGCAGGCAACAGAAAAATACGCGCCAGCCACGTTTTCCCCTCTTCTGGTTTGCTGTATTTATTTTGTATAGGCAGTCAACACGTGTATAATGAATCAAAATATTTGAATGTTATTTAATACATCACATGGCATAAAAAATTTGCCAGGTGACCAACAATGTTCGCTAATTAAAACATCAAAATCAAATCACGCAACGACAACACTTTCGCCTCAATTAAAAGAGCATTTATCCACCCCTTTTTTCGGAAAAGTTGTTGTTTACGGTTGCGTATTCGGAGAAATTTTCTTTGTGAACTTATCCGCGTAAGCAAACGCACAATGAACCATTTATAAGTGCACAATTTTCTCTTCTTATGTATCTAAGCCACATTAAAATGGTCGAAAAGAGTAGTTTAGTACATACAGAACTAAAACCTACATTATCGACATAGAAGTTCATGTAGCGATTGATACTTTTGATGCCACAACCTCTAACAACATCTGGGTCATGGTTTACTTGAACTTCAATAAAATTACCTTGTGTTGGTTACGGAATAACGATTTACGGCGGATGAGTAATACTTACACATTGTTTTTTTAAAATAGTAAAATATTACGTTTGAGTGATATTGATCTGCCCGCGGAAAAGTTTAACAATTTAAAAAATAAAGCACGGTTTTGCACTAACTCCACATTTATTTAATATGATCAGAATCGGTTTCGCTCAAAACGAGCATTTTTAACCGACAATAATGCAGTGCTATTTATATGGAACTAGTTTTACTTTGTTCAGTATAAATAGCACTGTTTTAATTTGTATTCTTATCAGTCAAAAATGCTCGTTATGATCGAAACCGGTCTTAATCATATTAAATAAATGTGAAAATAGTACATACTAACGAGTATTTTTTTAGTTTAATGCCTTTCGACCAAGTATTGACAGGGAACACATTGAAAGTAAAAAACGAATCAGGATTTTCTTTTTGTGCTTCAACAAAGTCAAAGTGCAGGAATCATTTAAAAATAATAAAACAATAATATAGTGTTTTACTAACGTTTTATTGTATTTATACTATTATGAATTACCCGACCTAAAAAATAGGCCGAGTGTTCCGTTAAAATTTCCGGATTTGCGAAATGTTCCATTGCAGAAAAAGTTTGGGAAACTCTGGTTTAAAACATGACATTGTTCATAATAGTAGGGTAATATAAACTAAATATTTACAACTACACGCAAATGACATTAGGTATATGCTTGTTTTACACGAAGTACATCAAAGTATAGTGGCATTAGTCGAAAGATATCAAGAATGATTTTACAATACAATACGTTTGTTTCTCATAATGTTTTTCCTATATTTTTCAATCTTCTTTTAATGTGTTGCTTATGGAGTTAAAAATGTTGTTATCTAGGCTGACGATATGTAAATAAATACACATGGCCGCCAAAAACCACACGCTTGCATTTCTGGGCACATAGCCAGTACAGACAATTTCTGGAAAAAGTCAAGTCATTCAGTTGTACTCGAGAGGCATGATTTGACTAAAATGATAAAAAGTGGTCCGTTGAATTGATAAAATATTCGGCGGAAGTACATAGCAGCCAGTAACTATCGATAGAATGTGTTGTAGAGCCTTCATCGGGCAGTGAATTAAAGACTGCTGCCGAATATGATACGCATATAGTAACTCAAATTATATGTTATCAAATTTGTGTATGAGTGAAGCTAATAAGCTGATAAGAGAGAGGTAAAATACAACAAAGGTTCCATTAGTTTTAAAAAAAGTTATGCTCGACAAGCTTTTCAGATTGAAGTAATTTACCTTTAAATGATTTAAATAGATGTCGCTACCTTTCAATAAACATTACTTAAAATTATACATTGTTAAATAAATATTATACATGTTTTTTAAAGTACACATTGATAACTTTTTAAGATACTGATATATCGTTAGTTTTGTGTTAAATAAATGGTTTAACATATGTTTGTATTATTTTACTATCGATATTAAAGTAAAATGACAATCACTTTTCACATCAACTAGTAGTGAATCACAAACAACCATGCCCTAGAGATCAAATGTTAGATTGAAAGTAGCATTCGACATTTGATCTGACCCTGAACAAACCAGGATGTTAATGGAGCTGTCATCGCAAGGCTACAGAAGGGTAAGGGCATGATTGCTGAAATGTTTTTCTGATGCATAAAATGAAGAAAATTTACATTTAAAATGAATGATTTAATAGTAGAGGTTGTTCTTACTCAATCTAAATCCGTATAATATTTCATATGCGAAAACCACAATGCGCTGATTACTGGACGAGATCCTACGATTATACTCAAAATCAGCCACCTCGATTAGAGTGACCGCAAATGCATGCGATGTCAGAAGGTAAATTGATATCAAGAATATGGGTAGAACTGACGAAAAAGGAAGGAGGGGAGGGATTTCAATGAAAACGATATCAGAAAACAGGATTTATTATTATATTTAATTAAAAATATTATTGACTAAGGTTTAATTAGTTTTCATTTTGATTTCTAAGAATCTGTGATTATTCGTTGAAAAAACATTATTATTTTCGTATTTGTGTTTTGTTTATATTTAAAAAATAGTAAATTTAGTAATCTGAAATAAATTTATTTATTTAAATATAACACAATAACGTGAATGGGTTGTGTACACGTAGAAGATGTATAAATATTATACAACCATTATATGCAATATTTATTTTTTATCTTTACTATTTGAGAACATTTTCGCATTGTTAATTGTATACTATAAAACGTGTTTTGTAATAGGGAACCGAGTTTTTTTCTTATTAATTAAAATTGATTTACTACACCTAAATTAAAAAGAACTAAATAATATCTAAGTGAATCACAAAATTAAAAGCGAGAAAGATAGTGGAAAATACAATATTAATTCATAGTATTGACACAAACTTGAATACATATATGTTAATTGTATTTTTCAGTGGTAAAAAGTTGTTGTTCATGTTCAACAGGGATTAACCAGAATTAGGTAGTAATATTGAACATACTACACACAATTGTATATGACATACGGAATCTGCTATTTATATTTTAATAGGGTGCATTATTTTACAAGAAAAAAAAAGTAAATTCGCGGTCGAAATTCGCTTGCTTAAAAGGAAGAGAATTTGTAAACTTGCTCTTCTATCGCCCAGATGTCCATGGGATTTCATACGAATTTTGCACCGGATGATTTTCGAATAATCTCATAGAAGAAACAATCTTCATTGTTAAATACGTCCATTGCATAATTTTGAGTGTATAACGTTAACATAACGATGACTGATCGGATCATTAAAAATATGTATGGTTTAATAAATTATTATGAGTGGTTGGTAAACGATCGTGTTCCTTACATTTTATATTTTTTGAATCATACGCTTCTTCAAGCGTACTTCTTAATCAATCCACAATGCATAAATATTAATAAAACATGACGTCACACAGATAGAATCGTACAAACAATAACTTATTCATGTTTCTATAGTAGTGCATCTTTGCAAATAAATTATATAATAAATAATAATTACTTCATTTGTATGACGATACCGTTTGACGTACAAGGCTGTGGGCAAACATAGGAGCCCTACAAGGATATGGTCATGAAATTATTTATCGCTTGACGTTTTGATAAAACGATTACGTATTAAAACTGTTGCTATCTATCTGCACCTTGAAATAATAACTAATGATAAAAATAATTATTATATACGAGGACGGATTGTTGACACATTTGTAACTAGACTGTAACTTAATCCGTTTCAGTGATACTTGTACAAAATATTGAATTTTATGATACGCACGTACATTTCTTACACGTTAGATATTAGATGTGATAAGAATTGAAATCTGAAATTTAAACAATATATAAAAAAATAACATATCCTGGATCAAAGGTTCCCGGATCGGTCGATCGCAAAAGCAAATTTTGGTCGATTCCGATTGATTGAATTAGTGAAAAACTGCGTGGATGTTTTTTATTCTTCTTTGCTTTACCTTATTTATAAAAATAAGAATAAATCAAAATAATTGTTTTTAGAGGTATTTAACGATATTTTTTTAAGTTCTTTAAAGATTTTTTTATTTTACTTTGAAGAACTAAAAAAATAATCAACATAAATTCTTATTAGATTCTTTAGGGGTTTTGATATTTAGTCGTGTGCTGTTATTATGAAAATTCGTATCGATTTTTTAAAAAATATTTACCACGTGTCGAATGTCTCTTATATGTCATAATACAACTTTGTACAATGGAAATCTGTCATTAATACTGTATTTAAACGTATTTATAATTTCTATACTGTTCTACGTGAATTTTCTTGGAGCCATAGTAGAAATAAGTCAAATGTCTGTTAAGAGGTTTCAATTTTATAACATCGATGTACTTATAGACATATTATAATAATTTTCTTTTTTAAATAATAAATTATGATAAACAGTTTGTATTTTAGAAATCCTACAGTTTGCTCAGCTAGAGAAAAGTTTAAGCAAAATTTTATCAATACTTATCAATACCAATTCCGATTGTTTAAATAATGAAAAAGTCTATTGATATTTTTAATTTGTTTTGCTTTACCATATCTATAAATAATATCAACTACATGAAAATGCCATGCTGTCGAAAAACCTTTACATGTATGTGTTGTTATTTTATGATTGTCACATATGTTATAACTAGAATCATGGTCATCTTCAGTATTTACCGATCATATATTTCAATCACAATAATTACGATTTTTAATATAATATATTGTTTCCATTTACTTAAGCTGTTAACTATACAACGGATAGTAAAAACTTTATCCTCACTGATTTGCGAAGATTTATTGTTGTTTTATCAATAGTATTTACTCTAAATCCTTGACGGAAGGCCGCTGTACGTGCTGAATAATAATAAAAACTGATCGAAAAGATTATGTACCTACTCCTTTGATTAAATTTTAATATTTTTCAAGATTATATAAAACATAGGAATACGTCTTGTTTGTGTGTATTTCATGAGTCCCGATTAACTCACGTTTTTTTAAATGTCAACATTTTAAAACAAATTAAATTCGTGTCTTTGACGAGACGGGTAAGGTTTTAGTTTATCTAATAGGAGAATAAATGAATTTAAAAAAAATAACGACTCTCAACGTATTATATTTAGAAAATATTATTCATCATAAGCATGTTTCTATGAACCAATTTATTTTCAATCACTAAAGAAAAAGCTTGCTTGCATTTATTAAATAAATGTTTTACGTGAAAAAATATGTTTAATAAAAACATTTGAGGGCCGCCACAAAATTCAAAAAGGGCCGCGGTTTGTCCATAACTGCTTTAATCCATACCACTACGTGACAAAAGTGTACATAAGTATATTATATATATACCTGCATTCCTTCAAAGACCTATGGAGATAGCTAAAATGGTATGTTTGCCAAATCTAATGAAAGCAAATGAGCTCGTGTAGATCTCTTTAAAATATGATTGTTTTTAACAGTAGATCTAATTCGGTATTAATTGTATTTAAAAAACTGACAATTAGCTGGCTCGCACAGGAAATATATAAAACATCGTTGAATACCCAACTACGATCTTTTGTCTCCATAATTAACAAAACTAGTTAGTTAGTTAAATGTATCTAACTAACTACACTTTATTTTATTTTTTTAGTTTCAGTTGAAATGGGTAAACAGTTGTAAGTAAAACCGGTTCCGAAAATTGCATGAAGTTTATACATTACATTTTAACTTGGTTTCAACAAGTACTAGCAAAAAAAAACATTATCTAAAATAAAATATTTCAATGTTTCACTACTTTTCAGTGTTACATTAACAATTTTATCGGGAAATTAATACTATTTCATGATGTAAACGAATTATGTAAATTAAGTCGATAATCTTCTTGATAGGTCGATAATCTTCGACCGTATTAAAAAAAATGAATATTCAATCGGTATGTGATTATCTGTGAGAAAAAACACGATTAAAACAAGTGGAAAGAGGGATTATTATATTATAATTACTGCTAATTATAAAATATATGTAATATGTATTAAGTGTACTTATAACTGTTACTAAACGATAATACTAAATTCCGTAGTATCGTTTAATTAATTTTTGTATATCAAATCTATTCAAGAGGAAAATTCAGCTAACCTACAAAAAATAAATGAATCGACATTCAATATTTTAAACATTATTTTTGATAAAAATTGTAACCATTCCTGTTAGCAATGTGGACTTTCAATGGATATGACGTCACACAATTTTAGTTACTTTGTAACCCCCCCATCAAATATTTTTTTCAAATTTTGTAACAAATTATCTTAGACCCCCATTTGAGAGATAACATACATGGATGGCCCCTGTTCTTGTACTAGTTATACTTACCGTACACGAAAAGGAGAGGTTAGACCATGGGTGGGGAACCTTTTCATTTCTAAAGACTTCTTTCATTTATCTGATTCAACTTAAGGCCGCAGTAAAAAAAACGTTGACCCCCCCTTTTTTTCGACTGTCGAACATATAATGGGTTGGTTACGCTCCTTTTTCAAACGCTTGCGTATAATTTTTTGATCAAAGTGAATATTTCGATTAAATCAAAAGGCCGTATCAGAGTAGCCAAGAGGCCGCAGGTTAGACGACTGAATAACAACAAATTATACATTAATTTCGATTACTATAATATGGAGTGTATATGGTCAAAGAACAGAAGATAAATAAAATAATCTATAAAATTCTCATATAGATGATATATTCATAGGACAGGAAAAATGAAGTATACATTTTAGTATCATATACCCAAACCACCGCTATAAGAAAATATCTTAAATGGTTATCTTATGCATAAAATAAAACAATTGCAAAAATGCTGTATAACAAGAGCATCATTCATTCCCAAAAATAAAATAAAAGAGATCATGAATATAAAAAACTTTTGATTGACTGTAGTAATAATTCTATAGTCGATGTAAACAGGAGTCATGAAATTTACGGTTATCGCTTATTTTATAAACCTGATCAATTCTGCAAATTCCTATAATAAGAACATAAGTAAAATACTACAACACAAACATACATAATCAAGTAATTTATGTCTAAAAAGCGAAGTGATACGACATACGTTTGACTTAGGCGACTTCAGTTTTGCACATATTTAAAAACAGTGGATAACTTCGTTTGTCGGCTATCATTTCAACAAAGCTTTATTTAAAATAAAATGAAATATTCACAAAAAATAATTGAATGAAAAAAAAATATTGACTTATAACTGGGGCATCCAATCCCGGACTCTTTTTGTGATCCCGGAATTTCGGGATTCACAATATTTCGGATCCCGGGATTTATCATTCACCATAAAATCGTGACACAATTGTTGGAGATTCGAGGTTCACAATTATTTAGGGATGTGTGTTTTCGGGATCCCGGGATTGATCACTGGGGAAAAAGTCAAAAATTGAGATTTTAAAATAATCTAGAAAAGAAGATGAAACACCTTTGTTAGGTCGCTAGCTCTTTTTTAAAAAAAATCGTATGCCGGCAGATTTGAAAAACAGGATTTACCATTATTAAAAAATGTACGGGTTTTTTTTTAGATCGCTGGCTAATTTCAAAAACCTAGGAATTTAGGAATTTACTGATTATCCCGAATCCCGACATCCCTGGATGAGTACTACCACAATCCCGGGATTCTGAGATTGGAGACCCTACTTATAACCTTTTGATGTTATTTATGCGAGGTTGTCAATTGTAAAACAAAATATTTATAATTCTAGCGAATTATAAAAAGGAGCAGGTTAAAATAAATTAATTAATTTGATTGAAACATTATAGAATGTTGTTACCACAATATTCGTCAACAAATAGATACGAACCGGTACACCTAAATGTCACGGTGATGAATTTGACTGTTGTATTATACTTTAACTGTTATTTGAATACGCAAAAATAACAATAAAATTTTACAGTTATAATTATTCCGAACATGCTTTTTTATCAAAAGTTTCATTTCGTCGAATTTAAATGAATTTAATACGTGTAGATACGATTAGCAGATTAAAATATTATTTAGCAGATACTTCGATTATATTCCGTTGATATATTTTACATATTTATTAAAATTTCAATTAATGCAATTAATTTGTTCAAATACCCGTTACGTGTATTAATAATGTCCACAAATAGAAATGGCATTGAGATTTAAATTTAAAAAAAACAGCGAATTGGAAATAGTTCATTTTTTATTTTATCCGACGATGTTCTTTGTGAGAGCGAAACACGTTATTAAAAAATAACTACATATCAACACAATTACTTTTTATCTAGTTCAAAAATTAAGAACATTGAAGTCAAACATATATTTATAGAGAATGTGAGACACAAAAAAAATATATTATATACATTGTTTACGTTCAAAACAAGACAATGATATTTCTGTATGAACTATCGGTTACTTTTATGGTGTTTACTATCAATACTTGGTGGAAAGGCATTATAAATATTTTTTAAATTAAACACTCATTTGTAATAATTCTACTTTTATCTTTTTCAGAACCACAAATGATCAAAAATTAAAGGAATCTTTCATATTTATGTTACCAATTATTTGTTCTGTATAAATAGCACTGTAATATTGTATTCTCTTATCAGTTGATAATGCCGATATTAGAGAGAAACCACTCCTGATCATATAAAATATAAGTGAAATCAGCAAAAATGACTGATCTTATTTTTTGAACTATCGGTAATAACACACCTTCATTATGTCAAAAATAGTTAAAAATGATATCAAAACATTTAAAAACTATTTAATGTTCTTCCAAAATATTATTTGTTGCATATAAGGTTTAAATCGTTGACCGCAGTATTATGCTGTCGTTATAAGCAAAAAGACAGCTAACGGCATATTCTGAGCAAAGTAAACAAAACTACAACATCAACCCTAAGTTTTTTTTTATTGATTAACGCGAATAACGTGAATCGGAGTAAAAATCAACCAAGTTGTTATAAAAGAAAGTACAACGGTTGTAATAATGTTATGTGTTATTGTTCATAACATGCCCTTTGTCGCTAGCCGTGATTCATTTATGACGTTGAATTTAATATAAATCTTCCTACGACTTCCAACAGTAAAACGATGAACAGATGCACATAAAACTCGAGATTACTGAAATGCCAAAGTACTACTTATTTATAATGTTACAAGTGTGAAATCTGTAATTAAATACCAAAGATCTCGTCGTATAAACTTTCTAGCGTTCGACTGCGAATGCAAACTATGTTAGAAAAGTAACTCACACTGCCACCATATTTTCTTCGGCTTCTTTGCGATTTTCTCTTTCTTCTCTTTAGGAATCCTAACACCAGTTTTCCCGCTCCCCATTTTCACAGCGACAAAGAACAATCTATCAAAATAAAAGACGATCACAGAACAAAAGAGCGCTATCCCGGATCAAGTCATAGCATACACGTAATATTCAATTGTTTTATTTATCTTGTCCACGTGAAGGAAGATACACATCTGTTGCCGTGTAGAATCGGAAAACAACTGTCCGCGCGCAATTCTGTAATCTCTATGACAAAACAATACAATTCAAACAAATGCTGTCATATAAAACACCCACTCATAGTTAGTTCTCACTGTAGAGTTTTAACTTATTTCAAACATGCATTCGAACACACGTCATTAATGTTTGAATCATTACTGAACTTGATTTAAAATAAACCGCGATAGAATTTTCACAATAATTGCAATGTTAAATCGAAATTAAAAACCGCCGTTTCCGGATGAACGGATCCAATATAATCGGCCAATAAACACAGCTTCACAGAAAAAAATGTTTCGTATTTAATATCACAATAGTTTTATTGAATCACAGACTTGTTAGCGTCACTGTATCAATAAAAACGTTATGTTTCTGTAAAAAGAACACAAATTTCAAATTTTTCGTCAGACTGTTTTGTATTCGAAAATAGCGCGCGGTAAACGGATTCGAAAATATCGTAAATTTGAATTATTTCCGTGAGAAGTTTTTTTGTGGTGTTGCCAGAGCGTGCAGTATCGGGAGATGAAATTACTATTTTAATTGACCAAGTCCGGCTGTGATATGATTATTACTGAGTTCCGGTGGAAATTGAACCTACCGGAAGCGGTTCCGGAACGCGAAGAGCAGTGACCGTCCCGGGCGGCTGGCTGAGAAGAAGAGAAGCCTCTGCAGCCCGTCTGTCGGAAGGCAGAGGTTGTCGAATCGCCCCACCAAGCCTCCGAAGAGGTCCGACCAACCTGGTACCACCATTCCTCAAGCCATGGTGCGCAATTCAAACAGCAACTCATTTGCATAATATTCGAATTGTACATACCTAAATACTTAAAACATATTATTCCCCAAAGGTGAAAGGTAATAACAATCTGTTATATTTTGTGGGTAGAATAGTTTACATTAAATTTCGATTAAAAAATATATTTATTGGATTGATAGTGGTGATTTCGATAAATTTTCTCTTCTGGTTGTATATTTTTAATTGGAACAACAATCCCGAAGTCTTTTTATTCGATTTATGAAACAATTATTGTAATTTCATAATTAAATGCGTTAAATCAAAAAAACATTTGACTGATAGATAATAAAATGTATGAATTAGGAAGGTCGCACAATGGCTTAAAAGTGCCTTTGATCCTTAGATGAGTAAGCATAAGATAATAACGGACTACGTTCCCTTTTATCTGACTATTTCTTTGTGTTAATTTATCAGAAGTAATAATTAACTTCACGTCACCAAATATTGAATAATACAGATAACAATACTTAAAACGCTTGGACCTATAATATATAGTTTTCGATTCAAACAATATAAAAGAAATTTAATGATTTTTATTCATTATATTATTCACATACATATTATATAATGAAGAGATTTAGTATCTCAAGATAACACATTGAAAGCGGAATATCACCGTACATATTCTATGTGAATATATAGTTTTCTTTTTTATCGATTGCATGAAAATATTTTATAGCATCTCAATTCATCTGACTAAAAAGTGACTACGATGCAAAGGGTAGAAGAATCAATATTATATTCGTAAATTTTGTAGACAACCTTGAATGCAGTCAATGATCATTATTACTTTAGTTTACATGCGACCAATTGAATAATGGCACGTGTAAGTTTAATAGCTATTTTAAATTAAATACATCAATGAGTCACAGTCATCAGGACGTCTAATATGCATACGCTCCAGCACACATATAATATGTAATATCTTATTTCATTAAAATCATTGGATTTCAAACATAGTTATGAAAATATTTTTTTAAATAAAATGCTAGAAATACGCTACAAAAGTAGTTAATTTTTTTAAACATACCATCTTTTTCAATCTAGTAATTATGTTATAATACTATATGTATATTCACACTTTACTAAAAAAATGTGTATTTGAAAATACGTATATTAAAATATATTTTATGCTAACTGTGTGTACCACACATCTCTAAAATATATTATGAAATAATAAAATCGTTTTTTTTTTTAACAAACCTAAGTACTTTGAAAAATTATTTATTTTTTATAGCATGTAAACAGCATTTTTTATAGCATGTATAGGTCAGTATTAGGGTGTAAAAGTTAAGGGTTAAAAAGAATTTTAAGAATTCTAAATGACTAGACAATTTTAGATATTCAATTGAACCAAAGCCAAAAGTCAGAATAGTCAATAAACTAAAGATTAACTACTCTTATTTGCATATTTAGTAATAACAAAAGAAGGAACAAAAATTTCATTATTGAAACGACCAAGTGGAAGTTATTTCTTGTTTATAACATCCAGCGATGGTGAAATTTTTGCGAATCAAAAGCATGTTGGATTATTTGGTTATACAAAAGATTTTATATAAAACTGGTTTACTTTTTACTGCGGTGAAAAACACTTGCGAATATGTACAACGTTGCGTTTTAATTAATTATGAGTTAAGAAATAGCGCCTCCTTAAATGGAAGTCCTAGCAAGGGCAAACATCGAAGAAGACTGTAGCTGTTTTTTGGCAGAATTCGAACACTTGAATTAATGCTAAATTAAAAATATTTATTCTGAGTTAACTACATAATTTTTCATAGTTTAGTATATTAGTTTCGAAATCTTCGTGCGGGTACCTTGATATCATCATACGATCCAAGAACGCTAATGGTTAGTTCTAAGAGCTGATTGGCGGGTTAATATGTGGGCAATTTGCAAAATAATAACCGTGACAAAGATTTGCTTATTTTCCTAACATAAAATTAAAATCGATATTTTTTTATATATTTCACTGGTTTTGACACCACCGGTGGAATTGTATATTTCGATGGAAGGCGAACACATCAAAAATATTGAAATAATGTGGACGTTATTTTTTGTGAACAGGATTTTAAGATACACTGGGCATTGTGTCACCGGTTGGAATATTCATAAATATTAATGTTGGGAAGTGGCGGAATCACGACGGCGCTACCGGGCGTGTGGTTCTTACGGCGAAGTAGGTCCAGTCCTCTGTCTTCTGGCCGTAGTAGTAGTATATGGCCCAGTTACAGTTGCCCCGAGTGACAGGCCAACCGACTGACCGAACAGCCGGCAAGCGGTACTGAAAAAGCGGCCCGACTTATAACGCGGGCACGTGTTCGCAAATGTCCCAAGAATGGCAAGAAAATCGCGGTGCTCCGCGGGAAACCGTATCGGAGCACGTTGCATCACTCGCGGAAAAAAACGAAACAAAACATTGCCAAAAAACAATTCTTTCTGACAAAATATTTGTCGTAAACTAATTAACTAAGAGAAAGCCTATAAAAAAAGTTCTAACAGCCTTTTTTATTTTTCTGATTGAAATAAATATTATTATGCAGACTCGCAAAAAATATGCTGCAAATATTTGATAAAATCGCGCAGAGTACCGAAAGGAAAAAAATACATAAATATAGATTATTACGAGAATTTTTTTATTATGTTTTTCTATATTGAACGTAAAACTATGCACAAGCAACTGATTACTTATTTCAGTCAAAATCTTAATATACCATTAAATTTTTAACTTTGTTTTGGAAGTTACACTTTTCACAGCTTCACTCCACAAAATTTCTTTGTGCCGTATAATTAATAATCCCAACCCTTCGAGTATCCATTATTTCTTGTTCCGTGAATACAAGATTGTAGAGTGGTGTTCTGTGAGGAGTCGGAGTCTTAAAAAGGCTTTCGGGAAAAAACTGGCGAGTACTTATTTTTAAATTAAACTAAAATTCATTTTTTTCCTGCAATACGTTCATATGTTTTAATGAATAACGGATGTTTTATTGTAGTGCATTATGTCGTAATATTAATATGTACTAGCTGTAAGCCCGTTGACCTCAACGGGGGGATTTTTGTTGCATTTTTAAGAAGTCAGAAAATTACAAACCTATTTATTGAATAAGCCAGAAATTCTAAAAATAAAATAAATATATCTCGGGCCATATATCGACAGCATGCCCTGTAGTATTTAAATTGTAAGTTATTTAATTTTTGGAATAATGTTGAGTTTGCTAACAATTAGTTTTCCTATTAGCAGAAATATACCTCGTAAATTACCTAATTTTTGGAATAATGTTTAAGTTTGCTGACAATTTTTTTCGTAGTGACAAAAATTTCGTAAAATATTAAATCTTTGGAATAATGTTCAAGTTTGCTAACAATCATTTTTCATAGTAGCATAAATCGACCTCGGCGCATATATCGACAGCCCTGCAGTTTTAAATTGTAAATTACTTAATTTTTGAAATAATGTTTAAGTTTGCTAATAATCATTTTTCACATGCAAAATGGTATAAATTAATTGCACATTTTATCAAAACAAAATTATCAATTTTCCATGTTACAATCAAATGCATATTTATCAAATTAATCAGAATAAATTAACTTCACTAATTCACCAAACGGAGCTTATTTTTAGGAATATATGAGTCTTTAAGGGAACCAAACATAAAAATGGTGAAACTTTTCCATTTGACTTTTAAGTGCAATTACGTTTTCAATTAATTTTTGTGGAAACTGTCATCAACTTTTAATTTTATGTGAAAGTTTTTTCAATAAATAAGCATAAAAAAGTAATACAAAATAACTTAGATTATTCCACGTATTGTGCTACAAACTGTGACACGTGTTTCGCCTATTTCAGAGGCATCCTCAGACAGACTTACTTTCAGTAAGTAAAAGTAAGTCTGTCTGAGGATGCCTCTGAAAGAGGCGAAACACGTGTCACAGTTTGTAGCACAATACGTGGAATAATCTAAGTTATTTTTTATTTTATATTCAAATGAACTTCCACAAAGATACCGACGAATCCATCGAAAGCATAAACAATGTATTTTAGAGAAAAAATGATTGAAATTATGCAATAAAAAGGGTGGGTTCAGTTCACTTTTTCCCATCATCCTAACTTGGCTCACTTTGCCGTATTTTAATCTCGTTGACCCCAATCTATCAAACTATTTCGCTTACTTTATTTATATTACTATTTGAGCATAAATTTACCTTGTCCAAAGCATAGACTCGTTTACTCGTTATTTAAAACAAAAGATACAAAACTTTTAAATTATCGGGATAAATTCTAAATACCCTCTGTTAAAAAGTAAAATATTTAATAGCCGTCAGCATATGACACACATGGAATATTTGCATTTAACTGTCGAAACTATATTATGTAAAATATACCACATTCATATTTGACAGACGTCACAATCTTGAATAAAAACAATCGAAGTCAGTTTGTGAATCACAAATATCGTTCCATTTTCAAATGCTTGATTTATATAATGTATTTTTATCGCCTTGATATTTATGACGTTAGCTCAGTTGATAGAGAGCTCGACTGGTAATCCAGAGTTCTGTGTTCGATCCACGGTCGCGGCGTTTTTTTGTATGAAATTTTTTCAGCGATTTGTATCGTCAAATAATAAACAGTGTATTGGGAAAATATGTCTTTAGTATGAATAAAAATATTGCGTCAGCGGAGCTTTGAGAAGGGAGGGGGAAGGGGCAGGGGGAGGGGATATCGCGGACAATCATTCAGACGGACGGACATTATCGAGTATTAATATGTATGATAAATCCTTGATATTATAATGTATATACATATGATAGTATATATAATATATATAATGTATGATATTATAATGTATTTGTATATACAACGCAACTTTTTGTAACATATTATTTAATTATTTAATCCTTAATTCAGTGATATATTTTTCTATACCTATTTACATTAGAAATATTAAAAATAGTAATATGTAATTACTTAAACAAAAAAAATCGAATGTTCACCCTACATTACCCTAATAGTTTCATGACGATCCCATGAAAAACGTTACTTCGATGTTGTGCTGTAGATTTATAGAAAAAAAATAACTGTACAGCAATATTATCTCGTAATTAAAATTTTAGACTCAGTTGTATTGTGGTTAAAGTTAACTCAGGTCTTCTTGTGTCATATTTGGTGGTTCAAATGGACACAAGTTGGACGAGTCACCATTCACCAACCCGCATACCGCTCTCGAGTCTTCGCTGGGCCAGTGGCTGTGGGCCGACTTCCCGTCTCGTTAAACTCAGCTCGGCCTACCATTACAGACCATTTGTTATGGGACCAGTTCAACGAACCCGTCGTTACATCTATGCTGTGTATACAGAACGACCGAAAGTACCTATTTAAATAAATGACACGGCACATAGTTGCGGTGACCATATTTTTTAAATAAAATATAGAACAAATCAGAAAATGTCTTACAAATAACCTAGTCGAATACAAAATGAGATTTTAATTAATATCGAGCGTCGCAACTTGAGAAATTTTGCCAAATATATAATACCAGTATTAAAATTGCGTGCTGTTGTATGTACGTGTTTTTAGTGTCAATTCGGGGGATTGCCATAACAAAGGAAAAGCTACAAAACAATGTTTTTGGAAAAAAGAGTTTTTGTATTTAAAAGATATTATATTTTACGGCATAAATATAGTCGAGAGATCAAAGGTTTCCCTTTATAAAAAGAATGTTTTAAAAATATAATACTTATAAATAAAAAATAATAAAATAATTTACTATTTTTTGGTAGTTTCGCCCTTGTCACCCTTTATCAGTCGACTATTTCAATTTACAAAATACACCTAGGCCTCGTATAACACGGTTTTATACAACACGGTTTTATACAACACGGTTGTATAAATTGTGGCATATTTTTTATACAACACGCTTTATATAACACGGTTTCAAAAAAAAAAAAAAAATGTTTAATTTGTACGTCCGTGTAATGTGCACTTGACAAATCTTACTGAGCATATCGAGACATGTCAATTTTGTTTGTTTCGATAAATTGCAGCTGCGCTCTGGCAGTCAATGGAGCAGTGCATATTTCTTCGTAATCCGTAGATTATTCTGGGTTATTGTTTGTATGTATTTATACACTTTACATATTTCATTTTATCATTATGTATATGTACATAATAACCCTTTATAATTTATACAAATTTTATAGATTTAATCGTATCAATTTATTATTTATTTGTAGATGAAAAATATTTAAACCCCAAAATGTCGACAGTTACGGATAAAATTAAAAAGAAGAGAAACTTTATTTCTATTGAAAAAAAAAAATATCCTAGATTGTCTTAAAAAGGGGGAGAGGCCGTCATCACTTGCTAAAATTTTTAATTTAAATGAAGCAACAATTAGGACGATACAAAAAAATGAAAACAAAATTAGATCTATAGCTTCAGCAGGATCATCTGTCAGTGCGACAAAGATTTCCCGCATACGCTCAGTAATAATAGAAAAAATGGAAAGAGCTCTTATGATATGGCTAGAAGACTGCAATGACAAAACATTCCTATGGACAGAAGCATTATACAAAAGAGGGCACAAAAAAATTATGATAATTTAAAAAGAACTGAACAATCGTCATCGGAAGATCAAAACTCATCTCACAATTTTTCTGCTAGTAGAGGATGGTTTGAAAATTTCAAGAAACGATTCTCACTACATAATATAAAAATTCGAGGAGAAATTGCGTCAGCTGATATAGAATCTGCTAAAAAATTTGTTCCAGAATTCGCAGATATTATAAAAAATAAGGGCTACACACCAGACCAGATATTCAATGCGGACGAAACGGGATTGTATTGGAAGAAGATGCCGCAACGAACCTACATATCAAAAAATGAAAAACACGCGAAAGGATTCAAGGTGGCAAAAGAAAGAATATCTTTACTATTCTGTTCTAATTCTTCAGGAGATTCCATAATGAAGCCATTACTTATTAATCGATCCTTAAACCCCCGAGCACTAAAAGGTTATGAAAAAAAGAATTTACCTGTTTATTGGAGAGCCAATAAAAAGGCTTGGACCACAAGTATTCTTTTTAAAGATTGGTTTTACAATTGTTTTATACCTGATGCAAGAGATTATATGAGAAAAAAGAATCTTGATTTTAAAATATTATTGATATTGGACAATGAATGCACCAGGACATCCGCTCGATTTAAAATATCCTAATGTGGAAATATTATTTTTACCACCAAATACTACGTCTTTAATCCAGCCCTTAGACCAAGGTATAATTTCAACATTCAAAGCCTATTACATTCGTCGAACATTTGAAAAAATATTAGAAGACATCGATCAAGGTGAAAATTTAACACTTACTCAAGCTTGGAAAAATTTTTCTATTCGAAATTGTGTCGATATTGTTGCTGCATCCGTTAAAGAAATAAAACAATCAACTTTGAATTCTTGCTGGAAAAAACTATAGCCAGAAGTAGTGTCTGGAGCAAATCTTCTACCACCAATAGAAGATGAATACCAAAGGACAATAAACATTTGTCGTGGTATTGGTGGAGAAGGTTTTAATGACATGGATATTCATGACATCCAAGAAATATTGTAGGATCGTATGTTGAACGAAGAAGAATTAGTCGAAATGTTAGATGAACCCACCACAATTAACGACACAGAAAGCAGTTGCAGCGAAGCAGCTACATGTTTCACATTAAAAACGATAGATGACGGTTTGGAATTGGCAATAAAATTAGAAAACTATTTTATTGAAAAGGATCCTATAATGGAAAGAAGTTCAAAATTTAAGAGGGAGTTGCAACAGATTTTGGAACCTTATAAGGAAATACGTAAGGATTTATACGCTAAAAGCAGACAATCGCTTATTACCGAATTTTTGAAGGCTAAAACCACAATAACTCCAGAGTCCTCCGATGATGAAAACGTACAACCGATTTCGAAAAAGAGTAAAATATATAGAATTATAAGTGATAGTGATGACGAATGAATGCTATATTATGTTATTAGAGTTTTTTCATGAATATGTAAATGTATATTTGTTTATTTAAAAAAATAAAGTATATATTTATTGAATTATCTTCGTTAATTTTTTTTTTGGAACGTAACCCCTAATTTTGTATGAACTTCAAACCTTGCATAACACGGATTTGTATTACACGCTGTTTTGGTGGAACCATATAACCGTGTTATACGAGGCTTAGGTGTATACAAAAATGGCTATTTTATAAAATAAATAAATATAAAGAAGAAGTGCTGTGTGACGACTATTTCAATTTAAAAAATAAAGACAAAATGCAATATAAAAAAAAAAACTAAAAAAAAAAAAGTGATGAGTGAATAGGAGTGTCAAATTAAATATAGGACGCGTGGTCGCCGTACACATAGTGGGACTGTGAGTATTGGTACTAAAATCCAATCAGGTTTCTAGATATACATATATTTGAATCAAAATACAATTAAAACAACCATGTATATTTTGTATTGAACCCGTTTAAGGAAGGGGGGAGGGGGAGATTCACTATGATGGTACGCATTTTCGCGCGATAAAAATGTAAATCAAACAAGATTATCACAGATTTTCTTATTGAACGTTGGATACATCCCAGCGACCACTGTATTTCATTTTTAATTTAGAAAAATGAGTGACAGATTCTATTCCTAAACAACTGAATAAAACTTAGTATTGCATTTATGGTAAACAAAAGAAAAAAGTTACATATATGTTAATGACATAGTTATTTCAATGTAATTAATTATAAATAATAGTATTTTTTTTTCACATATCTGACATTAAAATATATGAAAAGTTTGTGGTAATTATTGCAATATATCGACCCGTAATCGGTAGAACAACGTAAACTACAATTCATATTTTTTTACAGGAATGGTCAGGTTTTAAACATAACAAAAGGTTTCATTAACTTCCTCTCGCAATAATTTCTCAAAAATAATTTCTTCAATTCGGTTAGTAATATTATACCTATTAAAGTATCTTTTTACAAGCTTATTACGAATAGACGTTAAAAAAACAACCTTTTTTTTTAAAAAAATATGAATTGTCATTTACGATTTTCTACCAATTACGGATCGATATGTAAATAGTGTTAATTAGAAATGGTGTAAAAAAAATCGCCATAATAGAATTTGGTATACTAAGCAACATATGTTATAAGCGAATTTTGTATATTAATACAACTGGAAAATAATAATAAATTTTGGCGAGGATAAGTAGGTTCAAAGTGAGTTGTCAACTAACGCCTTATGCGAACAGAAAATTTAAAAAATCTAAATAACTATGTGCACACAGTGTAATATGAAAATTCTGAATTTTTAACCATTGTATTTATTATCGTTTTACTTGTAGGTCATTTACAAAAAGGAAACAATATATAATACAATATTATTTTATCTAGTTGACTTACTGTCATGCTGTACAATATTTCAAACCTAACAGCAGTTTAAAATCAGTTTATCATAGTTTTCTATTCCGATAATATTGACAACTTGCGCTCGTAATCGAAAAATGTGCAAGAAAAATATCTAAAAATAATTTTCAAATACGTCTGTTTGTAAATATTATATATTGTATAAATATTTAAAAAATAGATACTTCTTTCTTGTGGGAATATTATGTTAATAATATAACAAAGAAAAGTCTTTTTCTAGGATATTAAATACGGTATAGTGGGAAGGAAATGATAAAAACAAGTAAAATGTAAATACCAATACATAAATCGATTGAAAAAATCAACGAATGAATGTTTCTATGTGAGTATTCGAACACTTAACTGGAGAAATCCAACATCGATTTACCTCTCAAAGATTGTTGCAACTCACAATGAAAATATCAATACAAGAAAGATTAAAATTAACAGTGATTGTTGATTTTTTAGAAAGAGATCATAAGATTTAATTTTAAAAAGGATAAGAAGCATTGCATAAACAATTATAATAACCACGTATGTACGTAGATCTTTATCGCAATAACACCTGTGTAACAATGAACATACATAATACTTCACTTTACAAAAATATGTATTATCCGGGAAATCTGATTCAGTTTAGCCGTCAGGGTTATAAAAATACTTTAAAATATACGATTTTTACTCAGGTGTTATTGATTGGGATTAGGAGATCGATGCAATCTTATCTCGTTTATAAATTATGAAAAAAATCAAATGATTAGTGAAACTACATAATCCGATAAAAATAAAGGTAGCACATTCTTAACAGATAATTATTACCTCATAACAAGCCTTACTGTAATTTTATCTTAAATTTTGAATGTCATCTTATAATTTACAGTTCCATGTTTCAGCCGATCAGTTTCGTGAACTCGAATGTCTGAATATTCCGAAAAACAAAACGCATGGTAAGGTACAAAATTTCAACGATTCTAATAATTTTAAAATCTAGTGAATCTGCTAATAAAAATAATACAACAATTTAATTCGGCCGCTTAAATCAAAGGCTTTTCTGATCTGCTATATAAAGTTTTAAATGACTACCAAAAATATCTTAGAAACAAATTGTCTAGAAATGTTATTCAAAAACTTGTATATAATTGAGAGCTTCCATTGGATGAGATTTTTCCTCGTAATCTTGACTGGAAATAAGCTTTATTGAATTTCTCTGCCAGATATTATAATCTATAAAGTGGAAACACATATTAGAAATCCTAAGCAAGTTATTTACTTAAGATTTAATTTCATCTTGTAAACAAGGATTTATTGGGTTATTAATAAATAGCCGTTTTTAATGGCTTCTTAAATAAACTAGTATCAGAATTATCAGAGAGCATCAATGAATTTTTATCACAAATTTAAATAGTTTAGCTTGTATATTCTGATTTTTTAATGCATTCCAAAAACAACATTATTAAAACAAATCAACAAAATGTTTAAGTATTTAGTTCTTTCTAAAAAGTGTTCTGAACTTGATTCAAATAAATTTATCACTTTTTATTGATTCGCAAGTCACATAAACAGCCGCGTACCTAGTAATCTATTTAGAAAATATAAAAAAACTAGTAGTTCTTAACATTTTCTAATACCGATACACACATACGCGACAGTTAACATTGCAAAAAAGGCAAAGAAAATGCAATATTAGAAAATTATTAAGCAATAAAGTAATATTAATAAAACGCAATATTCCTTTGTACTTTATTTCCACTTTATTTAAAAATATCAGGACCGGTTTCGCCCATGGCGAAAATTGACAACTAATAAGAAACATAACTTACAGGGCTATTTATACAAAAACCAAGTTGAAATGAAAAGGTGTAAACAACAATTGACACTGAAAAGAATCTACAAATTACTGTAGAAATGATTCTAAAATTACACAATATTAAAATGTTTAACATCTCTAACATATAATTAAAAAATTAAGTTAAATTTTCATTTCATTTCAAACCAACTTCAATTTATCTTTGAATACTTCTTTTTTTACAGGTTTTTTGCGCGGCTTGTATGGAAAGTATCTCTGTGTAAAAAGTGAATTGTGCGTATCTCGATATTGGTCTTAAATGGGGTCTCATTATTCATCAATATGTAAATAATTGATATAGAAAAACACACCCGTTTGTCACTAATTATACCTCGACTGTTGGCCGATATTCGTATTAAATTATTCGTGGATTGAAATATTTTACGACACACTAGTTTATCAAGACACATCAGTTGAGAATCACTACAATAAACTATAAAAAATAAAGACTAGCTGTAACAAAAAAACCTTCATAAAAAATCTCTCCTACAGTAATATTGGCCAAAGCCTGTTCTGAAAATGACGCAAAAAATAATTTGAATCAATAACCCCGCGTTACATGAACCAAATAGTAATTTGGTGAGACAGGAAAATGGAGGCAGAATTTGATTAATTTTATGTACAGCTATTACAGGACACGAGGGCAAAAAATAACATGATCAAAAATTTGAAATTAGATAATATATACGATTAGTAATGACACCCATTCTGATTATGCCATGTATAAGATGAAACACAAAGCAACGTATAATACCAAGATAGCGCACAGCACAATCAAATTAACAATCCTGGTGACATTAGCCAGCTATACTCACAGGCGCTTTCACATACGATCTAGGTATGTGTATGCTTTAAAACGAGGTAGGGATTTTCTGGTTTTAAATTACATGGGGTGTAGATGGAAATTGAAACGCGAAAGAACTTTTTATTTACACACTTTGTCATTGTTAAAGCATACACATAGACCAATCGCATGTCAAAGCCTGTGTGTAAATCCGGCTATTGTATCGCAAACTGTCCACTCTCTTCCTACTAACTTCGAAAGCTGTGCTTAATAACTTATATGTACCGATAACACCATTCAATCCTGGATTAAAGATCTATGTATTTATTAAATTTTTGAAGAATTATTGTTAACGCTTTTGTGGAAAATGTAATAAAGTATTTTAAGTAAGAATTGTAAATTAACTTAACATCGAATACATTTTAAGAGAGGACTAGAAGTCATCTGACGAATATCTCTATGTGAATAAATTTACTTAGAGATCCGGACCAGATTCGCTTATCAAGTAGATTTATAGCTCAAACTCTCACTCGTTTAATTAAAATGATTACAAAAGACCAGGCATCGTCTTTTTGGCAGAAAAAGTAGGTTTTCACGAAATCAATTTTTAATATTTGTGATTTAATCAAAATTAAACAATCTATTATTCAAATATCTTAAAACACTAGTTCTAATTGTTAAGTTTAATATTTAAAGGTATTTTTTTTAAATTTCTAAATATATTTTCTTATTTAGAATAAAATCTTATTATCAATTAAAGTATGTGTCGTCCGAGCTTTATGCGTCATAAAATATCTGTGTACTTTTATTTACATAATATTATATGTATTAAATTGCAAAATATAATATAAATGGTCCGTAAACGTTTGCATCGAAGATTCGCGTTCGCCTAGCCTAGACAAACTATTATGAATAATCTCGGTAGAACATGATTTAGCCTTTTACGACAATAGGCTCCATAACGGTTCAACATCAAAAAAGTGACTTAGTAACAGGATAGTGATATAATATAATACAATAATATGCTATTATAAATATCGCCTCAAACACTTCATAACTAAATATAAATGTATATTTAAATAGTACTGATACATTACGTGAGATCAGTCGTTCTTATAATTTTCTCGCGTAATATCTTATTGTTGTATTATAAAAAATAATAGTCCAGATACTTTCGCACGAGGTAAGAAAATGCTGAAGGCCAAAACCCGGATTGTAATTAACCACTAGGATCCCAAGCGGACACAGGTGTCCGGAACATATGCAAGCGAACACGGACGTCCAAGGCATTTAAAAAAATCAAATACTTGATATTCTAATAGAATATAAGCAATATTTTGATGAATATGTGTAGTGTCATCTATACTGAGTCAATATAGGTTTTTAAAATATCGAATTCGAGTGTATATTAGGCAAAATTATTTTTCTCAAAAACACGCGGTATCTCTGGGACATATTAATGATTTATTTGCGCGGTATTCAAACGGTTAACAATGTCTTATTTCCTGCATATTTTATCTACCCACTAAAACTTAGTAAAGCCTGCGAAGCTCTTAAGATTAATAGCTATTTTGATAGCATATACTATAGCTTATTATTATTTAACTCTTGGCACTCGAATGCCGTCATAGCGGCGGCATCGAAGTTTTCAGTATTACTCGAATGCCGCCACTATGGCGGCATAATACTTAAATATTATATTATCACTAATCGTGTAAAAAGAATTTGAAAATATTCGTTTTTTATATTTTTTCTCCTATTAAACTGTATCCTGTTATTGGAAAAATGCTTCGAGTTGGTGATATGAACACTTGAAAAATGTTCGAGTGTAAAAGGGTAAATATTCTGTCAGCTGAAGACTTTGAATCGGGAAAAAAAATTTTTAAAACTCCTTACGAATATCGATTATGGGTGTTCGGTAAACAAAAGTAGTTGTTTTATTTGTGTCATAACATATTCATCTTGAGCGGTTTACTTATATTTGCCCAGGGTCTAAATGGCTTTCGATGTGTCATTGCCAGTTTTAGCCATTTTCATTAATGGTTGTTTTAATTAATTGTAATATCGCACATGCCTTATTAAAGTTTTGTTTAGTGTTTATACTATATATAATAGCTTTCATTTAAGAACCAATGTAATGAAAAAAATAATCTGTTAAAACTTAAAATCCGATAACTATTTACAAACGTTTTGATGGACCGATAGCTTTCCGTACTACTTTTAAAACTGTGTTAGCTGGTTGTTCAGCCGTTACAATTTTTATATATGCAATTATCTGTTTTTTTAATTTGCATCATAAGTCAATTTTCCAAGAATTTTCCGAGTGCGTTACATTGTAAAATGTACTTAATTCAAAAACACACATTTTAAACTCAAGGCGGTAGAGAAAAAACTTAACAAGCCCTGGCCTAAAACTCACCTTAGACAATAGTTGACAATGAAACAAGGAGTCATTGACCTTATTGCAGTAGTACATAACATTTGGCACACGACTTGTAGCGCGCATGCAACAAAATTAGCGCATACTTTTAGTTAGTGGTATCGGATTTATGAAAAATATACTTATTCAGCAAGAATATATGTAAATACTTATAATAACAAGTCTCCAATTCTACCAATTTACAGTTTATATAATTGACAACACTAAAATTCCACCAAGCACCTTCAGTCGAAATCTTAAATTATGACAACACTTAAATGTTTTGCAATGAATCAATGAGTCACCTTTTTACTCTGTAAATATTTATAGAAAAGGGGTGCAAGTCACCCCCGTAAATACGCGTACATAAATTAAAATGCACAACTTGAGGGGAATGAAAACAGAATATAGCTCATATTTTACTATCGAGATTCAAGTATGGTATTATTAATACTAGACAGAAGGTAAGCTGAAAAGCCTTAGTAGAAATTCATTGATATGGAAATTCACAGTGGAGTCAGTAATATTGATAGTGGTATACATAAATGTTACAGAATAAAATTCAAGAAAATATATTTTTTTTAAATAAATTGGGTTTTCAGTTTTCGTAAATTTACAGTTGAAATACAACAAAGCCGATTTTTTTAAAAATATTTCTTTGAATAAATGTTACAATTATTAATTTCAATTTAATTGTAACCAATGGATCGAGTATTTAGTTCCGTAGTATGAGAGCGAATAGTACTGTTTGTTAATCCTGTTGCAAATAATAATCTTACTTTAAAATATTATAGAAGGCGTTCATAAATTGACGTGACTCACGATATAAAGTTGTGTTCACAGTATAATCAAGTCCTACTGATATCTTTTTAGATTCTTAAGACATTTAACTTAACATGTTAAGTGTCAGGTATCTACTATAAAACTATGCAGGAACAATTATTTTATTGCCAGGGAGGTTTCAGGGGTAAGAAAATCTAAGAAAATTTGTAATAGAAAAATGTGTATGAATTGTAATCTATTTATTTTTTGTATGGCGCTACAAGTCATGAAATGCGATATAATTTAACTGATTGATTAATTTGATTATGTTATTTTAATTTATTATTTTATACTTCAATATTATGTCTTTCGTATGAGATATGAGGTTACACCTAAAATTTATAATACGACTTCCTCAGTTTCAAACTAATTATTAATTAAAAATAATATATATATTTGTCTTGGTGTACCTGTCTATCTGTAGTTCTATCTTCCTTTCTTTCTATCTGACAGCGCATGCGCAGAGTGTGTGTGTGAGCATGAGTGTTGATATATTTTTAAAGGTCAGTGAATTTAAGCACACAACACGCCCACACACACACAATCATTTTCTGCATAACCATCATTCGCATCAAGCGTTTAAAACGAATGGGGGCAGGTTGCGCTGCAACCTAATAATAATTTCTAGTTATTATAGATTATTCTTGTAACTTAAATTTATAATGCTTTTTGGCAATCGGCGAAATATAATGAAACACATTGTGTTACTGATGATGCCTGACGAAAACGAAAATGGCAATTATTAATGTGAATGAATCTTACAATTGCAAATAACAAACGATTGTCGAGTTTCAGAAGGTAACTGGTAATGAGGAAGTCTGGAGATATGGAAAGGCAAAACATGGCGAGAGAAAAGCATGCCTCTCACTAAAACCTGTCTTAAGGGTTACCACAATGTAATAAATACTGCCCACTAATCAGCCAACTGTAATGACAATAATAAGCAACATAATCTCAATTTTAAATACGAAGCATGCACTGAGAAACGATCATTAGCGTAAATACAAAGGAAAAGGCTTTTGTAATAAAACTTTTAATAACGTACTGAATAATCTTAGAAAAATACGTATAAACCACAATACAGGGTAAAACCCTAAAATTACTCATATAAAGAAAACGATAAAACCGTTAATTGGAATTGGTTTAATAAAAAAATACTTTTGATTTTGAAAAATCTTGCAAATGATTTACTTTTTAAATGGACCTCAAATTTTCGTCATTACGAAATTAATACAATACTTTTTTTTCTTTGATATAATAAACATTATTCAACTAGTTGAAAGGACAAAAGCTAATGGCGCGAGCCAATGCCCAAAATGACGATGGCCCGAAGATGGTATTATTAGAAAAAAATGATTATTTAAAAAGGAAAATTGAACAGGGTTTAAAGTGTCATGGCGGCAAAAACATTCGGGACAAATTGCGGAGCTTAACTGAATTTGTGTTGATTACCCTTGTACCTGCAGAATCTCTATCCGTTTCAAACAGTATGAATTCATGTCATTTCTAACTAGATCTGCATACGAAGAAATATAAACTAACTGTGTTCTATATTTAAAAACAGATTGCTGAAGTCAGTATTATATCTATGCACTCTGAATTATTTGCGATACCAAATTATAAATAATATATATAGAAGTGAAATACAATGAAAACACAATATAATTAATATAATTTTACAAAGTTAAATTGATTGCGACGTTATATTCTAGACAGAATTTCAATTCGTTTCAATTAATAAAACAAAACAAATAAATTTTACTTTCAATGATTTTCCGGCAAATAAAACAATAGTGTTTCAATACCTTTCCTGTTGTGTCCGATTTGCTTATTTATTGTTTTTAATACAAGCAGCTACTGTGTGTCATTGAGCAAATTTAATAAACCAGGTTTTATAAATCATTCAAAATACTTAGAATAAAAAAAATCAAAATTTCGATAGAAACGTTTTTTAAAACTTATAAAGATGTCACTGTAAATTAAAAAAATACCATCATTATACAGACTGTCAAAGATTTAAAATAAATTATTTAAAAAAAAAAGTTCAAACTACTCAATATGTATAGATTTTGTTATCTGACATAAGTAAATCTTGATAACTGGCATTTTTATAAATGTAAATTTATTTAATATTGACCTCTCATCTAAAAATTGTATTCAAAAATCATATTTAGATGTAAGCGTAAATTGACTTTTATCGTCTCTATTTTAAAACAAAAATATATGAATAAATCAGTCAAACTGTGACTCGAAAAAAAATTGCAAACACTTCACATTCACTGTCGAAAATAAATTAACATCTTCCATAATATAATTGTTATGTTTTCTATTGAGAACGACTTAATTGTACTGCATGGAACGTCGGATGTTATAAAAAACTAAATATGCTATTGTTATTTTCTTTACATATAAATCAAATTCTATTGTATTCCACAATTTTATCGTATTCAAAGGGCCATCGAGAGAACATTTTTAGCATACAATATTTTTTGAAATTTTTACAATTAATATTGACAGTCAATGATGATTAATTGCCATATTTCAATTCGGTCATATAAAGCAGTGCTTCCCAACCTTTTTCATGTCACGGACCCCTAAATCTAAAAACAGTAATCTGCGGACCCCCGATTTTTTTTTCATACTTCATCACAAAGAATGTTGTAAGACTGAACATTTTCGCGGACTCCAGGTTGGGAAGCACTGATATAAAGTATTACATTTAAAAAAATGTTTATTTATGTATTTATGTACGAGTTGTATTTTTCCTCAATAGTTTTATTATTACAAATGAACTCTTTGATATTTTTTTTGATAAACAATGGCTTGCATAATGCATTTATGTATCCACATACATATATATGGTATACATACATACAAACGTATGTGGTAATATAATATAAATAATCCACGCATAAATGCAATGTTATCACAATGACACCTTGTTGGTAGAATACTAAATTTCGATCAAAGCTTAATAATTTATACCCGCTGCCAAAATTGGTATGAAAGATTTGTAAAATTTCCGGTTTCCATGATGATACGTGATACGTGACGATAAACCGCTGTGACCTAGGTCTTGTAATTTTTGTCTATCACATATACACGAAAAGTAAAGCCACACATCTGATGGTTAGCCCCTGGCAACGGGAATAAATGCACTTCGAGTCAAGAGCATTCACTTGCAAAGTATGATAACTGAAGGCTATAAAAAAAATGTATTTCCAACAATAGTGATCGATCGATTAAAAAGTCGCGAGTCGATACAACACAACAGCTGAACGCACGAGCCGGCTCAATCAAGGATACCATTGAACGGTTTTGCGCGACATTTAAAAAATAATCTGTTATTGTCAGGACGAGATCGATACTAATAACAATAAATTATTAATGGCGAGTCATCTCATTGAATCATTTGACAATCCATTTTTAAGATAAATTTGCATTTTTATCGATTCAATTCAAAATTATGAAATTGATTATTATTATTAACGACTACGACTGAAATCTGAAATTAATGCGTAATTATAATACTTTTTCAATCTGTTGTTTTATTCAATGGTCTGTTGTTTTGTTTCGTTATGAAATTGTTTTATATTACCGACAAAAAAATGACAACATTTTTAAATGTGATATAATTGAAGAATACTATTACTCAAATTACTCAAATAAATGATTAGAAAAGAACCAGGCGTTAAACTTACATATATTTGATTTATCTATACTACTTCAAGTATCTAGTGGCAACAGTAAAGTATGTCACTTTTAGGGTGTTCACTGTCAATACTTGGTGGAAAGGCATTATATTAGTAAAAATACAATCAGTTGACGATGCTCGTAATGAGCGAAACCGGTCCTGACATATTAAATAAAGTGGAATGAAGTACAAAGGAATATTGTAATTTTACTAATAGTAAAGTATGTAGTAAGTAAAATATGAGTTTGGATTAATTTCAAATTTATAACGTTTATACATCGATTTTTTTTGTCTGCATTTAAATTTACAACACATATGTGGAAACAACGATTCAATATAAATTTCTCCATCATGCTCACTCATGTCAAATTATATTCAATTCAATTGAAATAAATATTGTTTTTTTATATGTGACTTAATTACAGAAATGGAAATTCGCCTATTTTACAAAACATTGCCGATGTGGACCACTTAAAGGTTAACTGTCGATCTTATGGCATACAGCCAGTGGCGTAACCTTGACCCTATGGCTCAGGGGGCCAAAATTTATATCCATATATTTTTTTTAAAATATGAAACAAATCAAGTCTCGGACAAATGAGTAAATGGTTAGGGCCTTTTTCATAAGTACATGCAAAATAGAAGTTACTTTTTTTGTTATTATTGAAAGCTGGGAATTTACAACTCGAAGTCATCCGTTTATATGCAAAAAAAAATCTCTAACAAAAAAATATAGGCATTTGATAGCTTTGGTATAAGGGGCTAGATTTAATAGTTATACCACTGCATACAGCTCAAAGTTTTGTTTTCGTAGCATATTTACACAACTATTCACATCAATGGCTCAAGTAGAGTAAAAATTTTACGAAATATGTATAGATGCTATTCTATTTTAAATACCGTCCGTAAGTTATGACTAAGTAATTTATTTGAAAAATCGAAGTAGGGTTATGAACGTCACGCAATGTATCGTGCTATGAAGCCGTATAAAACGTCAAGATATCTAACAGACTGTACTTGGTTCAAACGTCAAAAGATGACAAAAACTGGCGTGGTTGTTTAAAAAAGCAACCAATCGTTTCGGTTATAGTAGTATAATATTTAAGTAGTTGAGACAATCGGATTTAATGAGCGCAATAAAAAACTTATGTTTTAAAAACAGTTTCTTACAACAGGATTGCAATCATTGCCTGAATTGGCACTTTATACCAACCAGAACTAAATGATAACAGTGTAAAATATAGCAATTTATTTAATTACACAAAGATAATGAAACATTGTTAACATCGCGCCATCTACAGAAATATGCGTGAAATATGACACCTTTTTGTTCCGACTTACACGTTAAATAAATCTGTTCTTAATTTTTAAAAAATAATTATACATCTAAAACTTAAAATACAGTGCACACTTGGATCAAACTAAATATAACGCTTCACTTCCCCTACGGTGCTAAAAAATACTATAATTTGTAGGTATTTAATATTTTTTTTTAACACTCACCGCCCTTTGATGGACGGTAAAAACTCAAGACGTACATTTCTAAAAAACATGTTTTTCACTTGGTTGTTTAAAGGCCGCCAACATACCGAAAGTATTTTTAGCACCGTAGGGAAAAAGTTAAGTATACTGTCTTTAGTCAAAATAGTTTATAAAAAGCGAATCAAAGTTCGTTCAATGATAGTCCAGAAAAAAGCAGGACGCCTAGACAGCTTATAACAATATTAATTATTGCCAGAGTAATAAAACCCTGCAAACGCCTTTGCCCTATTCAATCAACCAATTTTGAATACTTTTTGAAAAGCATCTTTATGAATTTTGAAAGAATTATTCTATGTTGAAGTTCGATTTTAATTATTGAAAAAATGTGGGAACAAATTGACTACAAGTATTTGCATTTAGAATAAATATTACTAGCTAGCTATTTGGATTTACGAGTTTTCCAAATTTACATGGCGATATGTCTGGCATTGATTACGAATAACTTTGGCATTACGGCTGCTCGCAAATAAGCAATATGAATGTCAATCGACTCGGAGAAATGATAATTCAGTTGGCTCCATACAGATCCGACCGAAAAATTTAACACAATAAATTCGGTGCGAAGAATGCCCTGATTCGAGTTGGACTCGCAGTAGAGCGAGACAAAGCTATCTCAGGTGGATGAACTTTACAGGTAGAGTGACAAAGAGGGGTATATCACCGTTACTCGGAACAGTTACCTCATTTCTGTAAGGCCGCTCTCCGAGTGATCTGGAGGGCAAGAAGCAGCGACATAAAACCAGTGACGATTCGGTTTCCCATCTCAGAGCATAAAATGTTGTTATAAAGGTATATGAATTGTAACTTTATTAGTCCAAGTAATTGTTAATTTTTACCCACCACTATCCCGTACGCAAATTCCTTTCAATTTTTTCTCCGAAATACCTTAACTAAAAGCAGTTACTCAAGCATTTGTTGCCAGCACTGAAATGTGCTAAAATGGTATGTTGTGATTTCTTACATGATAATATAGGCAGAATTGTAAGCGCCTTAACTTACTATGGAGAAAGAAGTTAACTTTTACCTTAACTGCCATATCATCATTACCAAGGCCACATTTGATTTACGCATTCTTTTTTTTAAGATTTGTAGAACTCTATTTATTAGAGTTCTACAAATATTATTATAACACTTTATTATACAAGAATATTCAGTGCTGTAGTTGTTAAATTCATAGAAAGTATTATATTATACCGCATTACATATTTCGATATTGTACTTAAAAAAGGAAAATTAAATAAAATGAATATAAAGGATGGAGATTAAAATTATTTATATAACAAAGATTGTTTAAAATGAAACCTGTAAAAAAACTTAATTTTATTACATACTCTCTCGGCCTAGAGTCAATTGATTATCGATGTTTTATTAGTAACATATTTCGGTAACCTCCAAGATGCAACCAACACAATAATACTATCCCTATCCAGCATTCAGGATACCTACACCAAAAGCCAAAAGAGACATCTACAATGTTATTTACTGAAACGCATTTTTTTTTTTTGCATCACCAGAAGGTATACGCTAACAGAGAGTATACGACGTATACCCTTCGTTACAGCCCTGGGAATTACGTTTATTACCGATACGTTCTCATTAATACAGAACCCACCTAGAGGAAATAGACAATATCAAAACTTCATAATCTTAGATATTCGAATAACTTGTAATGTAAAACATAAATTATATTGCATTTATTTACTACGCAAAGTTCTTTTCCATAAATATGGAGAAGCATATTTCTGATGATGTCGCAGTACCAAATTATCTACGGTAATAACATTTTCAGAATTAAAACACAATATGATTTTTGGATACATTCTACTCTTCTCATCTTTTGTGGCAGAGTAAAAATATAAAATAATGGCAGATGGGCAAATATCAATAATTCATTAAAGGAATATACGATTAACGGTGTATCAATCAGACATGTGTCCGGAGCTAGCAGTATGGCTCTGAAAGTTGAGATAAATATCTATCAAATATTTTATTCTAAGTTAGCTTCACTATTCGATGCCACAGAGTAACGTAATTACATTTCATATGAAACTTTCAAACAATCATTCAAACATTTGCAGTTATGCTCTTTTTAACAGTACTGTGACGATTAATCTTTCATCATTATAATAATAATAAATAAACTTTTATTGATCTTTCGACCATTAGTTTTTTATGCGATATCATCTCAAAGAATCTTTAAAATTTTCGTTCTTTCAATACAAACAAAAAATATTTCTGATGGATTCGGTGGTAACTTTGAGTTTTTTTTATATAGAATTTTATTTAATAAATAATAATTATACTGTGTAAATTTATTCATTTTTAATATAAAATTAAATGTTATTCCACTTGTTGTGTTACAGAATGTGACACGTGTTTCGCTTATTTGAGAAGCATCATCAGACCATCCGCAACGTTTAAGAATAAACTGAAAATTGATTCTAATATTTATGTCATAATAAATTAGAATTTTAATTAATTTTTAGTTCAGTTCCGTCGACGGTCTGATGATGCTTCCCAACGAAGCGAAACACGTGTCACATTCATAAGTGGAACAACAAAGTTATCAAATTTTATTTTATCAGATAAAAAATATGAGCACAAATGTACATTTAGAAGTTATCGCGCGTTACTTATTAATTTAATATCGAAATCAACACACGGGTCCTAAGGCGCAGCGGTTAGCGTTGTTGGCTTCCGTGCCGAATCTCACGGGTTCGAGTCCCAGTACGAACAGCAGTTTTTCGATCGATTTTCGATTTCTGTTCGAAGACATGGGTGTTTGTGAAGTCTAAAAATTCCCCCCCACTCTTCCAATCCTTCAATAACTGGGCGTAGCGAGAACGATTAGTTGATCACTAGTCTTGTTGTAGCCTTATCCTTCTAACCTTACTACTCTTTTAGGGTGTTCACTGTCAATACTTGGTGGAAAGGCATTATATGAATAAAAACACAATATTCTTTTGTACTTCATTCCACTTTATTTAATAGGTCAGGACCGGTTTCGTCTGTCAGTTGACAATGCTCGCAATGTGCGAAACCGGTCCTGACCTATTAAATAAAGTGGAATGAAGTACAAAGGAATATTGTGTTCTTACTACTCTCTTTGAAAAAAGAGAGGTTGAGCGACTGAGTAACAAACAGTTATCGTAGAAAGACTTCTGTTGAGATACCTCCGTTAGATATTGATTATTATATCAAATTTGAATGATTCAAACTACGTTGCTCGGCGGGCGAAGGTATATTTGTTTTATTACACATACTAGGTGTAATTATTATAAACGTAGTAGGTACTCATTTCACATTATTATTTTTTTTTTAAATTACAGAACCGCTTCTGTACAACAAACGGGCATTTTCAACCATTACTCAAATATTGATAAAATCTATGTTGAATGTCTGTGTACAGAGTTAAAAGATTGAGATAAAAAGTATTTAAATGTATTATTATCGCACCTCCGCTTTTTTTTTTTGAGAAACATAATTTTAAAAAATAGTTCAATTTTTAATTCAATTTGGTGTGTTTTGAAAAGAATATTTATGTATTAAATCAAAACAAATCTATTTTGATTTTTTTTTTGTTAGAATTTATGTTAAATATTAATACTGTGAGGCTATGTTCGATTAGTAAGACTTATAAATAAATGATTATACTTTACAATATTTAGCAAGTCACGTCGCCGTCGAGAGTTTTTGAATGCATAATCTGTCCAATAGCCCAAGAAAACGCTGATTTCTTTCACGATCGTGGTACAATTGGTTTTCTACAACTGGCGCACGATCTCTTTGTCTCCTTAATGACGGGAAATGCTGTCATTGGATAAAAAATAGCTATTCGGAATTTATTATAGCATGTATGGCATGTAGATAAGTATGCAGCGATTATCATAATTATTATATAAAATCTTTCACATTCCTATTGCTAAAAATGAGATTCAAATCTTATACCATCTTAAAACTGTCTATTTAGAACTCCATTTAGAAAAGGTAGGACATAAAGATTATGTTTAAAGGAACAGTCAGCAAATTGATTTAATGAAAGATTTAAAGGTAGCTGGAAACATCACATGTACCCAAATTACGATCAAAGTATATCAATATAAAAATATCAATGTGAAAATTACAGCTATGAATTCAAACCGCAAGCACAACACAAAATTGAATTTGTTAACTTTATTACTCCAAACGCAGTGTTACAAATTTAGACACGTATTTCGCCTCTTTTATAAGCATCATCAGACAGAATATCGCAAGGTTTTAGTTTAGATAGGACAGGCGGCTCACCATTATTTAACTGAACTCCTTTGTGATTTACCGTACTTAAATTTAATTATTACTATGAATGTTGGTATCTTCCCCCTTCTTGCGCCCAATAGAAAGGGAAAATATTAATAATAAGAATAAATTAATAGTTTTCTCGTAAACCTATATTTTTTCTGGTGATATTTCTTAAAGAGATGAAACACATGTGTCAATTTGTAACACCACATGTGGAATAAAAAAGTTATATAATTTAACCATCACAAAGTTACCGCCAAATCTATCGAAAATATAAAATCTCACTTTAACAATCCATATGCTACACTTTGGCAGTCGACATTGTGAAAGACAGTTATTGTATTCTGCCTTAATGAGCGTAAATGGAAAAGTGAGGTGTTTGGGAATTAGAATCCTAAATTGTTATATTTGTATTCGAAACATACGATATATCAAGTATATTTCCGTGTAATTAGCAGTCGAGATAAATATGGAAAATAAAAAGGGCACTAAGAACAAACAAAAACTGAGTATGCAGAATTGTTCTATGTGACACATATAACATGTCTGCATATTCACTTTCTTTCATTTATTTGTTTTGTACTGAGTGCCTTTTTGATTTCTTGTATTCAATTGACAAGACTAAAAATTAAATTCAATAAAACAGTATACTATGGTACAAATCTTATTTAGTTATCGGAGACAAAACATAGGTTTTTATATTCTTCCCTTTGCGCTTTTTGTTCTGATTTTCACAGATAATAAATAATTAACTTTTTTGTCGTTTCATTCATAAGGGACTTCAGGAAAATATATTGTTACAACCGTTTCAAAAGCAGATATGTTAACCTATCACGTATGTTTAAAACATCTCAAATTAACTCGAAATTTAATTTTCTAATTATACTGTATTTATTGCTCTTGGCTAAATTTAGTAACAAGAAATCTGCCGGAGTAAAATGTGATGCTTGTGTTGGAAGATAGATGAATCACTTATGCGCTGCCAGCGATATATATAAATATTGAATAATCAATTCTTTATAATTACAATTACCGACCGATATTTTCTGCAATATAATTATTATAATATATACAATACAAAAAAATCGGTGTTTGAAATGTACGTATTTCAAAGAATCAAAACCTTCCGAAGAGGTCTTGAGTAGTAACTAGTAACATTTAAATCATCTGACACAATGAAACATCCCGGTTCGCATTGAGTTTAATATATCGATATATTAAAAAAAACGGGATTGGACGTGATTTTAACAACCGTGCGAGTATCTGGTCATCGATAAAAACTCGTTCCAGAAGTCGAAAAAAATAGATGACGAAAAAATCAAACCAAAAGTTCACCGAACCCAAGTTACGGTAGATATGTCGATCACGTTTCAAAGTTATAAAAAAGCTACATCTTGTATATTGAATAACATTTGAAGACCATTGCTTCTTAAGATTGGCATTATTTGTTGTCCAGACCGGACGAACATTACAAACGGTTCGATTTAAAATCAAAGTCTTAATTTAGGATATCCATTGGGCGCGCTTGGTGGAATATCAATATCAAATTCTGTAAGGTTCCATGAGATAATTATGGATGTCTGCATGTTAACTGTAACTACAAAAACATATTGGTTTTGTAATTATGTATGCTAATATTGTCCCAACTAAGATTACTCATCATTAACTCTTTTGGCCCCGGCCCAAACCATGTAAAACTATCCCGTGTGCCCGGCTTATTTTTAAAGAATTGCATTTTTTCTTAAGGAATTTCCAAATCAAACGAAACCTTTTATGGTTGTTTAAAAGACTGCGATTATTAAATTTTGCGTGATATCATTGTCAGTACAGTGGAACCTCGATATACCGTTCTCGCATTGTTCGTTTTCCCGCGTGGATCGTTTATTTTTCATAGTCCCGGTCAAACACCTATAATAACAATGTAAAATAATCCCGCATTAATCGTTCCCCGATTTACCTTTTTCCTCGATCTATCGTTTAAATATTTTGGTCCGTCACAATTATCTCGATTGAACGTTTTCGTTGAATATTTCTCATAGTCTTGCCTCGCATCTCGTTCCGCGTTTTTTCAGTGGAACCCCGATCTTCCGTTCTCGCTATCTTCGTTTTATTGCATGGATAGTTTATTTTTTACTCGACCAAGACCCGTAATAACATCTATCATCAATGTTTCGTTTTCATCATCGATCTATCATCAATGCTATGAAAAAGGAACCAATTACAACTTATCTGGTATGGCTAATTACTATCGATAATATTTTAACACAACCATTCACTACATTTACATAAAGTATCCGAAAAGATGTCAACATATGCATGTCTACATTTTGCAATGTTGCTGTTCGTTTCCCTTTATTTGACTTAACTCAACCCAATTTTAATTATAAATTAGTACATTCTTCTTGATTATCATTTATTTAAAAAAAAACTCAAATTTTGAATTTTGCTCAATTGTATTTTTTTTATTATGAACATGCCCCGCATATTTTACAATGAATGATCGTGAACCGATGACAAAATAATCTTAAAGCTGACCATTCGCACACAGTCTGCCGACGATCATGTTTTTAAGCTAATCAACCAATTTTCCGTCCGTTTATAATTGCCTAATTTTGGTACATTTGTGTATTTTTTATATCCAAATGTAACTTTTAAACAGTCATTTTATGTTTCAGTACATTTATTTGTTTACAAAATGGAAAACATCATATCAAAACAATTTAAAATGGATTACAATTGTCCCGAATAATTATTGTATGCATCACTGATCTAATGTAAAATAAAAATATCTTTTTTTGTTTAAAAATTGCATCACAGCCGATAATACATTTTTTATCATCGGCCTTATGCGAAAAGCTAGTAGCTTCCCAAATAACAAAAATCGTATCTATATGATAAAAATTTCAAAATAAAATATGAGGCTTTAGAAAAAAATCTTCACTTTTGAAACACGCCACTCTACATACTAGCTTCAGAATTGATATGAATTTTAGAAAATTTCAGAGGGGCCTACAGTTAGTTGTTTTGTTATATGTTCATTTCGTCTATATGTGCAGTTTATCGAAGCAGGGTATAAATGTAAGTTTCTTCAAATTGAGTGAAGGGAAATGCGTATAACTGCATTTGCCCTGCCCGAAAAATGCCAACACTGACTAGACCAGCAAAACTCAACCGGCGGCCCATTCAGATTTTATGTGAGGCCTAAAACAATCATAGTCACCAGATGCGTTTACAAACAAGATTGTTTGCAAAAAAATCTACGCAAAAGAATGGGAATGTTGAATACATTTGTATTTTTGTGTGCTTAAATTTATGTTATATCACTATATTATGGGAGCCGGTAAATTGCTCGAATGTAGAATTCCTCGAATTACAAATTGCTCGAAATGCAAGTTGCTCGACATGCAATTGCTCGAATTGCTTGGTTATTTAAACGGTTTTAATACAGTTAAGTGTTTATTATATAGTAGTTGATCACTTGGCATTTTATAACACAGTATGTACTCTTAGTTTATAAGCCGAACTTTGTATCAAATTGTATATTATTGCTTTACTATTTATCATTGCCTCTATAATTATATAGACATTTAATAAATACTACCTATGTAAGTTGATCTTAATTCAGTAATATAGAAAATCAGTATTGTCTACTTTTACAAGGAGAGCCCAAAATCACTCATAATAAAAATGTTTATAGATAAGGGGTGTAACGTCTTTGTAATAGCGGTGGTAACTGGCATAATATAAATTATCGAGTAAATAGCCAATATGGCGGTTATTATTATTTTTTAATTTATAGCTGCGTCAATAAGTTAATAATATTCTTAAAGAAAATATACTATGTATGATTTGTAAAAGTGGAAAAATTAAAATTTTCGAGGAATTTGTAATTCGAGCATTTGACGTTCGAGCAATTGGTTATTCGAGGATCTTGTTATTCGAGCAATTGCATTCGAGCAATTTACCGGGAATCCTATATTATGTATAGTATGTGGTATATTTACGAATAAATATTAATAAGCTGCGGCCCACGTAATTTAGCAAAATCCGAAAAAGAGGTTGACTATCGCTGGAGGATTATTGGGATATTATATTGAGTTTCTTCAAAATTCTTTTTACTAACATTTATTAATTCCAAGATTTTTTACAAAAAAAAACATTTAGCACAAATGTATCATAATATGAAGTTTTGTTTTTCCTTAATACTTCCCCTACGGTGCTAAAAAATACTTCCGATATGTTGCTGCCCTGAAAACAAGAGAAAAAACATGTTTTTCACTTGGTTCTTTGAGGGCCAGCAAAATATCGGAAGAGTTTTTAGCACCGTAGGGGAAGTGTTAAAACTCGCTAAAACAAGACTCCGATCTAGAAATATTTAATGACTTTTCTAATTACCCACCAAAAAATCTTTTCAAGATCGGAAATAAAGATTATTTTATAATATAAATTAATATTTTTCTACCCTATCCTGTAAAATTGTATTTCATCGATATAAGATTTTTCCACTCTATGCTGACGATATCAAACTTAACTTATGATAACTTTTGTTTAATCCAAAACTGCATTTCATATGTTTTTGGATGTTGACAGAATTTTTATTATGAATAAAAAATCATTATTAATTATCATTACATTAATTTATCGTGAGAATGTAACTCAAAAGAAGTGGATGACGTTTTTTAACTTTTACTAAAGATATAATCTGGTTTTTTAAAATTTGTTTGAAGAAATGTATATGAAAAATAACTTAAAATTGATATATTATCTTTTATTAGTATTTTTTGATATATAAACACATTAATATCAACAATTTTAGTTAAGAAAAAATGAGAAAATAATAAATAAAGTTAAATGTAATCTATGTATCATGGACGATTGTTTACAATTTTTTTTTAATTCTCATTCCGTTGAGAAAAATAATCTCTAATTTATTATATTCATACCATTTTAAAAATAAAATTAATGAGAGTAATGCATATTATACAACAACAAAAAATACGAAAACATTAATTTATTTGAAAATAATAAAAATGTAGGTCAATGATAAAAACAGCCCACAGTCGAGTTAGTAACCCCAAAATTTAAGTAAAAATATTATATAAAGCATTGGAGTAGAAACGGTAGTTGTATAAATATTATGTGCGTGTTAAACTTACTGAAATTCTCCATCAAACTCATTTTTCTATTAGTTTTTAACTAAATAAACAAAACTTAATATAATGTAGCCGGTAAGTATCGTCAAATACGCGTCAGTTCTCTTGATAACAACTGGACTACTGACAGAAAACAAATGTTTTTATTATTTTGATTATGATAATAAATGATGAATCATTATCATTAGTGATAGCACCTATTTAACCAAGTAGGTATTCATTTTCGGAATAAGGGTCCAGACCGAAATTTTTGATTAGATAAATACTAAACTTATTGATAAGTTATTTTACTTTATTATAATACAACAACACACCAATATCAAACGAATATAGCACACTCGATATAAACTAAATTTGGTTACACAATTGATGCATAGGAATGTATTAGCATTGAATAATAATCTGAGGACATATTGTAAAAATTCGTATGTACCTATGCATTATGCAGTACATACACCGTAGCAGATTTTCAAACCAAAAAACACCGACATCTATGAAACTGTTTATTTAAATCTTCTATACTGAGATGAAAAGGTAAATCTCTAACATATTTGAAATAACCAAAAATTTAAATCAACATAATGAAGCATTTCTTTCAATAGATACCTACCTATGTATTTCTAACAGAGCCAAGTCTAGGTGACCATGTTTCATAATGTATGGTACCAAAGTTTCACCAATAAATTGCCAAGACATTTAAAATGCAGTGGTTGAATACACAAAGTAAAATTGATAATAAATATTATGAAATTTGTATTTATAAGTTATGATGAAAGCATTGTTTCAGTTGGTATACCATTTATACAATTTTAGGCTTGATAGAGATCTAGGTTATATTAAAATGTTGATTGTATTAGGTATCTATACTCCAAAACAATAAATCTACATTACTGATAAGGTACATAATGAAACGAACAGAAAAATACTATTCTTATAAAAATGTTTTAACAGTTTTAATTATCAGCGGCTTTCATAGCATGGAAACTACAGAATCTTATGTGAAGTTAAATAGTATTTTTTTTTAATCATTACTCCAATATTATAGTGACATCTCATTTTTTCTCAAAACTGGATTTGGGCGTGTTTGATCCCAATCCTCATAAGTAATAATACTCTAGCAATATTTTTTTGTACTCAGAAAAATGGGCAGTAGCAATGTAGTCGAGATCTGCAGTATTCACTTATACTATTAGAATTTTGATTTCAGGAAGGAGCAGACGTCTGCTTCTCCATTCATTCTAGAAGTCACAACTGCACGTTTTGAAATATGCGATATATGTTATTTAATGTGTGTTATTGCAGAGTTTACTGCACATATGAACACACACTCGAGAAATAAGATGATAAATGTAAGTATTGACAGCTTAGTTTTAATAAATATATTTTAACAATCTAAAAACTTGAAGCCACTGCGAAACTATTTTTGTTTGACCACAGGCCTACATTGTGAACATATTTGATACGTGTTTCTGATGAAAATAAAAAATATTTCGAAATTGGATAAAGAAATAATGCGACTAAGTAAAAATAATAATTAATGTGCAATTTTTTTTATTTTTGTATTTGACGTATTTTTTGAGTTTTACTTGGTTATAAATGGGTATTGAACAAGCTTTTTTTATGATTTTTAACATACCTACTCCTTGAATCTTTCTGGTGTGACTAACTAATGCTCTTTTCAGTTACTATTGCTTACCTTCTCCAACAGCCACTCTTTATAACTGGTATGTATATTATAATAACAACTTTTGAATATTAAGTTTATATTTTTTGAATATTATAGTAAACATTTCAAAGAATCATCAACTTACATATTTAAATAGTATAAATTATGCAAATGGATAGCATTTGTTGATATTTTAAATATCAAAGTAGCCACATTCAATTAAATAAATTCAATGCATAATTGTTATTATTTCATATTAGTCAGAAAATATAATACACAAGCTAGGCAGAAGTGGTCAAACTGCAAGTCCAAAAGAGCCAAATATTTATGGAAAAATTATTAAAAATATTTATGGAAACCACAACTATACATTGTAACGGTACAGTCAAGTGGAAAAGTATATATATATAAAAATATATTCATGCCAATAAATTTGTCAACAATGCACAAACATTCTTAAAAAACTAATGTTAATTGTGATATAATATATCTTTATGTTGTTGGAAATTCCGTACCAATGACTTGTAGTTTTTAATTAAGGCACAATGATTTTATCAGTTGATAAGCTTTATATAGTTTGAAAATGATTGATCACACACATATATATACATAATATTATGATACATTAAATAAGCCACTTTTATCTTAATATTATTTAAGAATTGCTGTTGGGCAATCCCATGAAATTGAATTCAATATATTTTCCTATTTTAAATATAATTCAATATAAATTAAATAAGATACATGCAAAATAAATATAAATAAGGATTATAAGTAAAGTACTCACCACACTTACTGAACATGTTGGAAGTCGATGAAATATTCATGTTCAAAAATATATATTTTTAAGTCACAACTTTTTTATTAGAAAGCAGTAAGTAGCACTCACTCAGATTAATATGGTTTAAGTAAATGTTTCTTCAAATATTGGGAGCTCACTTTATTAATTATTAAAAAATCATATTATTTAAATGTCATTCAAGAGACTAGAAATTTATTTCTTGACGGAAAATTTAAAAAGCTTCAATTATTGGTTACTATGTTTCTGAAACACAAAAAAAATATTATTAAGTTAAATCGGATATGCTAAATTAGAAAGACAAAAAATTGTATACTTAGGTAATTAAGTATTTTTTAAAGCTGTATGAAAAATGGTTTGTCCTATTCTACACAATTTCTCGCTACTACCAATTGAACAAGCAAGATTTAACACCACATGAGTACTTAAAGTGCAGATAATAATATAAAATAGCCAAATTAAAGTGATTTTATCAGTAAAATATTAACAACTGTGTAAAGAATGGTAATAATTGTTTATATGCACTTTTTAGGGGTATTCACTTGGTCTTATAATATTTATAGAAATAGCTTATTAATGAAATTTTATGTATGGCAACAAAATAATAATGTTTTAAACTTTAATGACTATCCTTAACCTTTATGGATGTTTTTTTAGTAGATATTTCATAAGGAAACTAAGCATATTCATTTCATGAATTCATCAATACTTAGTTTGTAGATTTGTGCAGAAGTAAAGCTTAGATTACTTTACAATCAATTTTTATCAATAAAACTTCTGTCAATGCTATAGTTATTAAATATTGTATGCAAACACAACTACTGTTCACTGTTTGCCAACAAGTTGATGTCAATTTATACTTGGACTTAATGGATTTTGTATGACTCAGCACCATTTTACAGGACTTAAATAGCTGATGAATGTAATTTTTCAAATCTATTTCCTTGAGTGAACAAATCAATGATACAAACTTTCGAATTAGAAAGATTAGACTAAAAAAATGTATGGATGATATTTAATAACTGTTAAATATATAATTATATATAGTGTAATAAATATTGTAAATGAGATTTCTAACAGTCAAGAATCCATTTTAAGTCGTTTCTAAATGCACCACTTATAATCAAATTTAGAGTACTGTACAACAAATTTGTATTCACAATACGAAATGATAACATTTCGAATCGAATGTACAATGATTTAGGCACTTCTGTAGATTTATTCGCGCAGCTTGATTTACTATAATAAATCTTACAAGAAAGTTCATATTTCTACCAAAATTAGATGTCAGTGTCAACTAATTAACCTTCAATTTGATTTTTTTCGTTTTCAGAAAGAGAAATCTACCAAATCAACTATTGTATAAAGTATGAGCATACAATTTTAACATAAATAAAACACCCCTAGACTTTATATCATTTTAATTTTTAACTTTTCACCTAAAAAGGGTAGATTTTTCCACTCTCATTAAATATGCTGTCTCAAAATATTTTGACCGCGGTAAATGCCGTACTATATTACATATGAACTTTAAATAGTTTTAAGGCATCGGCATATCCTAAAAGAAAAAATATTTAAATACCTAAGCCGGTTTGACGTGGAGACTAAGTGTGACGCACGAACTATCCACACTGTGTTATCGATTTGTTAGCGTAAAGAAACATAACCTCACAAGTATCACATCGACATAGCCAATCGCATTTAAATCGATAAATGTATTGAATGGTAACCAATAATGCTTCAGACTGACAAAACAAGACTGCGAAATAGCATAAATAATTCAATAACTATCACATTATCTTATGTAATCAACTAAAATTCTTTTTGAAGTTGAAATTGAATGAAATATATATTTTGACATTACGATTCTATAATTGACATATTTGTTCAATATCGATGCAGTCTAATTAATTTTACACAGGTTTACGTTAACCAATTCAATAAGTAATATTTTCTACGCAAGCATGTTATTAAGCACTGGAAATTACAAAGTCATCTGATACGTTTCTACAAAACTGTCACTTTCACACAAGAGCGATTTACCGCGTAACGTAAGAGCGGTTCACACCGGCCAACGCTCGCGTGGAAATCCATATTTTCAAATTTAGGGGTGCAAACTCGTTCTACATTTAACCCTAACATAAACTCGGCAATATGGAACAAAATATATTTCATGCCGTCAGTTATACTTGAATACGTAATATTATTCCTACAAAGACAGGCTTCGTGTGCATTTCTCTATATAACAATATATTTTGACTACCTACAGCGGAACCTTGATATATCAGTCACACATTCATCGCTTTGGCGGATTTATTGTAATTTTATTTTGATCGTGATACTTTTATAATAGTTGGGGTCACATTCAACTGCTTGTGCAGCTTTATCGACTAAAATCAAATACCATTAAATGCTGGCGATGAACCAATTTTGTTCAGCGCTTGCATTCTTCTTCTACTCGCTACGGTAGCGAATCATGGCATCTGACGAATATTCAAAAAATCGTATTTTGATTTTTGAATATCGTATTTGAGAATAGACGTTCACATCAGAGAATGAGGTGGTTTGACATTGTGGAGAGCTGGGAGATTAGGGAAAGTACAAGGCAGCGTAGTTAATTTAGGTACACGGACAGAAGCGTACACGGAAAAAATTGTACGTGGGTAGAGCCGTACTTAGAAAAAGCCGTGTAAGTATAGAAGCGGACACGAATAAAACTTTACATAGGAAAAGAAGTATACCCATTTAAAGTACTTAAAAAAAATGACAAAAATTAGATTTTTTATTTTAAATAACGTTAAATAATAATTGTCAGAAACTCAAAACGTTTGACGACAAAAGATTCATTTGTTATGTTTTCGGTAGATAAGTTTTGTGAATTTTCAAATTTCATAATGTTGAGTTGTGAATAAATTGGACGATTACATACATATACGGTTATTATAAGATTACAAATTAACAATTAAAAAAATAAAAAAATACGTTCTGTTTAAATAGCGCACCTTATCAAATTAAATTTTATGGTTAATTTCATCACTTTTTCGGTGATTAAATATTAATATTTATGTGCATACCAATTCAATTTTTCCCAAATTTAAAATTCAGATTTGTAAGAAAAACACCGTAAGATAAAGAATTGCTATTGATTTAGAATTTTCCGCAGTCAATGAGTTCGGTAATAGCTGTATTGGATTAGGTATAACGTATAAATTGTATAAATTATTAGATTATGAATATTAAAAATGCAAAATTTTTGCAAAAACGATGCAGTCTTGATCATATCTAATAAAAAATATTTAAAAAAATAAATCTTTACCAGTGTACAGTTTTGTCCGCTAGCACTTTTTTCCGTGTACGGTTTTATTTTGTTCGGTTTTTCTCATCCGCCTTTTCCCCATCTGGTTTAATCCTATAACCATAATTATATTATCAATTACAGCAAAATACGTGTACAGAATGGCGTAGCAAGGAAGGCGTGACATTTTCAAAAATAAATACAATATTTTTCGAAAAATTATTTTTATACATAAAAAAAATTAAGCTACCTAAGTAGATCATAATAAAAATAGTAGAAGTGATTAATAACGAAATTAGAGGAAATATTGGGGTGGCAAATTTGAGGAACGCCCCGGGCGGCAGAACCTCTTCGTACACCACTGAGTGTACATACTGTTTATTAATATATTAAACATATTTTATAGTTTCAAATAAAAGAAACCCTTTATTTTCATTGAAAAACATCTCGGAATTCAATTTTCTTCAATTATTTTTTCATAATATTGTCTAACTTTTATCAAAATAAATTGCAGCTTGACAGGTCCTCTTTATAATGGCATCTGTCAAAAATATTCCATAGACAATATTTATACAGGTTATTAGCGGTTGTACGGGATTTTGTTATGATACATATATTGTGTAAAAGTCTCTTAGAATAATTGTTCATTTTTCATAATACCGGAAGTAATTTTCATAGATAATATATAGTAACTGGTAATTTTATCAAAAATAAAAGCTATACCGAGCTGTGCTATGTATGGTTGCCAAAACAAATGAACAAAATTTATGTTTTCTTCCAGCATTTTATAAAATTCACAAATATGAAAATGAATATTGTGTAGATGCTTTCGAAGGCAGCGTTCTTTTGCAATGGCTAACAGTTAGCTAACTTAAATAAAAAATGGATCTTAGATATTGTAATAAATAAACTTTATGGCCTCATGGCATGTTGCAAGTAGTATAATAGGTGAGCTTAAGGGAAAAAATGACAGTGACATTTATGTATGTACTTTGTTGACGTCAGTGCTTTGAAATGGTAAAAAATAATTGTTCTTTGCATTTTACCAATGATGACTGGCGTCATTTTTACAAATTATTAATCATATCATAAAAGAGGTTATCCTCTCCAATTCACTTCCTGAATATAATATGAATAAACCAATCAAAACAGGCCAAAAGTCGCATATAAAATATCAAACAAACAAAAAAACTGAACAGGCTATTGCAGAATATAATGGAATAAGGTTTGTTTATTCAGCCGCGATTGAGATATATGTAATATGTTGTGGCAATAAATAAATAATCAATTATTAGTTTTTAATTACAAACTAATGAAAGGTCATTATCCTGTTTTCTTAGACCAATATTTGCAGAAGTGCTCAGGTACAAACTGAGGTTTTTAATGATTGCTTTAAATCAAATAAAAAACCATATCACAAAACTTGACCAAATATACATATTTTTATATTAAACCAAAAAATATTTCAATTTCAATCACCAAATGCGCCTTTCAATAATTTTTTAAACAACTCAAATATATGCTAATCCTTAGTGACACTCATGTATCGGTAATTTTCTACAACCTCGTATCTCAAAAATAACATATTTTCCGGAGACACATAAATTTACTTTATTCTACTGCTATCGTTTTATATAGCTATTAAACACCATTGGAATGGTTTTGTCCTCAATATCTTTATGGAAATTAATAAGGAAGGAAGCAAAGACGTTTCCATCCGCGTCATCTCTTTCATGCTAAACATAGCACATGACCATATTATTTTTTGGCCAACGTTTTTGTGCTACCATAAATAAAGCATGATTTGAAAACTCAAAAGTTTAATAGTTGAAACGTTAAAAAATTAACGATGATACTTTATAAAAACATTGATCAATCTCACCTATATTTACTTACACCATAGCATCAAGTTTCCAAACATATCCTATTAAATATTAAACAATAACATATTTTTTTGTAAATAAAATTCTTTTGTTTACACACATATTTTTCTTATATTTTATAATTGCAAAGACTGATCATACCTTATCTTGTGTAATACTCATATCGCTATATATGTATATCGCTCATAAAAAAAAATACTTTGTATTCCACACGACACTCATTTTACAGGAGATGAAAAATACTCTAGTCGTTATTATTGCATAATTCTGCATTTATTCGTATTTCATTATTATAAAAAGTCTATAATAATTTTAATACAATAATCACATTTCCTCTGCTTATGTGGAAAAAGAGATATTGCATCCATACAAGTAATAGAGACAAGTAGTTATAGTATGCTGCCTGTGTGGTTGAGTGGTCAACGTCATTGGCTTCGGTTACGGAGGTCCCGGGTTCGAATCCCGGTACGAACAGTTTTTATAAATTGATTTTTCAATAGATTTATGAATTTCTGTTCAAAGGCATGGGTGTATGTGATGTCTTGAATTCTCCCTTCCCACCCATCCTATCCTATGAACGGGGCGTATCGAGAGTGATTAGCTAATCACTAGTCCTGTCCTAGCCCTATCATTCTATTCCTACTCTCTTTAGAAAAAGAGAGGTTGAGCAACTGAGTAACAAGCAGTTCTCGTAGAAACACATCTGTTAAGAAAAACTCCATTAGGAGTCCATATGCTCCACATTGGAAGTGGACATGGTTAAAAAAAAAAAGTTAAAGTATTGCCTCAAGTTGGAAAAAAGTAAATCATTTTTGTGATGTGAAATTTTGCCAGATCATGTTTTTTTTTACTCTGATTCGGAATGTATCAAAATCTCATTTTTGTCAAAGTTGTGGGGTATGCGGTATTGTTTTATCATGAGCCAAAAGTGTATAGGATTTTTGAAAAACGGGGCTGGTATTTCGGCACATAGGAACCATAACAATTAGTGAAATCCCTTTCATAATTTTTGACCTTCAAATTTTTTTAATTGCACAACTATAAATGAGGTAACAGCTTAAATTAAAATAGAAACTCCAAAATTTAAAAAAAATATGATTTATCATATTTAATAAAACAACTATCTATAATCTGCTGAGTTTCTAAAATTAGAATTTACCAATGTAAAAATTTGTGTCTGTAATTATACACAATTTTGATTTACATATTTGAAATTTCTTGTTACAGTCAACACATGTTCAGATTATTTCTTGAAATCAAACTCGCAGTTGTGTAACCAGTTGTGAAACTATTCATCGCCAAGAATGACCACAATTAAGTGTGATGCAGTCCCCACAGAAAATCCACCATCACCTGATCAAAGTTTAAGAAAAGAAATGGTAACTTTAGTTTTTAAAATTTTATAAAAGTACATTTAACATTCTTTACCATAGCCGAAATCGTTTATTTTAATTGAAATTGCTATCACCTCCAAGATCACCCAAACATGCATATTTTTTATCTAGTTTTAAGAAAGTTTCATTAACTCAATGCCAGAAATATCAAATCAAATAATAAACTAAAATAATATGTCTAACATCATGAAAATGTCAACTTTCAATATATTATACAATATGAAACAAATTATAAAAACTCCCTGGCAAATATATTTTATACATTGAATTTATAACAGTCTTTTATCAAACTGTTATGCAGGCTTATCCTTTGTACCGTATCTCTAAAGAGATATCTTGTTTACCATTGCTGTCTGCCAAAATGCACTTAAATTGCTTTAATACTACACAATAATATATATTTTAAATAAACTAAGTATTGAGAGATGCACTGATAGTCGATTCCATGCAGTATATTGATACACTCGTTACCTTTTAAAATAATTATCTTCTCACCCATGGTCTATCACACCTTACAGTGTGATGAAAAAAATAGATTCATATTTTATAATATTGGGTTATCTTTTTTTAAATAATTTTAGAAATCTTTTTCCAGGATTCATTAAGTAAAGAGGATTTTGAGAAAGCGATTCACGCAAAAATTGTGAATCTCTGCCGTGGATGCTTAACGGAAAGTTCATCTGAACCAATGCGAGGACTCTTCTCATCTGATCATAAGATTCCGAGTCACGGATATAATGAGATGGTCACCTCCTGCACGGGAATACATGTAATTATTTTTATTATTAGTTTAAATTTAGATACGGTCATTTTTTTATAATTTTAAAACTATAAATATGTATAAACGTTTAGATTTTAGAATATTCCAGATAACTGGTAAACATTATACTAAAACATTTTTGTATTATAATACTTCTTTCAGATAACAGAAGATGATGGCTTACCACAATGCCTCTGCATTACCTGTGCAAATGAGATATTGAATTTTTACGAGTTCAGGAACAAATGCTTGAGTATAGATACGAGCCTTCGAAAACTATTGCATGACTGCAATGCAAACAGTCTCGATGAACTCGATGCCCTTATTTTGTACAGAGGCAATGACAACAAATTGTTATTAAATGACATAGGTATGTTCGCATGAATTATGCTCTAGGAGTTATTATTTATATTTACAATATTTTTAAATGTACTAGTAGGCCTCTTTAGCTTAATGTATAGCTCTGAAGGTTCCAGATTCAAGTATAGACTTTTCCGACGTCTCGAGAGGGTTTGTTACTGCTTCTTATTTGTATCTTGATTGATTTGATATTCAAAATATGTGCTATTTGATTTAAATAAGATTGTCTAATCCAGATTTTGGAATAGGAAGTGCAAATAATGGTTATAAATCATTATGAAAATGTATTTAGTCGATTTCAAAATTGGAAACATTACAAAATAGGTAAATAATTTGGACAAAATCCACCCAATCCTCTTTTTACACGGGGGAACATTGCATGTAAAAAAAACTGTATAAAATAGATGAAGTGAACATGTATACATAAATTAAAGATATGTTTTATTAGTAAGTATGGGCCATGCAATTTAGAAACTGTGCAAAACAAGGATTAGGTGTATACAGCTTTCTGAAAGAATATAAACAAAAGGTTTGTGCGCCAGGTCTGAACAATTATTGTATGTGATTAAAACTGGTGCCTCAAAAACTATATTTGATATGAAATCAATACTAATATTATGTATTTATTACAGGCAATTTTACCAACACCAGTGAAACAGTTGTTAAAAAAGAATCTATTTATAAGAATAGATTCATTTCTAAAAAACGGAAGAGTATCAGCAGGACTCCAATTGAGAAATCACAAACTGGTAAACCATCTTAAGTGACCCAAGGAGATGAATCAGTGATGATTTGATAAGTTTATGATTAAATATGAAATCGAAATTAATATTCTATATTTATTTCAGACGATTTAGCAAACACCAACAAAAGAGTGCCCAATAGAAATAAATCGATTTCTAAGAATAGATTCATTTCTAAAAAACGGAAGACTACCAGCAAGGCTCTGAAAAATAAATTACAAACTAAACCATCATTAGTGACTCAAGGCGATGAATCTTATCAGCACAGTGATGATTCGATGGGTAAAGGTTTGTCCGATTTAGATCCTTTACAATCTGTGTTGAAAGAAGATGAAGATAATTTGACAACTGATCCACCGAAGGTAATATTATATTTAAATTTGTATTATTAACTTAAAGCCACACTTGAGTGACACTTTTTGATTACTCTTATGCCAATTTGTAAGAAAATAAAAACAAATGGTTGTTTGTATTTAGGTGTTTTTCTCACGGTTACAGTTTTAACATAATGTTTGGTGATATCATCACTAAAAGTTCATTAAAAGACTGGCCAGACATGTCAGCTCAAAGGGAAGTAAAGAAGTAGGAGTGCTTACACACTCAAGCTGAAAATTTTAACTGTTAACCTTTAAAGCAGTATGGGCGTACATGTACGTCGGTGCCATTTTTCTATAAAGGAGTACAGATGTACTTTTAACTCAACACAGTAGTGTCTGTTTGTGAGCATATATATGCTTTAAGTATGAATTACATATATTCATTGGAAAAAAAACAGTAAAATAAAGTAAGGTCAGTATAGATCTCTATTCACTCCTCTTAAGGTTAATTATTTAACCCTTCAATAAGTGGTGGAAAAAGCTTAGAAATATTTACATGAAATCTTGTTATCTGAAAAACAGGACTTTCGTATTGCAGATTTTGTATTGCGCCTTGGGTCTCCCAATCGGTAAATCAGTCACTGCCTTCAATATATTAAAGTCCAATAAATATAAATATAACCAATTGTTAATATTCACCGATTTATTACGAAAATGTGTGCTCATACAATATATCTGATTTTTTTTATGTGTGAAACACAATTAATAACTTGTGATGCGCTATTTCGAGACTGCGAATAATGTGAGCAATAAAGTAGATAGCATAAACCGTCTACTAATTGTTAAATACGGGACTGATTGTATATATGCTATAATTTTGTTTATAGAAAACAAAGCGTCACGCAGCAGCTATTCCGTTTCCTTGCCGCAAGTGTGAATTGCATTTTCTAAGCTGGCAGGAATTGTCATATCACAACAATCAACATCCGCCCATCACCCAAGAGCAGAAACTATCATGTCGGTACTGCAAGGAGATGTTCTGTCACGAGAGGTATATTTGAGTATATTTCAGATTTATTCTTTTCACTGTGGCTAGTGAAAAAAATATGAAAAATGGTTTATTAGCATTGTTTTTATGATAATTATTTAACCATGAAACTACATGCAAAACTTAATAATAATAAAAAGCCTAACAATAGTTAGTCTGAAGGTACCTCTCAAAGAGACGAAACACGTGTCACAATTTTCAATACAATCGGTGGAATAACAAAGTTCTCAATTTTAATTTTATATTAGAAGCAGTATATTTGCCCAACTTGTTAATAAGAAGCTTAAATTTAATTTAATATTGAAAATGTACTTTCACAAAGTTACCTACGGCCGAATCCATCGAATTTACTGCTTCTACATAAATTTTAAAGAAATAGCTTAACTATCTTTGAATTGATTTATATATTTTCAGACATATTGTTCCCCACTTTAAAGTAGCCCATAAAGAAATACCAAGGTTTCAATGTGGATACTGTGGAGAAAAATGGAAGGAATTTAAATATCTAAAGGAACATTTGATCACTCACTCTCCAGGGGATCCAGTTATTGATGTTCTGTATGATGAAAATGATATTTATAGCCGTCAGCGTAACATTGAAAATGAAGGTAAGACACATTTTATTTCATTTGGTCATGCCTGAGGTTTCTCATCACTGCAGAACTTTAGGTATATACTGACATTGGGAAATTCCAGATTCGTTTTGGATATCTTTCATTCTAAACGCTATTCATTCATTTAACGCTAAACAAATATTTTTTTTTACATATTTACAATACAATTGTTTTAATAAATCGGATTTCAACCTACCAATAGTGATGACACCTGAAAGAGGTTACACAATATTCAATAATATTTCATAGTGATTTTGAAAAAACTAAACTGTTTTAGATAATTTATCTTCAGTTACGGTAGTCTGGCAACATGGAGTGATTGAACTACAATTTCAATATTTTTTTCAGAAATACAAATTGATATTGAAATTCCTCTTCTAACTGACCACTTTAAAACTGAAGAGAGCTATCCTAATAATTTGGATTTAAAAATGGAATCAGATGTAACCACCTGCGGGGAAACGGAATCCAGTATCAACGCAAATAATCCAAGTTCTGATGTTGCCGATACGCTAATTTGTTACACATGTAAACAACTTTTCATCGATAAAGAAACATTAGAGGTGCGTACCTACTTCTCCATCATCTGTGAGCTGTTTATGAAATATTTTTTTTCACAATGACCCCAAAAGACTGGTTCCCAACGAATAGACTGTGGACTGGTGCATATCAACCAAAACGTTATATTTATCGGTCTGTAGACTTGATAAGGTTGGGAAACACTGATTTAAAGTCAGTAAATTATAGTTTTCTGCTCTTAACCTGAAACCATAATCATACGAGATAATTTGATCATTGAAATAATAGTTTGTGATACTTAACCCTTACTCTCATGCCACTAATATATTAGAAATGATTGTATTTTTATGATTCGTAAACTGATCTTTATTAATTTTTGAATGTCACATAACCGTTGACAAAGCCAAAGGCGTTGACCACTCGACCACAGAGGTGACTGTTATTATGTTTTGAATTACGTAATATTACTACTTATTAACTGTCAAATTAATTAACGTGAACATTTGGGTTTTTATTTAACCCTTCAGATTTTCGAAAGCGGCTGATTCATATCCAATGAATAGCAGAATGAGCTGCAGATGATGAAATAAATAAATATAAAAATTGATTTTTTGTTTTGAAAAACATTTCTAATGACATTCAGGGCAAATAGTTTTGAAACCTGTGGATGTCAATTTTTGGCGCTCTATGGTAAGATTGAAAAGGATTGAGACCAGTGTTCCTTCTAAGCTGTGGTTAAGTTGTCTAAGCTGCGCGTATGCGCGCACACAACTCGCCGAGCGCGCGCACATGCATTAGAACAAAGCGCACAAAAGTTACACCAGCTATACCACCACCAGAATAAATTAATTGCCATTATATAGTGTTGTTAATTATTGTCATTATAAAAAAAATAACCTTTTCTTTAAGTAGGTCTAAATACCGTTATGTGGCGCACATAATGTATTTTGCGCACATAACCTTCGGAAAATTACAGGGAACATTGACTGAGACCATACTCCAAAGATTTGGTCATTATGTGTTTTGTTTGCGAACAACACATTCTTCAACCAATCGATATCAATTAAAATATTCTGCTTTGACAAAATAAATTATTGTTTATTTAACAGAGCCATTTAGTTCAGGATCACGGTTCAGAAAATATCAATATTCGAAATATACGACCGAGTGAAGAAAATTCAAATACAAGTGGCACTATTGTTATTGACAATGGAAAGCAAGGTGAGAATGCAAATCTTTAGAATTAACCTTATTAACCACAGACACATCTTAAAATAACTATAAATAAACAAAATAAACGCAGCGCCGTAGGAAATCATTTTTTTAAAAAGCCATGTACGCTCCAGCCGTGAAGCATATAGAGTTATTTTAGGATTGGAAGGATGGGAGGGAATTTTCAGACATCACAAACACCCATGCCTACAAACAGAAATCGATGAATTGATTGAAATAAATGTTGTTGGTGCTGGGAATTGAACCAGTAACGTCTGTCATGCAAACCATTGGGTTAACTCACCTGACATTGTTGAATATAGTTATTGTATATTTAGTTTATATTTAAAAGATTGCTGGGTATGAAATATATTTATCAAAAAATTCTCATACTCTTCTGTCACTTGATTACTACTCTACCAAACCTGTATTTTTACAGGCCCCACATCCCATTAAAAATGTATATATATGTCTGACATACAATTAACAGAATACTATTTTTAATATATAATTTCAGATTTTATAAAAGAAGAATGCAAAGATAGCACTGATATTACTGTTTCAATTGACATTCCCAGCGTCAACAGTGATTATGATATCGGTCTACCAATGGATGATGTATCGATAAACAAGAAAAATACTCCAATAAAGCATGAGGACCTCGATGATCTCAAACCAATAAAAAAAACCAAAAAAAAAGTTTCTAAAACAAAGATGATTTACACAGATGGTAAATATCACAATAAATATATAAAAAATATTTTTTACAAATTATTTGTAGATAAAAAATAAATTGATGATTATCAAGTGAAATTGGTGGTTCGTTAGGTGAGGCTGCATTTTTAGGTCCAATGGTTTCTGCAAATGACAAAGAAATTTGGTTGCCTTTTTCATTTTCAACATTTTTATTCCAAAAATTTGACCTTACAATGTCAGTGATGATGCATTATGACACCATCTTATAATTATTCTTATGTTATTTGAAAAATATAATTGATATTGATTTTACCTCAATATAAATCATACAATATTGACGGTTACAAACTTTAACTCATCAAAAGGTATTTAATTCATTGATTTACGGATTACAGATTTTTCACTCCTCACTGCCAAGTTATGTTTGTAATAGCAGATGATATAAAAACAAAATCGTTTTGTATGTTGAAATACAATATAATTATTTTAAAAATAATTTCATAGATAAAATATAATTTTGCGCCGTCCATTTTGACAATGAACACTTGCATAAACTTGGATGGTTGACGAAATATTTGTATCAATAATAGTTGTCTATTTAAAAATTGCACATTTTACTTTTTAACTATTGGTGTAAAAATTGCATTATTTCTGACATAATAGTCTTAGAAGGTCTGGAAATGGATTAAATTAACAATTACATACAAAAACAAGTGACAGCGGGAGAACCGTTGTATTGATATCAGCATCTCAAATATTTGCCCACCATATTCTTTTGTCGATGTTGCTTAGTCACATGTTTGTATTTCAGGGGACGAAAAGGGTCAACACTTTTGCAATATGTGTGGGAAGGACTTCAAGGCATTGAGTGATTTGAAAAGGCACGAGTCATCGCATGATCCTGATAAACCATTTTACTGTAGGGTAAATATATTTTTCAAATGTACATGATCATAGCAAAATGTTAATGTTTTTTTATGCATTACATTCATAAAAAGAACACATTATAACTCTTGCTGATCATATATCAAGTTAAAAGAAGCTCAAGTTATATTGACTGGAAAAAGCATTTATTATATTGTCAGTATAAACAGCTAGAAAACGTTGAGTTTAAAATTGGGTGTTTTGAGTTATCAACGCAGAAGGATAGATTTAAACACACTCTATTGTCTAAAAAAACAAGTTCATTTATATTACATTTATTTGCTTCGATATTTAAAGAAGTAATATGAACTAAGTCAATTTTATTGTCAGTAATTACTGACAGAAACCTATAAATAACCTAAAGCTTTTTAGCTATACAGATTTCTTATTTCTACAACTACCCAAAGACGATTAGATGATTAAATTTTTTTGAGCTGTAAACATTTTGGTCAATTGTTATTTATTCATTTATCTTATTGTCTTCATGCTCTATTGACAGTTCACTTCATGACATTCGAAAAAGTCAATGTACAATGTTTTTGATTTAACGTTTTCTGGCAGTATGCCGACGATGTACGAGTCAATAATAGATATCTAAGAAAATATAATCACAACAGACTTGGAACAAACTAATGAAAAAATTCACAGATAACTTTTGTCAGTGAAACAATTAAAAACCATTAAAATGGTGTATTAACTGATGCCTGCGTGTCACTTGCCTGTATTAGTCATCATCTTCTTGGTTAGATGTATTATCACAATCTCAGATGACTAGTGGGTGACTCGTCTGTTTTGCAGACTGTAATCCTGCACCCTAGTCTAATTCACATTTGCACAAGAGCACTAGCAGAACATTCATACATAGAGAATATAGGAATGAACGCTGTACAAATATATAGTGATGACGCCAACAGTCATACGTTGCTCTTTTTCACCATATTTTAAGTGTCATTGGAGTCATAACATTGCACTCCACGAGTTAGTCGTCAATTCTTTAAACTTTGAAGCTGAGATCGGCTGTCATCTTTTATACTACTATAATTTTTATACTACTAAGTTTTTATAGCTTAATATGGTCAATTTATTATTCAAAATTATTCTTCTAGATTGGGAGATGCAAATGGTCGTTTGCCACAGAATATGACTTAGAGATTCATGTGAATGTGAATCATAGGGAAGCCGGTGACCACGAATGCAATTTTTGTCACAAAGTGTTTCCACATCGACGGAATCTGCGGCAGCATATGCTGCAACATCGCTCCACCAAAAGGTTCACCTGTACATTTTGTGACAAAGGTAAATAAATCTTCATTTCCGTGAGCTATTTTTTTAAAATTAGGTTTATTTTCATATATTTTGATTGATTTTACTACACAGATAAATAACTTTTCTAACTGTCAATCTGGGAAGAATATAATTGCTTTAAGTAGTAAATATTTTTTTGATGTTTTAAAACGCACAGTCAAATGTGTAAATGAACTTCGTTCATTACTACTTTTAAATAATATTCTTGAAGCCATTAGGTCCAATTCAACTTCCAGTTCTCTTCTGACGTTGGTTTCAGGAGGGGAAATCAAACCAAAATAAAAGTTTACACTCAATATATATGGCTACTGATTTATTTACAAATATTAACTGTTTGCTCCTAATGGAGGTATCTCAACGGAATTTTTACCAGAACTGCTTGTTACCCAGTTGCTCAACCTCGCTTCTTTTCAATGAGAGTAGGTATAGAAAGGGTCAGGACAGGACTAGTGGTAAGCTGATCACTCTCGCTACACCCCATTATTTTAGGATTGGAAGGGTAGGAAGGAATTTTTTGACATCACAAACCTTCACATCACATGCCTTCAAACAGAAATCTATAAATCAATTGAAATAATGCTGTTCGGGCTGAGATTCAAACCCATGAGGTTCGGCGTGGAAGTCTACAATGTTGACTAAAGATGGATGTTTGTAATGTCTCGTGTGTAACGAGAGGGGTAAGCCAACCACTAGTCCTATCCCTGCCATATCCTTTCTGTTACTAATCTCTTCCAAAAAGGAAGGGCTTAGCCACTGAGTAACAAGCAGTTGCTTAAACCTCTCAACCTCAAGTCGGTGAAAACTTCTGTTAAGATGCCTCCATTAAGAGGCCATATGCTCCATATGAGTGGAAATGGATTTTAAAAAAATATATAGGGGGTAGGCAGGGAACAAGTTTAAGGATAAAGATTTCCACCATGTTACTGTTATTAATATGTTCTTTTGTTTTATTTCAAATTTCAGGATTTACCCACATGCATCACTTCAAAAATCATGTTAGACTTCACACCAAAGAGTTGCCGTTTCTTTGTCAAGTATGTGGGACAACTTTCCCTACCAAAGATAGGTAATATACCATTTGCTTTTGTGTATAGGGCCTTTTCATATTGTAACAGACGTGGTGTGAGTGCCACACCCATAAATGATATTGCGGAGTGGTTCAACCACCCGTCTTAGGTATCCATATCATTTGGCAAGCAGTAATTTTTTTTTAATAATTGGAATTGGAGTCCAACTGAGAGTGTAAAATTGGAGTCAGTAGATTTTTCAACGACTACCCGGTTCTGATTTTATACCATTGATTAAGACATCAACACATTCAGAAAACAATTTGCAATTAAAAATGATAAATCGACTACTTATGCCTGTTGTTGATTTAATTTTGGCTACAGAATAACAATTGAGAGTGAATTTTAAAATTTTTCAATATGAATTGGAGGAAAAGTGAAACATCACAGTTGATGGACTGAAAATGTGAATTCTGAGAATATCATCTTTTTTTACCTTTCAGGCTGAAATCCCACGCCAACCGCCATTCGGATGTACGCCCTTTCTCCTGTGAACAATGCAACAAGACTTTTGTTACCGTTTCTGATCTCAAATATCATACTCAAAGACATTCAGGTGGGTACAAGAGTATTCTTGCAAGTTTTATTTCTTGACTAAACTGGTAAACATAATCAACCTTATCGATGTCTGGTGTCGGATATCAATGGTTTTAGCAATCAGTCTGGCGGAGCAATATTCAACACAATGAAGAATGTTTGGTACTCATTTTTTTTTTACAATGTCCACTCATAATGTGGAGCATACTGACTCCTAATGAAGTTTATCTCAACAGAAGAGTTTCTGCTTGTTACTCAGTTGCTCAAACTCTCTTAGAGAGAAGGGATTGAAGGATAGGGCTATGACTAGTGGTTAGGTAATTACTCTCGCTTCGCCCCATTTTCATAGGATAGGATAGGCGGGAAGGGGGTATTCAAGACATTAAATACATTACATACAATGGTGTAGTGTGGCCAGGTCGGCGACCTGGCACCCGAAGATGAGCCAGGGCGCTGCCCTGCCACCTTGTTGACTTGTAACTTAATTTTCAAGTACATACATATATTCAAAACACTGTTCATAAAATTTAAAAGCATTATATCAAAATTGGTCTACTCGTCGGATTTTACAAAAATAAAAAAGTAAATGTAACGTAAAGAAATTAATTAAATTTAATTGTGTTAATTTTTGTTTTTTTTATAGATTTAATTGTTAAAACTTGTGGTTTTTTTTTAACTTCGGACGGATATAAGAAAAAAAAATTAAAAAAAACAGGGAAGAAATCAACGACTGACCTGGTACCCATTTATTTACCACTACACCACTGATTAGATACATCCATGTCTTTGAAGAGAAATCCATATATTGATTGAAAAAGCAATCTATAAAAACTGTCCATACTGGGATTCGAACCCATGACCTCCAACGACGTTGACGCTAAACCACACAATCGGCGTGGTTATACTTAGCGAAAATCAAATGGCACTTATAAATTGCATTGAGCTTCTTAAACAGAGGCATAGGATACCGTAGTCTATTTTTTTATGAATCCAGATATATTTTGGACTGGGCATTCTTTAAGAAACACACGTGTCTGTGCGCCTGGACTTCTGTGTTACTGTGTATACAAAAAAATATTATTTTCACAATTTATATAAAAAAATATATTACTCATCCTTGGGATAATAATCCAAAAATAGTAAAGATGATATATCCCTGAAAGGTTTATTATGACACTGGCAATTGAATGTATGATTGATAAAAATGGATTCGGATTTAGGTGAGCGTCTGCACATGTGTTCCACTTGTGGTAAAACCTACACTGCCAGATCTCAGCTCAACAACCATGTTCGATTAGTGCATCCTGAATTTGATTTAAAAGATAGTCAAGATCCTGCTAAATCTACGGCAGTTGAATGCAAGATTTGTGGAGTTATCATGCCTGTTGTAGAACTTAATCAACATATGAAGGTATTTTACAAAAAAAAAAAATATTATCTTTATTATTATATGTGACTGAAAATATGGATAGGTTAGTTCTATTAGTACTACAACTAGAAATTGCTAGTTTTAAGATATGGTTGATCAAAGTTTTTTCTCATCTAAACTGAGTAAAAAGAAATTGATCATTATTATTTGTCTCATCTTTTTAGTGAATCATTTAGTCATTTATCTCAATTCAATTCAAATTTATTGCAACTTGACAAAACCATAACACTATATTTCAAGTTGTACATAAATGAAAATTTGACAATAATCCTTATATTTCATTATTTGCATTTGTAAACATCTGCCTACATAAAGGAAACCAGTAATTTTTTAAATTGTACTTTTGTGAAATTCATTGTGTATTCAAATAAAATGTATAATATAACTCAAAACATCAAGTTTTTGACTTATCATTTTATGGAACTAGGCCATTGATATGACGAATGTTATTTGCTGAGAAAAAACAAGAAATATCACCTTATATACAGCCTTCTTGTCAATGCATAAAAACCTATCCGTTGGGCTGTCAGCGGTTTGAATACTCATTTTTGTACATTATTTATTCTAATAACTAAAGATATTTATTCAAACTCTATTGAAATTAGTTTACCAGCCAGTTTAACCAGAATTATCTACCATAAGAAAAATAATGGAATAAGTTCACCCAATGAGTTGGGGATAGTATGCAAACTGAAGGATTTGTCAATGTTATTTGTACCTAGTCGACCTGGACCTAAATTTGGATGAAGAGGATTTTGTTAATTCAATCAATAATTATTCAACAGAAATGAGTAATGAAATTTTGACGGAACTTGACCAGAGAAAAGAAGTTATTTTTCTATGATAAAAAAAATTTGTTTTTTCTTTGACTAATTTTTGTTTAATTTCTTGCAGATTCACACGTGTCAGTACTTCTGTACCTTGTGTCCCAAAAGTTTTCCTCTGACTAGTGCTTTGGAGGCCCACATCAAAACACATTCTGTGGGAAACAGGTAATAATTAAAAAACTGAAATATGATAGATGTTTGACTAACATGGTATTTATTTTTTCTTTGAAATATATATTTTTTAAATATTGTAAACAAAAAGACGAACTGTGTTCAGAGAATAAGTTTAGTCATCAACATGTTTTTTTAGTTAAGCGGGCTGCAACATAGTATGCTATACTTCATAATCAAGAATTTATGTATTAAAATATCAACGTATTTAGTTTTACAATTTATTATAGTTAGCTATAGGTATCTCGGTTGTAAGTCGAGGACTACCTGTAATATTATTTTACTTTGTGTTCAGATCTCAGGTATGCGGTAAGTGTGGTGCTGCATTCAATCGAGCGAGTCACCTACATGGGCATACAGTACGCTGTCACAGAGTAGCCGTCAACCTGCCCTGTCCGCACTGCAGCAGTACGTTCACCAACAAACCGGATCTGAAGTCTCACATTAGGACCCATACTGGAGAACGACCGTATGTTTGTAAAGTATGTGGAAATTACTTTTTTACACACTTCCCAAAAATTCTATATAGTGCATTCTCCAGTAAATTATTATAAATCGTATTATGGCTATTGCCCTTGGCAACGCACTGATTGAGGAGTCTTTTGTTTATTAGTCATTCTTTCTGTAATTTTTCATACCAACTATAAATCAACAAGTGCTTCACTTTCATATTCACCAGGCATGGGCAACCTTTCCTAGGTCTGGGGCCAAATTATCATTCTGCCTCCGAGTCAAGGGCCGGATCAAATTATTAAACATAATAAAGTAATATTAAATCAAATAAAACACGTTGCTACTTCTTATATTTCATTCAAGCGGTGGTGATCATAAACTAGTAGAGTGGAGCCACTGCAAGCGCCGTGTCATCTCCATTATTTAATTCCTCTCTGGAACTATTAATTTCTTTCCCTATAACTTCGCCGAGATGAATCAGGGCCGGACAAAATAGCTCAGCGGGGCCGGTGGTTGCCCATATATGATATACACCAATGCATAACACTACCTGTGCTCCACAAATATTAGTAAATACTATACTTCTACTCAATTGCACGGCCAAGGGTTCCTACATTGATAGTCGTTTATTATCTTTTGCTGAAATTCTCAATGACAATATTGTGATGGGGAAACAAAATTAGGTTCCTTAGATTAGGTTAGGTTGTACTAGTAAATTCATTTCATACTTTAATGCATTCTTCTTCAAAAATATAAGCTATATTCCGTATTCTTTTGGTATTTGTTGATGACAGTTTTTTCGGTCTGCTCTCTGGTTCATATTAAATTAAATTTGATACCTTTGTTATTCCACTTGTATCGCCTCTTTGAGAATCATCATCAGACATAACATTGCAAGGCTTACAGATAAACTTAAAGTTGTTTGTAAATCATAAGTTATAAATTACAAAAACAAAGACTGAGTCTTGTTCTCTTCTGAATACAGAGAGGGGGTTATATACAAACTTTGATAGCACTAATTACAAATTAATTACTTACTATTACTTATTTAAAATGTTATTTACTTATGTTTCCTTTCTATTAATGACTATTAATTTTCAAAAACTCCAAGGTATTCATTCTTTACACTTTATTATTTACTAGATAGAGTACTTGGTATGGAGTAGTATTACTCAGTTCATTTGCTTTGAATAAAAAAATATATAAAAAAAATCATTAAAGTACCATACTTCAGTCATTTTTCGATGTTTGTTTTCCAACCTTTTTACTATTAAAAAAATCAATGGATCGGCAAAGTTCCATGGACCATTAGTTGGGAATCAATGGATTGGATCACTGTGATGTATTTGTTTTCCCGTTTCAGGAATGCAATAAAGCCTTCACCCAGTCGCACACGCTGCGAGTCCACATGCGGACTCACACTGGAGAGCAGCCGTACATCTGCGGATCCTGTCATAAGGCTCATAGGTCAGCGAGCGCACTGTCGCACCATATGAGAACTCACAGTAAGATTCTCACAGGAAAACAGGTGTGTGAATACAATTGAGGTCCTATCTTCAAGAAGAGGCCACTAGCCTATTTCTGCATTGCCCTGGTAGTAGTCAAGTCATGTTTGCGTATGCATGGAAAGATTACATAGGAATTTTTAATCATTTTTCAGAATTCGCAAATCATGTAAACGAAAACGATTTAAATAATCTTAATATTGTTGTTTTTTTTTTGAATCCATGTTTGCTCCCAATGTGGAGCATATGGGCTCCTTATGGAGATATCTAAACAATACTTTTTTGAATTGTTTATTACCAAGTTTTTTAACCTCTCTTTTTCGAACAGAGTAGGTATAGATAGACGAATAGGGGATAGGACAGGACAAAAAGAAAACATCCCACTTTTAATTCTTTCATTTAAATGCTATGAAATAGAATGTTAATATTATAAAAAAAAATCTTATTATAATTAGCCTGAAAATGTTTTCCAAAGGAGGGAAATACATGTCACACAAAGCAAACTTAATTTTGTTTCAAAAATCAATTTCCACATAGTTACTGCTGAATCCATTAAAAATATTAGGTTACATGTGGTTTCAACCCATGAATCTCACTCCACTACACCTTGTACCATCTCAATACTTCACCGTGCCATGAAAATACTTCAAGCAATTATAAGTACCATAGGGAGTATATTTGTAAAAAAAATTGCAACCTTATTGTTTCAGGCATATAAGGTGAAATCCAAACATCTAACACCATCCGATAAAACGTCTCCAAGCAATGTCATCAATTCGGTGATGGAAGATCTACCAGAAATGATATCTTCCTTGGAAAAGAATCCCATTTCACCTTTATTAGATCAACAGCTCACTTACTCTGTTGTTGAAAGTACCTCGTCATGTACCAACGATGTTACGTTATGTATTGGGAAAGACATCACCATCGACATGGAAGAGCTGGGAGTTGTAAACCATGAAATTGTTATTAGTCATAAGCAAGAGATTGTCTATGATTAATTATATATGTTGTCTTAACATTTTAGTTCCATTTAGCTGGTCCTTAAACAATGTAATTTTTTTAATGATGCGTTTTGATAAATTGTTCTGGCGAAAAGTCAGAAATACTAGTTTGAAGTAATTCAATGTTGAATATTATTGTGTTGATTGTATGGACCCAAAAAATGAATGTAAAACAATTAGTATTGTAAAAATAAAAACTGTTGAGCAATGAATGCATGCGAATGTCGTTTTGATTATTCTTGATACATAACAATATTCTTTGTGTGATTAGAATTAGTGCCATATTCGAAAACTATTGTGATTTTTCCGGATTGAGTATATTAAAAAAATATGATTATTATAACATTCAACCAGTGGCGGTTCCTAACCTAAAATCTTGGGTGGGCTAGAGAAAAGCATATTTCCACTTCACCGAATACATTAATCTACAAGCAAATTTACAAATACTACGACACTACTGCAATACATAAATTATTATATAATAAAATCAATGCTAATGTAAGTAAGAAATATTTAAAAAAAATTCATACGGGACCTTAAATTCGTCTCTTTTAAAGTGAAAAAACAAGTACTAAGAGCAATACAGAGCTAGCTGTCAGTGAGAGTCAATACCTGTCACTTTCATACAATACAACAATATTGGTGTTGTGTTTCAATGCATAAGTATGCGTAATGGGCAGATTGTTTTTAGCCCCCAACGATCAACAGAAGCTTGACAGATTGAAACACAATCGTTTGTGGTTGATGACGTTTCCGTACATACAAATACAAAAAAAATCTAATCGTGCTTGATTGCGCCCCAGTGTAAAGAAATATTGTCTGTGGTTACGGGCATGAAGGATTTAGCCCCTGAGTGGTGTTGCCAGAGTGACGTTGCCTTTTCCCTGTGAAGTATTTATAGGGTTATTGTTTTTTTATGCCGGCTCAGTTTAAAATTGTAATACAAAACACAATCGGGAATATGATTGTAGGTAGACGTAAAATTGTTTTATATTGACAGAGGAAAATTAAAACAAAGATATTGTATTCATTTGGGAAAGGTTAGTTACGCTTATAAATGTATTTATTTAGTTCAGCGGCCGAATTGCTGTTCATTTTTATTCAGCCATCTAAAGTTTTGGGTGAAAAATGCAGGTCGGGCTTAGCCCACCTAGCCCAGTACCTAGAACCGCCACTGCATTCAACAGTTTTGGATTAAAAGAAATACAATAAAAAGTATGTGTAACTAAAATTTCAATTTAATCTTTGTGATCTTATGACTCAAGTTATTTGAATAAAATCAGTGAACTTATACTATTTTCAATTGCCGTTGAAACAGTGGACTGTTTAGCTTGCATTTATGTAAGTACATTACAAAAGATGCCCCATTGGCATACACCTTGGGAGAACAAACAATTCATATCCACAATTTCTCAAAAAATTATGGAATTCTCATTTTGACCCGCATGTAAGCCAAACGAAATATATGGCCAGGTACATTTTTCTTCAAACGTTGAAACTATTAAAGGTTAACACGCCTAAGAGAAAGCCATGGGTAATATCCATACACCCTCATATAAAGAAGTCTCAAAAATTTATTCTGCATCTTCTTCACCATATGGATATATTTCGAATCTCGAGTCCAAACAATCGACCCACCGTCTGCTTTGGTACATTGATATTACAATTTTTACCCTCGAAAAGATTTTGGTGGTACGGATGATAAAGCTCAACATTTGCAATGCTTTTTGCAAGTAATCTTAATGTGGTTATTGAATGTTAGTTTGCTCTTAAATTGTATACCAAGATCTTTAAAAAATTCAATAGAGAATTTGGTCATTCACCCGCGATAAAAGATTGCTTTTATCAATATTATAATCAAGTTTGTTACATCTTGGAAATATTCCCTCAAAGTGTGTTAGCTTAAAAAAAATACATATTTATTCAAATTTCTTAACATTGAAACAGAACATGGCTTAAAATAAAATATTACATTCATGAAAACACCAACGAAGAATAATTTACAAGCAACTTGATGACAATCAGAGCAATATCTCGACTAATTTATCTTTTAACATTTTGACTGAAGATGCTTGGTGGAATTTCAAATTTAAATTTTCTTCAAAACTATACTGCGTTAAAATATGCTGGTTGAGCTAGAATAAAATGGCCTTCATACATAAAAATAACAAAAAAAAATACAAATGCACATCTACTCAAACTTTTATGATATGATAATAAGAATTTGCTATGGTTTCCTTCTCTTACAATGTATTTCAAATTAAAATTTAACAGTTTTAATTCATTAGCTATTTTATCAATCTAAAAAAAAAATATTAAGAACGTTCCAAATTTTAATAACTCCTCCAATTAATTGCTCCTCAGAAGAAGAACCAAAAAAACTGCGTTAAAAAACTTTTGATTGTTTTCTGTATTAAAACGTAAGTATCAGAGCAACGTCAAACAAATATAAGGCTTCATTAGTAATACACTTTGATTGAAACATCCTATCAAACGTGTATTATTATTTTTAAGAAAGAATGAAAATGTATTTTAAGCTAATGTGTGTTTAATAAAACGGATCAACATTCTAGTACTTATTCAGATTTATTAAAATCAGATTTATTAAAATAGTATTATTTATTTATTTGTTAAAAAATTTAAATTACAGTGCATGACATAACAGCTGACGCCAAATCGCCAAGCACTTGAAAAATATAAAATAAAAATACACAGTACATCAAATTCAACATAAAAAATCAAGAAATATAATAGAAAAAATTATCCAACAGTTCACAAATACAATCACTAAAAATGTCCACTTCTCTAGGCAATGCGTTGATTAATCGAACGGCCCTTGGAACTGGTGACTCATACCTCCTAAGCGAGGTATAAGTTTTCAGAAATAAAAGTTTTTGCACATAGTTTCGCCCACGTAAGAATAAATTGGGAGCATGTAAATTAATAGTCGTGAGAATTTCAGGATTATTAACTCGGCCCCGAAGAAGAAGAGAAAAATGCTTTAAGCTTGAAAAAGATCTTCGAGCTTCAAGAGAGTGAAACGATAACATTCCTCAAAGAAATTTAGTGGGGTAGTATTCCTTTAAGGAATTATCAAAGGGAAAGAATTTAATTATCTGCTTTTAAATACCTTAACTTAAAAAAATAATCTATTTCGTGTGTTTATTTTTCATATTACTAAGTAGTAATAATTTTGACCATTTTTGATAAAATTTATCAGCTGTCAAAATAAAGCTAGCCATTTATCTAAATTACTTATTATTTTGCTTAAATACCAACCGTTTAACATAAGTAACTAACCTTTTTATTTTATAACTGACCACATTTATACTGATACAGTGGATACGGATCGTTTATAACAGTGGCCACCAAACTTTTTGAGAAGTGGGCCGGATTGTACTTTTTAAAAATTAAGGGGGCCGGACGACAAATAAATTCTTGTTGGAACTCAATCAGAATATATTTCATTTTATGTGGTTACATAATAATTGGAATGTAAACAAATTTTTGTCCTTAGAATTTCAATAAATGAGAATATTCGAGAAATTTTTGGGTAAAAGAACATCTGGTCGTCTCGCTTCCAATTTCTATCCAACTTCCTTGTCTTTGAGTCCCCCATCAGATATTTGTATGACAATTGATGATTTGAAATAATTAGTTGTCGTGAATTCACAACTAAATCATGAAAATTTATATTTCTTACATGAATAATTTCAATGCAAAAATCCAGAACTTTTCGCGGGCCGGATGAAAATCTTCGGCGTGCCGTAGTTTGGGCTGGTTTATAATTTTAACTGACCATTTTGATATACTACTGACAATTCATTTAATTTGCTGACCAAACTGCCAATTAAATACAGGCCAAAAAAATCAGGGGTCCGCAGATTATTGTTTTCAGATTTAGGGGTCCGTGGCATGAAAAGGTTGAGAAGCACTGGTTTACTTAACGGAAGTAATGTTGTTACTGGAACAACCTACAAAGTTGCTATCCATCTACCTTTCTGAATGCATGAAATATGAATTTCAGCATACGCGTAGCCTCATTATATGAAATTGTATATTTATTTACGAAATAACATGTGTATGCTGAATCCGATGCGTTATTTTATATTATTAAATTTTAATTTGCCTTGTCACTGACGGTGAACTCATGCTGAAGTGTACTAGTCTATGGTTTATGTCATTTTTGGTGTCTATACTTGTATACTATCATAGATTACAATCAGATTACAATGTGTATTATCTCTTATACTATACATAGAATGATTAGGTAGATATATCTGATTCTACTAGTGTACATAAACTAGTATACTTCTTGTGTATGTCTATACTCATATCAGATGTTTGAGTCTCGGCGTTTTAGAAATGAGTGAAAAATAACAATATAAAAGTGAAAAAGCGTCATTTCAATATGTCACCTCAGACGTCAGAATATGCCACCGCCGATTTCAAGAAACGTCCGACGTACGGACATCTAATAATTTTAGTTTGCTTGTCTCCTTTTGCTACAGGTATTTACTACTTTATTAGCATATTACATTATTAAAATTGGTTGCATGTTTTCTAATGAATACTGTACTTTCAATACAATATAACCGACATTGTCATATCAATTTGGTTAAGATTTCGGTAAGGACTACAATATCATCGAATATTATTTAACGACTAGTCCGATATGGCTGTCGGGTCAGTGCTGCCAATACAAAAACATATGTCACTTGTATGCTTGAAATGTTTCTTTAGTATAGAATTTCCTAAGATGGCAGTTAGACCGCAAGCTCCCAAAGTGATAGTGGAAGTGGATCAGGTGATGGATGTCCAGCAAATACTGACTGAAAAATGGAGAATGATGCCATTAATAAAAGAGACAGTAAATACTAAACAGTGTATACAGTGGTTGGCAAAACGCGGTTTAATAAAAAAACAATTGTCTCTGTGACGTAGGTGGACAGCCCTCCTCATTGTTTAAGTACGCAGGTGGAATTGACGGCGTCAGATGGGGATGCAACTCCTGTAATTTTCGACAAACCATTCGTTCAAAGTCATTCTTTAAGTGCAGCAAGTCGCCGCTTGCCACCATTGTTAGATTCATTTATTATTGGTGTAATAACTTACTAAAAAAGTTTATTGCCATTGATTTAGCCATTACAAAGATAACTGTGCTTGATTTGTGCAATTTTTGTCGAGAAGAGTGCATGAAGTGGACCAATAGTAATAACCTTAATCGAATCAGAGGGATGGACGAAAACTTCCGATTCGTTTCAAGGAATTCGTTTCACCCCCCAAGCATTGTTTTTGGAGTATTTCTAAGGGCACTGAGAGAGAATTACATTTCTTAGGTATGCATAATAATTTATAAGTCACTTATGTTTTTGTGTTGGTAGCACTGACACGACGGTCATATTGGATTAAACGTCAATTAATATTCGATGCTAGATATTGTAGTCTTTTACCAAGTTTTTTTTATGTTGTCCTTTGTATGTTTGAATGATGCAGCATGAATGGGAAATGTAGACATTGGGAGTTTGCACACTGGGGCGCAGTCATCCAGGATTAGGTGATGTATGTTCATTATGCCCATTGGTCGGCAAAGTGCGGCTCTTTGGCCCCTTAAATGCGGACATTAATAAACAGATTTGGCTCCCAATATATTTTTAAATTGTTTGTAATGTTCATATTTGGCTCTTTAGCGAATAAGTTTGCCGACCACTGTTTATGCCGAATGTTAAGGTGACCAGGTTTTGAAAATGTTAAAGAAGGACACTTCTGGATTTGCAGATTTCCTCAAATAATCAGCGTGGGACTTTTTTTTTTTTAGCTCTACTAAGGATTTCAAATCCTAAATGATTGAAATTTGATAAAAGGAGGGCAAACTTTCCAAAAGGAGGACGTCTGGTCACCTTACTAATGTGCATAGGGAACGTACGTCACCAAACCATGGACGACTTTGCGCCAATGTAAAGTGCAATAATGAAAACGTATTAACCCTTTGCTTACCAAGATATGTGCGAAAAATACTGAGGTGTTTTTTTGACAATTCCTAATGTGTCAGGAGAAAGATAATATCTTCTCCATTTTTTTAACGAAGTCGAAAAAAAATTGTCAATGTTTAAAAACAATATGCGCTATATATTTAAAGGAATAAATATATTTAAAAAATGGTAAATTTGTCTTATAGTGTGTGTCATGGATTATTTCGAGACAAACTTAACAATGTACAAAAACAACGACATGATGTAAAATCTTTTTTTGAGGACTTAATAATCGCCTTAAAATCACACATTAATATGAAGATCAATTTTCAATTCAAAATTATGCGAAATACCTTGGTATGATGGGACCGACTGAATTTTCATGTTATAAACATTTCTTGTTATATTAGAGAATATATATTTTAAAATGCTTACAAACATACCCATCACAAGAAGACATGAAGTATCTGGAGCGGTCATATAACACAAATAGTCGCAATTCAAACTACAAAAATTTACAATTAGAATTTATTTACACACCTTTTACACACAAAACATTTTTTTTTGTCAATCCAGTTTCTTATAAAATTTAAAATTGATGTTTGTTTCATTGTTTTCTCTTTGTTCTTAACTGGATGACTGCCACAGACGAGATATCTCGTCAAATTGTCCGTGCTCAACACACCAAGAACGAGTTATCTCTTCAATATTACTTAAATTAATAATTGCAAATTATTGCCGACGTGCTAGGTACAGACAAAGTTACCGCCGAATCCATCGAAAGTATTAAAAATAATATACACTATAGCAGTGTTTCTCAACCTTTTTGAGAGCGTGGCCCCTTTTGAGTGTCTTTATTTTTCTGTGGACCCCATACCATTGTTTTCTCTTCCCATGAAAATTATAATTTCAAAAACTCAACTTTTTTTTTTAGCTCTTCCCAGATTTTCGAATCTAGAATGCCAAAAAATAGCTGCGCGACGTCCGCCATTATGCTCTTCCCTGTATCGTTTTATTAATACCCGTGGCCCCCCTAAACTGTGCTGTGGCTCCCCAAAACAAAAATAAATCTCTGTGGCCCCCTTAGAACACGCTGTGGCCCCCTGGGGGGCCATATGGAACCGTTGAGAAACCCTGCACTATAGCACGGGTTCCCAACCTGGGGGTCCCGACTAAGAAGTGTTAACACTATTACATTCTTAAAATCAACACAACTTCTAAACCAAACGATATTTTCGATTGAAATTTTAAAAAAAATCATACGTAACATTTGATCATTAAAAATAAAATTAGGACATTTCGATAACATCATAATTTCACTATGTTTCTAAACTGAATATAAAACTTGTTATCAATTTAGTAGATAGCACTCCGCATGTTATAAATATTAAATATTCAAAACATTTTATATAACAAAATAGCATATTTATCAATATTTTATAATTATATAAATAATTATAATATATAATCGCCATTTATACAACTTAACTACCACTGGAAGTGTAAAATCTAATGCCGTAAAAATTACAGCGTAAATATTCGAAACACATGTGTCACCCTTTCTAGCAAAGAATTAGGACTAATGTTATTAGTTGCGGCATTTTATTTAATGCCGACAAACAAACCCGTGATATTATGTGTCCCGCAAAAAAGCGACGATACGAAAAAGTATTATGCCGTGATCGCATTCTACCGACAATACGCTAAAAGCGACTTTTGTCGTTTCCCGCCTATTAAGTGTTAAAAGGGTAAAAATATCTTAGTATTTCAGGTCTACAGTTTTTTATATATGTTATACATTGATAGCTATTTCGGCTTTCGCCATCGTCAGAACTATGGCTTAAACGTAAATTTGCTTAACTATATATACTGGCTAAGAAGAGATACACAATGCATCATATTATTCTCTCTAACATACTAATTCAAATTCTAATTACAATATTGCACTTATGAAATGTGATTTTAGTGTTTCAAAGCATGATAAGCAGTCTGGGTTTTTAAAAACCTTAATTAGGATAATTTAAACTGATATTTATAATTAATTATGCTACATTAAATTTAAAATTTAGGATTTTCCAAGGTAAATTAGGAAAAATTATATTGATATTTATTATTAATTACATTAGGGGTTTTAATAATGGTGATGGATTAATAATGGTTTTCTCATTTAAGATGTTTTGTTTATGCCTAGTAATTTCAAGTTGTTCTAATTTACCTTGGAAATCCCACATTGCTTATTGTTTTTCGAAACACTAAAGCCATAGTTAATAAATTTAATGCAGCATAATTAATTATGAATATCAGTTTAAATTATCCTATTTGGTGAGTCTTTAGAGAAACACTATGTATATACTATGTACGGGCTTATGCCCACAGGATCCCATGAATTTCACACAATTCACATTCAAGACAGATGTTATTGAGTACATTGAGAATGACTGCCATCTCTTCAGTATATTTTTTAAATGTTTTTAATAATTTAAGGGTCAATAAACATGCTTTAAAACAAAAAAAAAATGATTTGAATATAAGCATTGTGAAATATTTTATTTTCCAACAAATATAGATACTTTGTATAATGAACATATTTTATATAGAAATTGATTCTTGCAGTATTTATAGCAATTGAAAACGTTTATGTTAGTTACACATAGTGTTGCACGTAGTAAAATAATCTTATATTTTTATGATTTCAGGTTATGGATATGTATATGTGACTGTTAATTCTGGTGAGTTGTCGAGGTGGTATAATTAATACTTATTTTTCTAGATATCTATAAATATATTCATTCTTAACCACTTCCCCGGCGTTCACACGAATACGTGTAAAAAAAAAGTGTTCCATTTCGGCGCTCACGCAAATGCGTGTGATAACCGAAGCGCGCACATATAAACATTTTAAAATCGTTCGATTTTCGGCGTTCACGCAAATACGTGTTTCATACAATTTCACGATTTCTGATATTGAAACAAAAAAAACAGGGTTTCTAAACTGGTATTCCTCCTTTTGTACCAATTTTTACTGTGCTTTTCCAGTTTTATGACTAAACATTATTCCTAAAAAATCAGTATTGGCGGGCGTGAGAGGGTTGAGTCTGTTTCGTGTATTTTATGTGACTATTCCATGATATGATTATATATATATATATATAAAGGATGATTCATTAAGAGGTACTTTTTTTAAAAGACAAAAAAACGTTAAAAATTATTGCATACTCTTTAATATAATAAATAGACCAATTTTCTACATTTATTTTTTAAATATTATTTCTTTTAAATGTTGGCCGTAACTACGCCTAACATGGTCCATTTGAAAGTTCCAATTTTGGATGACGCGTTCAAGCATTTCGACTGGTATTTGGGTAATGATGCGAGTAATGTTGGCCTCCAATTCCTCAATCGTAGTTGGTTTAATTATATAGACTTTCGACTTTACGTAGCCCCAAAGAAAAAAGTCTAGAGGTGTTATATCGCAAGATCTAGACGGCCAATTCACTGGTTCGAAGCCTGAAATTATTTGTTCACCGAAATGTTCTCTTAATAAAGCCATGCTTTCACGGGCTGTGTGGCAAGTAGTGCCATCTTGTTGAAACCAAGTGTCGTGGAGATTATGGGCTTGAATTTTAGGCACCAAATAGTCCGTTATCATGGAACGATAACGGGCGCCATTCACGGTTACGTTCTGGCCAGCTTCATTTAAAAAAAAATATGGACCGATTATTCCACCAGCCCATAAACCACACCAAACCGTTGTTTTTTGTGGATGTAGTGGCAGTTCTTGAACCTCTTTGGGTTGATCTTCAAACCAAATACGGCAATTTTGTTTATTGACATATCCATTAAACCAGAAATGGGTCTCATCGCTAAACAAAATGTTGTTCGAAAACAGTGGATCTTCATCAATTTTTTTACGCTGATTTTCTGTAATACAGCTGAATAGTTTGTAGGCGCTGTGCCGGCGTAAGTCTTTCGATTATGAATCGTAAAACAATACTGAACAAAAATAAAATAACTCTTGGGCACAACTCACGTGTTATCTATTATCAAATCCCAATAAGAAAAAGTACCTCTAAATGAATCACCCGTTATATATACTAGCTGGCCCGACGAACTTCGTACCGCCTCAGAATCAATAAATGTTGTGTTTATTTATTGGATGAGTTAAATTCAGTTTGAATGAATACTCAAAATGAATTAAGTTCAATAAATGTTCAAAATTCAAAATGAAAAGTATTTTAATATCATTGAAATGATGTAATTCACGTGGCACAGTCAATAGATTTAAGATTACAGTTAATAGATTTAATAGAGTTCGGGAACATTTTGTAGTTTCATGCAAAATAGTTGTGCAAAAAACATGGAGTAAATGTAGATAAATTAAAGATTGGTTCTATTATATTGGACTGTGCAATATCAAAACTGTGTAAAAATAAACTGTCCAAAAAAGGATTAAGTGTGTCTAGTTTTTCTGATTAATATTTTTGTGAGTAAAAAATGAAGTTAATTAATTTTATTTCTTACCCAAATCCTCAATCGGCTGTTACTCAGTTTGATATTTTCCCCGCGTTGTTGAATTTATATTTTACAAATTTACTAAATGGATTGATCAGCAGGACACATACAAAATATAATAGAATTTAATATTGCATACTTTGAACCATTGGTAGAATGACAATATAAGTAAGAATTTTCAACTGATCACCTCAAAATGCTTACTCATTGAACACAACCTGTCCTAAGAAAACATAACAGGAATGTAGTTTTTGATAATAATAATAAAGATACACAATTACAATTATAAACCATCCTTATTCAACTGATAATTTAAAAAATGCTTGTCATGATGGCAATGCTCTTCTTTCATTAAACAATGAGAGGACAATTGAAGAGAGGGTTTGTGCTCATGCTGAGAGTCCACTGCATTTATTATATCAATTGCCTCGGCCCCAAAATGCCAAGACATTATTATCATAGACCAGCGATTTCCAACCTAGGAGGCGTGGACTATTGCAAAGGGAGGCACGAACGATTCAAAATATTTATTTATGCTTTGAAACATGTCTTTATTATAGAGGTCTGCACGGGCCAAAATTTTACAAAATTACCCGGTCCGAGCTTGAAAAACTCACGCTCGACCCGGCCTGGGCCCGAGTCTAATACCGCACTTGTTACCCGAACCCGACCCGAAGCCCGAAACTCCTTATTTTAGCTCGCCGAGGAATTTGAAATCCTTGATTTGCTATACTTTTTCCCAAGTTATCTCCGAAAGTCCTTTTTTTAGCTCACCGAGGAATTTGAAATCCTCAATTTGCTATATTTTTTCCGATTATATCCGAAATTCCAAAGCCCGACTCTCAATTGCGCTTACCCGCCCAAGCCCGGCCCATGGGCCGGGTCGGGTAACAGCCCGTGGGCCAGGCCCGGGCCCGTGCAGACCTCTACTTTATTACTTTATTACTTTATTATAATAATATATAGTTTGGAAACCACTGTCATAGACAGATAGTTTACATCACATCTATATTATTGTATTTCATACTAATCAAAGTTTGCTCCAACATATAAGCACTTTGAGGTTTTTAGCTCAATGTATACTCAGGTGTAGGGTATCCAATCCTGTCCAATTTTCTGATCCCGAAGTCCCGGGATCGCGACCATGTCAGTCCAGTGATTTCGGGATCAGAAAATTGGAAATCCTTGAGCAAATCCCAAAAAGGAGATAAGCTTTGAAAAAAGAAGCTAACCGAAGATTTCAAATTCCTCGGTGAGCTAAAAAAAAAGAAATTGAGGTTTGGAGATAATCCGGGGAAACAGTATAGGGAATTGAGGATTTCAAATTCCTCGGTGAGCTAATTCCAATCCCGGGATCCCAGTATTGAAAATTAATCAATCCCGAAATCCCGGGATTGGAAAAAGACTCTAGGATTGGATACCCTACTCAGGTGTTAAAAGTATTAATAAATACCTTTTTTGACTACTAATAACACAGCTTCTAATTTCTTTCAATGTACAATATAAAAAAATAAAATAGTTTTTCTTTAATTTCAGCATTTATTATCATATTATTTTTTCTACTAGAATTAATCAGCAAACTGCTCAATTTTTTAATACATCATTTTGATCGGGAAAAACCTTTACATAAGAATTACAATGTCAAAATGCTTATATCACATTTATGTGATTTTAATCCAATTACAATAATGCTCATTGTGGCGGCCTTTATTATTATTTTTATAAATAAAGACTATGAAGAATTCATTGGGATTGAGAGTACAATATGTTTTTGCATAGCATTTCTCTCATCAAAAGTTTTGAAGATTGTAAGTATTTTACTTTTGTGTTATTTCTTACGATATATTTTTATTTTTTTATCGTTGATTAACTTTTTTAGGCCATATCTTTACAAGCTTTATAGACTTCTTAATCATCTGCTACCTCCCAAGTTATATCAGGATCAAATGCATGTTCATCAGTGGCCTTCTGTGACACATCCATCTTATTGGAAGAAGTGATATGCCATCAAGACTTCTCTGAGACGTCCGCAACATGTGATTTTTTAAATTTAAGTTGCAATGATGTCCTGCTTAGTATATTTATCTCCAACTTAATAATCAAACCATCGTACCCTTAGCATTCGTGGTAGATATCAGATTAAAAGCTCAGTATATGCTTCCCTTGAAATTTTGTAAGATGCCATAACTGGCAACTGTGGATCATCATTTTCAGAATGTCCCAGATTATCATGTATTGGCTCATTTTAAATTTTACTGAATGCTCAATGAATTTTGACATCCCTCCCTATTCGCAGTGAAAGCTAAAGGGCTTCAGAAAGAAAATATGGAAAAATGATAGGAATTCCTTAGTCACATCCTGAGGTGTTTACTTTAAGAGAGACAGAATTTATCATCAAATCATTCAAGGAATCTTTCGCCTTCTGATAAAAGCGTTCAAGTTAAATTTGACTATAGTGAGAAGCATGGTACACATTAATCTTGTCATCATCTAGTTGTATCCTATTAAAATTCAGAACTTTTAATGCTGAACACTAATAAAGTAAAATCCAGAGAGAACCGATATTCTTTCTTTCATGTTTAACTTGTGCGATAGATTATTTGATGGCTTAATAATCTATTAGTTTATATGTATATTAGATTAATCTGTTTTCTCTTTTTTTTTTAGCACGAATGTGAGTACGATAGAGGTCTGTGGATAGAAAAATACTCTAAGGGTCTTGATTGCGGTTCATACATGGCAATTCAGTTTTTCTATGGATATCTTAAGATTATGTTACCAAATAGAGGTGATGAAAACACAGGCATAAAAGAAGCGATGGTAAAATATGAGGACATACATCATGTCATAATCCCAGTGAAAAAATTGTTTATCTTGACACCTTCTACATTGTATTCACCGCCTGACCTGTATGATCTGACAAATTCAAATGATGTCCACTTGGAAGCTTGTTCGGTATGTATGAATTTATTTTTTCATTAATAACATTATTTTTTACACAATACAGTAGAACCTCGATTATCCCGAGTAATTGGGGATGAACGTAATCTGGATAAGGAAAAATTCGGATAATACAACAAAATCATAATTGTCATGAAAAAATATGTACATTTAGTATGAATAATTTTTATTTGTCTAGGTTTACATGTAGCTTCGTATTAATTTATATTTAATTAAGAAATTCAATTATTGATTTTTGCTTCTAAAAAATTGAAAAAAAAATATTTACATATTTTGAACAATCCGGATAATCGAGATTTTACTGTACAGTCAATCCTGTTTTTATGCGGTAGATGCGTTCCATGAAATATCGCATAAAAAAAAATCACACAAAAAAAGACTTGACTTCCATACAAAAAGTGGGGATGCGTTCCATGAATTTTAAAATTTGCATAACTTTGAAACAGCGAGTTAAAATATACCCAAAATCGCATAAAAAAGTGCGTTTTGCATGTGGTTCGAAATCACTCTTTTTCGGAAGAAATAGTATGCGCATCAATTTGTTCAGATTTTCTTTTTTCGATAATTAATTGCTTATCCAGTTTGTTTTACCCATGAATACTATTTTTAACCTATCGTTGAAACTTGAATGCGCGTTCAGAATTTGAATTATTAAGAATGAAATGATTTTCTAAATTACTGAAAAGTTGAAAACCTTCTTGAATTATTTTCGCAGTGAAGGAAACTGGAATTCCTTCCACTTCGTCATCGGTTTTTGGTTTTTTGTCAACAGTTAAAGTTAAATTAATGACATCATCCTCACTTATTGCAGTGCTTCCCAACCTTTTTCATGCCACGGACCCCTAAATCTGAAAACAATAATCTGCGGACCCCCGATTTTTTTTATTTCACATGTTCATATTTTATCACAAAGAATTTTGAAAGAATGAAAATTTTCATGGACCCAGGTTGGGAAGCACTAACTTATAGCATTATCCGTATGTAATTCGTCGATATAATTTTCGCTAAAGGTATCAAACCCTTCTCCGCCAAGTTCATGTGCTAAAGTAATCATTTCAGCTGATATCGCCGATGTTTCAATGGTTTTATCGACTGTTACACACCTAAGTAGATGGACTTAATTCAGCGATGGCAGATGTTACATGATTTAAACGGTCCAAAATCGTATTTTTTTCCAAATGTCGGTTGTGTTTATGATTCATTATCTATTCTATCCAAAGTACAACGATACATGCTCTCAATGTTATATTTAACATTTATATATATCGTAAAATATAGTACATTTAAAAAAAAATTGCATTTCTAAAAAACCGCATAACTTCGAAATCGCATAAAAAAACCGCATAAAAACAGTATTGACTGTACTATGTTTTAATTTATTTTCACTGTTCCTTTTGAAATCCCTCTTCTGTTAATTTAGATTTGTGAATTTGCATTTTGTAGGATGTACACATGAAAAAGAATTTGTGCTATGATATGCTAAACATGATTTAAATATTTTTCTCTGGTGATCTTTATTTGAATGATGAGCCTCGTAGTGGGCGACAAAGCAGTGTGGGTTAAGCCAGTGCTTCCCAACCTTTTTCATACCACGGACCCCTAAATCTGAAAACAATAATCTGCTGACCCCTGAATTTTTTTTCATACTTAATCACAAAGAAAACCTGTGGACCCCAGGTTAGGAAGCACTAAGTTAAGCAGTCCTTTGCATTGAAATCAATGCAGATCCAATGACAATGAACGAGTTGTTGTAAACTATTACAAAGACTGAAGAAGTTTTTAAAAGAAATTATGTATATTTATTGACTTGGCATTTACTTGGTAGAACTCCATTATAATAGGGTAAAAATAACAATGTATTTAGTTCTGCAGTTTTGTAAAATTGTAGAACTAAATATGTTGCTATTTTTCCCTATTAAATTATGTATAATTTAAAATTGATAACTTGTGATACAAAATGTGACACGTGTTTCACCTATTTGAGAAGTATCATCAGACAGAACAACGCAAGGTTTACTAGTTGTAAACTTCATTTTATCAAATTTAATTTGATATTAAAAATGATGGGAATATATCCATAAAAAAAATATGTATTTTTTTATTATTGAAAAACTGCATTTGTTTGTTTTTCCTAATATTAATCACTATTGTTTTGATTATATTTATTTCTTTTCTTTATTGATTAATTGCACAGTAGCTTTATTTTTTTACAGACATTGGAACCAATTAAAAGGGATATGGCTGGTGTAAAAAATCGTATATATAAGAATTCTGTTTATAAAATTCATAAAAGAGATGGCAGTCGTCCGACTTATGTTGTAGCAGAGGGAGCTAGTGCTCTTAAGACACTGTTCGAAGGCATCAGGCACTCAACGAAATTTCAAAGTAAATTATAACTTAATCCTTAGAATGCGGCAACATTTTTCGAAATGTTTCCTTCTATTGTACCGTAATAAATAGAACACTTAAAAATAATTGGTTTGGTATATATTGAAGCCAGATGTATAATGAATATGCCAACACACTAAAAAAACAAATAAAATGCTATATTTTGACAGAATCACATTAATAAATACATCGCATATAAATATGTCATGACGTCACTTTGAAACAATGGCCGTTATTGTCTGGCAAATTGGAACTGTGCTCGTTAGCTATCCCAGCGTTATATTGTTACTTCAAATTGGATATCATTAATCACTTGTAAAACATTTAAGAAACTTATCAATTATTTTATATCTAAACATTTATGACCGTTTTAATTAAAAACCAACACAAAACTGTCTAGACATCAATAACAGTATGAATGATAATACGATGAATATATTATGGGAAAATACATTTTTTTGCCATAAGAATGCTCAAAATAGTTTGTTTTTAATTCTAATTTAACTCTAAAATAATAAACGGTGCATAAAAACATAAAAATAAAGATCGTGAAATTATTCAAATATGATATTTTTTTTAGAAATTGTTAGTGGTAAAGTCTGTGTCAGTTAATTTCTGTACTATTTCACAGAAGTAAGAGTTAATTGACGACGAAACCCGAACAACACTGTACAGAACATTTTAGTGATTTTACAGGAGCAGTGAAGAGCAGGAAAACCTTGTGTTTTGTACAGCGTTGTTCTACCACAGGGCGTATTTTAACATGACATCTTCCGGGGAATAGAATTTCGGACTTCTAATAACAATAAAATGAGATTAATATGGTGTACAGTAATGTTGCATACTTAACTCAATTCAGCCCAAAATATGTCGTTGATGGTTGACGGTCAAACGGTGACGTCGTAATTGTTGTTGAGATAGAATTCTTGATGATACATATAAAATACTAATAAACTGTTAACTCAGGAAATGAGTACTTCAAGGTTCTAAGTGTAGATTTTTAGCAAAACAGAAGTAACAATGCGGCAGTCTTCCAAGTACCGTTATATGTATACATTGTTATTTTTGTTAAGAATTTTCTCATGGAACCTTGTAGTACTCGGGTCGCGAACTGTCCATTCTTGGTGGAAAAACATTATAAAAGTGTAAAAATAAAATATAATCGTTTATATGAAGTCCACATTTTTTTTAAATAATCAGGACATGTTAATTTCTCAATGATTATTCATCAAGAGATTTCTCACATTTTTTTACAAAATTTATTGATTTGATTTTATATTTCAATTTTTAATGTTTCAGGCTACTACCGTGCACACACACATGACATAGTTGTGCAGTTTTATTGTACTTTGAAAGATTTAATCAACAATGATTTGGAATGTAAAGATCTCTGTGAACTTATCTACTATGATGGTAAGTTTTATCACATTTCTACATAGATTAGATAATATATTATTACTACAGTGGAACCTCGATCAACCGTTCTCGCATAATACGTTTTCCCGGCTGGACCGTTTATTTTTTATAGTCCCGCCAAACTCCCATAAGAACAATGTTAAATAATCCCGCATTGACCGTTCCCCGATTTACCGATTTCCTCGATAAACCGTCTAAATATTTTGGTCCCGTCACAAATATTATCCTGATTGACCGTTTTTATTGAATATTTCTCCATATCTCAGAAAGTAAGTTTGACAGCCGAGTGCAGGTGTTATGTCTAGACACGTTGGAATGCACTATACATGTTAGACGCATTGGACGCTTGTGCTATTTTTTTTGGGTTGAAATCCACCACACGCGTATTATTGTTTATGATGCAAATGTAGAATTGTTTAAAATTCATGATAATAATTATTCCTGTACATACAAACTTTTTGGTCACGTAGCTGGATTTGTACAAGTCAGTTGCGTTCAATATTGCCTCACATCTCGTATCATTTTTTTTCCAAATTGAAACTAAAATGCCGCCACCCATAAAGAAAACTAAAACTCAGCTGAGAAGAAGAAGGAAAATCGCTGAAACCTCGATGTTTTAAGAATATAAAAACACTTCCCGTAAAATACCACGCCAACAAGAAGGCATGGATGAACACCGATATTTTTATGGCTTTCTTGAAGAATTTCGATTCCTCAATTAGTGCTCAGGGGCGTAAAATACTACTAATAGACAATTGTGCCGCCCATCCTCGAGATACTTCATTTCTTAAGAACATCAAGGTAGTTTATTACCCTCCAAATTGTACCAGTGCTTTACAGTGAGCTAGCTACCTGTGGCGTTGAAACAATCGAGTCATTATGTGATGCAACTAATGACAGGAGTGAAGAAGAAGATGGCGAAGACCATAATACCGAACCTATTCCGACATTTACACAAGCATTATTGGCCTTCGAAAAAATAAAATTATTTTTCTATTCCAAAGAAATCGATGAATCCGCTCTTAGAAAAGTACGCGAGTTTGAGGCGTCTTTGTTCCGATTAAAGTGCCAAACAACAAAGAAACAAACTAGCATAAAGGACAGTATGTACAAGTAACTAATAAATAAATGTTTTTTTAAGATTTTACTTGTTTATTATTATTTGAAGCTTTCCCGCATTCACCGTTTCCCGCAATTACCGTTTTTTTTCCAGGATCCCTTGGAAAACGTAAAATCGAGGTTTCACCGTATTAGGATTAATTTAAGTATCATTTTTTAAATTAATGCAATTAAAATCAAATGTTGTTAGTCGTGTGGTCAACATCGCTGGCTTCGGTTACAGTGTTTGCAAATTAAATTCCCAAAACAGACAGTTTTATAAATTGATTTTTTCAATAAATTTTTGGATTTGTGTTTGAATGTCAGTGATGTCTGAATTTCTTAAAACAAGGCATAGCAAAGTGGGTTAGCTAACCACTAGTTCTGCCCTATCCTTCTATCCTTACTCCCCCCGAAGAAAGGGAATTTAAGAAACTGAATAAAAAACAGTTGTCGTAGAAGTCCATACTATATTCCATACCGGCAGCGGAAATAGTTATAGAAAAAAGTCACATGTAAATATAACATGCTATTTTTAAACATTGGTAATTTAAACCTAACATATTTTAAACTTGAACCTGTAAAATTCTGCTTAAAAAGAGAAATAAAACCACCACGGAAACATCCTCCTATTTTGTGATGCTAAATAATACCACCATATATGAGATTTTTTTTGGAAAATGTCATTTGTGTAATAAATACATGTTTTTTTTAATTTCAGATTCAAAAGAAAAGATTAACGTTGCGAAACTTCTTCTAGAGAGAATAGAATTCCATTTAAGCCAACCTAACCCCTAATCTCAAAGATTCATAAAGAAAGTTAACTCCATGTCAGCAATACTATTTATGAAGAAATCTGTCAATTTGTGTCCAACAGAAATTAGGAGCGATGTGAAGAAAATCCATATATTAATCGAAAATGAATTGTATATAAGCTTTATAAATTCAATAATTTATTTATTTAGGTGGTTTTCCATTCTAATTGAGTGAGTTGCAGAATTAATATGATAAGCAGCCATTCTGTGACAAATATACCATTTCATATACCCTGCAGTAAATCAGTAGTCATAAACAGACAATCGCAAAGTTTCACATTGTCTATCACGTAGGATGTAGAATCCTACAAAATCAAAAATTAAAATTAATATATTTGAATTGTTTGTATAAATTTATGTAGATAAAATTTTTGACTAGTCATTCTATAAACATCTATATAATGTCTTCATAGTATGTGCATCGTCTGTAAAAAAATGGTGCTGTGAGTCCCTACAAAACTTTTACCTGTCGTTTTCATCATCGTGACTTTTAACATAATTAGTCAGTTTCATAAAATTGCTAAAAAATACTAACTCGATTTAAAAACAATATCAGACGAAATGCTTAGCCACTGATCAGAATGGTTAGGAAATAATAAATACTGATAATAAATAACATTAAAACATATCAAATCAATTGAAATACATATAAAAAGATTTTAGTCTATTTTTCTTTTGACTTCTTAAAGAGATATGCTACTATTTTTTTCAAAATAACTTTCTTTTTAACTCTTTAGTAAACAATAATTGCAAAGAAATTTGACTTTTTTGTTAGTCAATTAAAGTCATCCCTAATGTGTTATTTATTTTATTTTTTAAATTAAGGTCTTATATAAGAAAAATTTGTCAACGACTGCAGTAAATTATACTCTGCCAGTCTTATAGCAGAGTGGTCACGGCTTTTTGGTGTTTATCCTATTTGGTTGCGGTATCTGTAGATTTGAATCTCTTAACGATTATACTTTTATTTTTCAATTGATTTACGTATTTGTGTTCAAAGGCTTTTATTTCTATTGTGGGTAAATTTCCTCCTTTATTTAAACCGCTCTTCAATTCTTACCTTCTCCGAAAAAGAGAGGATGGCAAACAGAATAAGAAGCACTTTAAAGGTCTGTCAATTCTTGGTGAATAGGAATTAATAAAAGAAGAAATAATTCTCTGTACCATTTCTACATTTTTTTTTTAACAACGATCAGTATCAGGTTCGCTCATCACATCTGTACAAAATTGAATGAGACTAATTAGAAAATTTTACAGAGAATATAATACAAACTATAAATGAAAGCAACTAACTTCTCTATAATATAAAACGGTATATTTAATAAGAAACAGTTCTTGTAAAACACTTTCTGTGGGATCCATCGGATCCCAAAAACAGTATTTACTGAGAGCAATGAGATAACCACTAGTCCTTTCCTAACCGTATCTTTCTGTTACTACTCTTAAAAAAAGAGAGGTTGAGTAACTGAGTAACAAGCAGTTCTCAAAGAAAAACTTCTTTTGAGATGAAATCTATTAGGTGTCCACATATTCCACAAATGGACTGGACACATTAAATAAAATTTACTTGTAAAACGAGATATTATTATGGCTTCCCTGTTAGCTTTAACTAGTCGAACTTTAGAGTGGGATATTTTTTATTGTATAATTTATGTGATATTTTGTCGTTTTTTATAAAAATACTCAGATCTATTTACAAATAAAATAACTGTTATTTTGACTTTCATAGATAGATTCAAAAAAAACTATTTGTTAGATACTTTTATATGCACAACCTTTTTCTTTTAGTGGGTTGCATTAAAACAAATTATGATCGGTTTGGGCCACAAGGAAAAATCAATTTTTAAGTATACTTAATCCTCTTTTTTACAGGGGATATGTTTCATATAAAACAGCCATGTACAAAAAATAAAGTGAATATATGTAGATATATGATTGATAGGTTCCATTTCATTTACAAAATTGTTGAAACATAAACCATGAATGTAATTTAGTAGATAAAAATAAATTTTGAAAGTATTTTTAGAAATTAGTGCTTGCTTGATAACATACAAAATATCATTCCAAAGTAATGTAAAACTAAAAATACTTTTAAAATGTACATTGTTTTTCAAAATGATATTCAAGTTTCATTTTTTAATCATTTTCGAATGAGCCATGTTTGCAAATAAATCCTCAAATATCATGCTATAAGTGACATATAATTCGCTCCTTCAAGACGCAACCTATCCTAACCTTATTGTTCATAACCATGATGACTAATATTATTTGCCTTAAATGTTGGTAATAGTTTTTTAGCATTTTAATATTCAATCGGGTTGTAAACCCGATTTAGGATATAAATTAAAAATAAGAAGGCATTGCTTGACGAAAATTCCCTTGAATGTAATGGAATTAATATTAATGAATAAATAGTGAAATATTTTAAATAAATCATGTTTTACATGTGTGTATTTTTGAAAAATTTACTTTGACTATTTTTGGATAATAAATTTATTAGTATAATAATATATTTGATCTTTATTTATTTTTTCCTTTTCCAAACCAGATATCAAAAACTGTTACTATTAATCAGGGCTGTGAAGTTGTGTAAAAAAATGACGACTCCAACTCCAGCTTTAAAATAATTAACGACTCAGAGGAAATTTTTCATTTTAACTTATACAGTCAATCCTGTTTTTATGCGGTTTTTTAATGCAATTTCGAAGTTATGCGGTTTTTTAGAAATGCAATTTCTTTAAAAATGTACTATATTTTACGCTATATAAAAATGGTAAATATTACACCGAGAGCTTGTATCATTGTATTTTGGATAGAATAGAGAATGAATCATAAATACAACCGACATTTGGAAAAAAATATGATTTTGGACTGTTTATATCATGTTGCATTTGCCATCGCTCAATTAAGTTCACCTACTTGGCTTTACAGTCGATGAAACCGTTAAAACATCGGCGATATCAGCTGAAATGATTACTTAAGCACATGAACTTGGCAGAGAAGGGTTTGATAATATCGACGAATTACTTACGGATAATGCTATAAGATGATGTTATTAATTTAACTTTAACTATTGACAAAAACCAGAAAACGATGACGAAGTGAAAGGAATTCCAGTTCCCTTCACTGCGAAAATAATTCAAGAAGTTTTCCAACTTTTCAGTAATTTAGAAAATCATTTCATTCTTAATGATTCAAATTCTGAATGCGCATTCAAGTTATAGCTTAAAAGTTGTATTTATGGGTATAACAAACTGCATAAACAATTAATTATCTAAAAAAGAAAATCTCAACAAACTGATCACTAATTTCATTGTTAGAAAAAAAGCATCGTTTTATGAAGTTGATGTGCATACTATTTCTTCCGAAAAAGAGTGATTTTTAACCACATGGACAACGCACTTAGCGTTGTCATAAAGTGATGATAATTTTACTTAAAATTTTTATGAAGTAAAACAATAATCAACAAATTTTATTTTTCAATAAAAAATATTTTTACGCAAGAATTGAAGAACCATTTATAAATTTAAATTAGTTCAGTGAGGATAATTGTTAGATTATTTTAATTGAACTTGTTTTTGTACCAATTTTTTTAAATATTTAAGTACAATAGCGAAAATCAATTGAAATAGTCAAATAGCAGTGAAACTCTTTCAACACATTACAAAGTACCACCTAGACTCAAATATACATAATATGTAAGCGAAAAATTAAACTAGTTCTGAATTCAGTTCACCAAACGATATTGATAGTTTATTAATGCCCGACACTTCTTTGTTAAAATAAAAAAGATCCATTAACATTCTTACAAGATTTTTTGTGTACAATGAATATATTTACCAAGAAGATTTTTTTGCGAGACTATTTCATAATATCTTCATTAACTTTGCTTTAGTTTTCATTTTAAATTTTTATAATGTCATTCTTATAGTTTTTTAAATGTGTTTTTTTCTAATGACTTGACGGGGGTTGTGTTATGTTTTCTTAATGTTACATACTAAATAACCCAATTTTGAAAATATTTCTCTACGACACATCAAGCTTTTCCAATTCACCGATGTAATTGATATTCATGTTATCGCTCACTTTTTAACACAAATTCTTAAAAAATATTTGGTATCTACATATATACATTGACAATTTAATAAAATGGTGTTATTCACAACACTAATCATAGACAAAATACTCAATACAACGTGCTTGTTATATTGTTTATTGGTCTTCTGACATGTGATGGTTGAAGGTTATGTTTATAATTTAAACTTGCTTTCTTAAACAGACAAAAATATAATATACTTAATCTATTGAGATAAAGCTGAACTTTTTTGTAATATTAAAATGGTAATTAAAGATAGTGCCAAAAGAAAACTTAAAAATGTGGAAGATATTAGTGATTCCTGCGAGGCGAAAATTTCCAAACTGGAAGAACCCGAAGAGGAAACTGTCATTTCCACACCACCAAATCATGCAACAAATCTAAAAAAAGACAAGCAGAAGTCAGCTTTTGATATAAAACATTTTCGTAAAGAACTAAAAAGCAAAAAAGCTCAATCCGTCAGTAAGTACATTCGTTTCTTTTGAGTACATAAGCTATATAAGCATTTGGCTTTGATACCTTAATTTTGGCCGCACTTCGCTTTTGCTAAGGTTAAAACCTGTTGTTTGTAAATAAGGTAAATTCCGTTTTAAAAATATCGGTATCAGTTTTAAAAATAAGGTAAATTTGTCATACTTCACACGGACTATTGCGGCGAAAAACTTCACAAACTAAGCTAAAAACAACGCCACGATTTAAAATATTGGTAAATTTGTCATACTTCATCGTACGGACTATTGCGGCGAAAAACTTCACAAACTGAGCTAAAAACCACTCCACGATTTAAAATTATCATCTGAGATCATGGGAATCGCGTTAAAACCACACATTATTACGAAGAACACTGATAAATTAAGCGAAATACGAACCATTTCGCTTAATTTATCAGTGTTCTTCGTAATAATGTGTGGTTTTAACGCGATTCCCATGATCTCAGATGATAATTTAAATCGTGGAGTGGTTTTTAGCTCAGTTTGTGAAGTTTTTCGCCGTAATAGTCCGTGCGATGAAGTCATACTTTATATAATTTATTTATCAGTGTTCTTCTTAATAATGTGTGGTTTTAACGAGATTCCCATGATCTCAGATAATAATTTTAAATCGTGGAGTGGTTTTTAGCTTAGTTTGTGAAGTTTTTCGCCGCAATAGTCCGTACGATGGAGTATGACAAATTTACCAAAATATTTTTTTGAGAGCTTGATAATCGCGTTAAACCACACATTATTACGAAGAACACTGATAAATTATGCGAAATACGAAATATTTTAGAGCAATTCGAGTAAGGTTTGCTCTAAAATATTTCGACTGTTCACTAAGCCCAGTCATCAGGGCTTGTGAACAGTCTTCCAGCTCTGGTCAAATCATAAAAGAAATCTTCAGACCAGTGGCTGACCACAGTAATTAAACATGAATTTATAAAAATACTGAAGAAATATATAATTTCGCCTTTTATCAGTTTTTTTATTCAAGGATATTTTTTGAACATTTATGTGACGAAATAAATGTAATCAAATATCGTCTTTATAATACACATTATGATTCTAACATTTCAGGCACCAAACGTATCTGGGTGACAATTTTTAAGACAGTTCAGAATATAACTGATATAAAAAAAGTTATATTGATTCTAAGAGTGCATTTTTTCTATCATGGAATTCGTTTTCTAGCAATCCAATAAACTTATAGCCAATCCAAATAGGCCATTAGAATTAGTATTGATATTGATTACTAACTTTTTATGCATATCTAAAAAAATTAAAAGAAAAGACGTCGCTGATTAAAAGTATGCAAAATGAAAAAAGGTGACTTGAGAAAAAAATGGCGTAAAACCTAAAAGATGATTGCTAAAGTAAATAAGTTGTATCTTCAAATGTTAATTTATTACGCTTGACAATTCTTCATTGGGTATTCATTGTCTATGACAGCGGTCACTAAACTACGGCCCGCCGAAGATTTTCATCCGGCCTGTGAAAAGTTCTGGATTTTTGTATAGAAATTATTCATATAAGAAATATAAATTTTCACGATTAAGTTGTGAATTCACGACAACTATTTATTTCAAATCATCAATTGTCATACAACTATCTGGTAGGGGACTTAAAGTGAAGGAAGTTGTATAGAAATTGGAGACGAGACGACCAAATGTTTGTTACTTAAAAAATTCTCGAATATTATCATTTATTTCACATAAAATGAAATAATATTCTGATAGTGTTCCAATAAGAATTTATTTGTCTTCCGGCCCCCTTAGTTTTTAAAAAGTTCAATCCGGCCCGCTTTTCAAAAAGTTTGGTGACCCCTTGTCTATGGTTAGACCTAATGTATCAGAGATACCCAAATTAGAATGTCTGCGAAATCAGGCTATTAGTTTACATCACACAATTTTTTCTTAATTTAATATAAATTATCTTGCAAATAATGTTTTTTTGAGAAGACTTTTATATCAGTCTTTATTAGTTTTTATAGTATATTAATAATCTATAAGTTTCTCAAATATTTTGTTTTCATTTTAGGTTTGAATCAATTTTTACACGTCTGCATGAAGGGTGATAATTCTATAGATTACATATCCCTGTTTTTGGAAAACGGAGGAAGTCTGAACGAGATATTAAATCAACTTGATGAAACTAACAAGAAAAATACTCTATTAGTGAATACAGTTTTTAGTCTGCTTTGTTTGATTTTGAAAAAAATTCAGTCTTCGTCTCCTCAATTATTACAATCAGCTGAAGAAACATGCAGATATTTTTTGAATTCATACGTTTCAACTATTGACGTTATGATTAATGATAAATCTAATGCTAAACAACAAAGGAATACTTTGAAATTGTTAGAGGCGATTGTTAGTTTTAACATAGAGTTGGGATTCACCGTGTTGAATCAATTAACTCTGCAACCAAAGACTTTAACGCATTTGGTAAAGTATCAAAGCAACAAAGAGAAGGATAGCGTTCGTAGCAGTTTTATTTCATTTATATTGGCTTTTTTCAATGAAAAAAACACAGCTCTTATAAAAACATTGCTCGACAAGCAGGGTTTGATCGCAATTATATTTCCTGAACTTTTTAAAGATAACGCCGAGACAGTGTTGAAGATATTACAAATATTGAAAACCAATATAATTAACAATATTGATATATCTAAAACAATAAAAATACGAACATTCAATCAGCATGTGCTAGGATGTATTTTTAAGCTGTTCAATTGGAAAGGCCTCAACTCAGACAAAGCTATCGCCTGTGTTCAAAAGGGTGAAATAGAAACATCTGTAACTGATTTCTTACTTATATTGTGTACATCTCATAAATATGGAATATATTTTACCGATAAAACATTGGGAACCGGAGACACGCCCACGAGCCAATTTCTGTGGAAAACGATTGAATCGTTGGAAGCTCCGTGGAATAATGAAAGAGCCGGGCAACTCATAATAAAGATGGTAGCGAGCTGTCCTGATTTATTCAGACCTGTTAAAAATTTAGTCGAACAGTCCTTCGAACCTAGAATATCAGAACAGTGGTATAAAACAGTCACATTTTTAAAAGATTTACTTGCAGCTCTGCCTGCCGAACATGTCATAAATAATATGGAAAAGCTGAGTCCGCTCCAAGTAACCAATTTTGTAAGAAACGTGTATCTGCCAATACCGATACTTAAAATGTCATCCGGAGCTCTTACTTCATCAGATAATTCAATGCGAAATGAAATTATTTTGTTATTAAATGTCATGTTATCGTCAGTAAAGTCATATTTGATTTTACTCAATAGACTTCAAATTTACAGTGCAGTTAAGCCTGTTTTGAAGAATCGACTGGAAGATTTTATTCCTAAACACTTTCCTTCGACTGATATGCTGATAACTGTCCTTCATTCAGTTCTGGATAATACTGCCAGTGAACCTGCGGAAGATAATAGTGATTCTTTCAAAATTCCTTCACCCACAAAAAGCAAGTTTTTAATTAACATTTTAGACTTATTGCTTTTGTACAATGACATTCTACCTAACTCATTTGATCCTTTATCGACAATGTTAGACTCGAAAAGATTATTTGACAAGATGGAAACTATTGATGAAGTTGACAAAGGAGAATTGAAATTAAAAATTACAAAATTTTTATTGTGCGCAGATAAATATGCATTTTCTCCAGATAAACCGCTGTTCAAGGAGATTTTACTATCTATGTTTGATGTCTATATTAGTGAAGATGTTGCCGTTTCGAATGAAGCTAAATCTGTGCTACACAATATTCTCGACACAACTGGAATATTTGATAAAAACCGATCTGAAATCGATTTAATACTTCATACCGTTCACACTGTTAGTCACAAACATGACAACAGGATTACAGGTATCATGGTGAACATTGTGGAAATTACCTATTTGGCCTCCGGTGAATATGAAAGTTTGCTCGTCAAGCACACTAAGTCAGGGAGAGAAGACACGGCTAACATTGATATAAATTTCGATATCTTCTTTGAAAACATTGAAAATAATACATACCAGGATAAAATCAACCTTTATCAAGATAAACCGTGTTTCACACATTTTTTATTGGGACTAATGGAGTACCGGATGAAGAATGCAGATGAAAATTTAGATGCGTTTATTAATTATTTCATTCTAAATCTTTTTCATTATCAAGAGAATGTCCACAACATACTAGGTGTTTTAAGCAAGTACAAACTTGATACCAGTGTCCAGAAATATATCACAAGTTGGGTAAAGAGTCCGATACAATTACCTGGAAAAATAACAGAGAAACAGTCTGTGCTTTCTAAATTGAGTCACGCGCTCCTCGATGATGAAGAATTAAATCTGACAGATATTTTTAATCTAAGAAAAGTGATCGATAAGGATGAAAATAGAAAATACATTGACTTGGAAAATACACTTGAATTAATTGAGAGTATTGATGATCCAACTGTGCTGATGTCATGGTTTCACATGATTTTATTTTATACAACCCAGCTGAGTTCACTCGGTTTATGGAATGATATGAAAAAAAAAAATGCTACTCAAGCACTGTGGTGTGTTCTAGAAATGATTAAAAATTTAAGTCATACTGCGGATGAACTTTTGACGGCGGTCAAACTGTTTTTATCCAATGAAATAATTTTAAATAATTTCACCCCTTATGGAATGAAGAGAAACAATTGTCAGAAGCTAATCACTGATTTCACTTTAGATATTCTTAAGTTTTGCTTTTCTAGGTACATTGAAGAAAACTCACTTTACCATTCTTTGAGTCCTTACAGACATAAAGCATACCTTTCGCTTATGGCTCAAATAAAAAAGAGCAAAAAATCCAAAAAAGGGCCCACTTTTGACGATTTAAATAATATTTTATCGCTTATAAATCTAAGCAGTTCAGATGCATCCGCTGTTTTGAATGAAATCTTAAATTTGAACGTCTCTTGCATGATATCAGATGAAAATGAAGCGTCGTCGTGGATATTTATAGTGTGCCATGTGGTCAATCAATCGATAAAGAATTCAAATAGGCTCTCTCTAGAAATTATTACAAAGGTTGCCAATATGTATTCGAAGATTATCTGTGAACTGGATTTGGTGATTAATGTTGCAGACTTGGAAGAGAGCATATACAATTATCTAACATGCTTTCCAGAATTTATAAACGGTATTCCTCACAGTGTTTTTAAAGCATCATTTTCGGTTAAACATGTCGGAAAATATACCTCAAAATTGAGTGCTCTTTTGCTTCGGGTCAATCAAACTTTGTTAATCAAATTTAACGAGCATATCATCAAAGAAGACGTCCTCGGCAAGAGAGAGTTAGTTCTTCCGTTAACTCTCGCCGCTTTTGAACATTCGAAGATGAATGCATTTGAAGATATCATCAATGTCATATATAATTATTATAAATCTAATATTCAGAAATTGATAGAGAAACCGCATAAAGCTACACAAATATATAAAGATAACTACAAAGTAGTGGTGCAACTCATACACAGGTGTATGGATGTGACTGAGTGTGAAGGTTATATGAAAAAAGTTCACAAGTTCGACTCTATGGAGGAATTTCATGTCGAGATATTGGAAGCGCTGTTTTTGAAAACGACATTTAAACAAGAAGTTATTGATGATTTTTCTTTTGCGGAGAATTATTTGTTAAATATTATTCAATTGGCAAATATATCATTGAAAAGAGATACATTGCAATATGAAAAGTTGGCTAAAGTATACACAGCTCTAGAAAACTTCTTAAATTGGTCTCTCGATAAAGGGAAACAGGCTAGCATAGACAGTGAAAATTTTGTCAAAGTTCGACAGAGTCCGATTTGGCAAAATTTCTTCAAATCCATTTTGAAACTATATTTAAAAACCACTTCAACTGATTGTATCGATGACGTCAATGAAAATTGGAAGAAACTCTCTTTGTTCGACATGGTTTCACATTTAATTCAGTTGATATATCCTCAGAATGATTCTGATATTGAAAATCTTTTTGAAATGACAACCTCTCACTCTGAATTTCTTAATATAATGTTAAGCACTCGCCATCCTGATCTCAAGACATCGTTGGTCAAATTACTATACATTATGGTAAGCAACAATAAAAATGTAATGAAATCCGCTCACATCCCTGTTTACCTGAGCTCCTATCATGCCACAAGATGTATGAGTGACCAAACAATATTATGTTTATTGAGGTTCTACGAATGTAATGGACAGTCTATGTTGGAATACCAACCCTATCTGTGGGGAGAAATGGCTGCGAATCATTATGCTGTCCGAAGTAAGAGAAAAAAATCTTCCCTTTGGAGTAATCCCACAGTCAATCATCTGTTGAATTTACTCGACAAGGACATAATAGAATTGACAGTAAAGAAATTCCCCATCCACGCTAGACTGAATTCGGAGGAAAACGTCATGTGTACACAGTTGTTGAGTAAAAGTACAAATTTTACGGAACAGACTATAGATCATGTAATTAGCAATAGATATGCAAACAATACAGCTAAAAATTCTGCAAAAAATACTGATCCATTGGCAGCACTATGTTCAAAAATGGCTACGAATAAACATAGCAAGTGCTTAAAATTGATGTCAGTTGCGGAATTCACAAATAACTCTCATGCAATATCAGAAAGCCTCGAGGTGTATGATCCAGTTTTCTTGTTACCGGTATTGAATTTTATCCTGTCACCTGGATCTGCTGTGTCTTGTCATCGGATTGTTCGCTGCGGTGTGCTCGCCATTCCATTAGCTGCCCTGTCTTCCGATTGCCCGTTGATCCGAGCTGCAGCATTGAATGTGCTGCAACGGTTTTATTCTCATTTAGAGGCTGAAATGTGAGTAGCTATTTTTTTTTATTTAATTTAAATTTAGGGTAGGGTTTATACTTTTAAAAATATAATTAGCCCATCTTATTCAATTTTTTATATATCCAATCTTATAAACAGGTTGCAGCGAGAGCGATTGGCTGACCGCTAGTCCTACCTTAATCCTATGCGTACTCTCTTTGAAAACCGATAGATCGAGCAACTGAGTAACATGCAGCTGTCGTAGAAAATAAATTGTTGAGGCAAGCTCCATTAAGAATCCATATAATCCTCATGGGAAGTGGATGTAGTGAAAAAAACAAATACATATCAAAATTGTGTAAAAACTGAATCAGGTGTACTGCGCCATCACATCGCCTTTCCTATTTCAGAGAATATTGATATTTCCAAAAAAAGTGTCATCAAATTCTTGCTTGTATTTTTATAGCTGTTTAATTAATATTCTCATATTGGTATATGTTTCTCAATAAATTATTTTTCAAAATCATGATCACATGACTTATTCATTGCAGGTACTACAAAAATGACAAATTAATCTGGACACAATTCATCGATACTTTGAAAAGCAGCATGGAGTCGACAATTTCTGAAGAAGACTCCAATAAACACGACTCTTCTAGGCACAGGCTGCCTTCCATCGGCTCACTGTTTATGGCGAGGGCAGCATTTATTATGACCCGTCCCTTGGATCCCATGTTTAAACCCATCAACAATTTTGTCATCTCTAAGCAGTATATCAATTTTTCTGTAGTTCCAGATCTCCTCGATCTCTTTCACAATACAGATGTGCAGTATCTGGAACGTCGTATTTGGATTCTGGAAGTTTTGAGAGACGGAATCAAGAATTTTTCAGATATCAAAGTTCTTCTAAAGAGTGTTGCATTCAAAATAATACTTGATTTTTATTCGAGTAATCTTTCAGATAATCCTACCAAATTACTGCTGCTAGAGGTAATTAATTCTTCGATATGTATTCCAAGAGCTGCCAAAATATTAACTGAAGGCTATGGTCTTTTTGCATGGTTAAGTAATACATTTAGAAACATTAATGTTGAAAATAAAAACTTGGCATCTATGTCTGTAACGTTGATTTCCAATCTATGGTTGAGTTTACTGTGTGAATCTATTCCTAAAATATTATCTTCACCAGAAAGTAAAACAAATGAGAATAAGGTTGATTTGATTGTCAATAAATGTTTTAAAATCAGTGAAACATTGCACGGTGAAATACTTTGTCTGCTGTTGGACTTGTTAAAAATAATAAACTCAGTTTCAACGAACGAGTTGATAACATATTTGAATGTTTTTCGTAAAATTTCTAGAAGCTCGCTGAAAAATGTGTCACAGTTTCAAATTTTAACGCTTCTAAAGGAATGTTGCACTGTGATCAATTGCAAGCAATTAAAAATATTATCAGATGCAGTTGAAAATAGAAAGATGAACAATGTTGTTACGTCTCAGATTGTTTTAACACTCGAATATAATAATTCTGAAGCACAAATTATATCCAAATACTTACATGAAATTGTTATAAATTGGCTGTTTTAGTTTATGTCCTCCAATTTATATAAGCTTTGTTAAATTGGACTCTGGAATATTGTTTATGTGACTTTTTCTGAATTGTTTTAACAATTGAAATAAATATAAGAATCCTACGCAAGATTTTTATTTATTATGACACAAAAAAATAATTACTCAATATTTTGAAGTACGCTTTGATTGTTTATGGATTTAATAAAAAAGTTGTATGACATGCTAAAAATGTGTAAATAAATTATTTTTAAATAATTATAGTTTCCTTTTTAAGAAGAATCCAACCAAAATTTGTTGACCCCTATGGTAAAGTGTTAAGAGCCTTACCAGGTGCAGCGGACGCCAAACTACGACCCGCAGGCCAGATCCGGTCATCTAAAGATTTCAATCTGGCCCCTGATTTTAAATATATAAATATTTTACACATGAAAAATACATTTTTTTTAAATAGAATTCCAATTTAACAAGAATATTTTTCGAACGACCATACAACATTTTTTAAAAAATCATCTGACCAGTTTCTCAAAAAGTTTGATGATCAATCAGTGCAAGGATGCCCACGAAAATTTGGAAAAAAAATATATACTTACATCTGATGATGAAAATTAATATCACTGTGGTCGGATTTATTCGGTTCGATTTAATTCGTGATTATCTTAATTGGGATATTAACAAATGGTCACAGTAAGCTCATGGCTAAAATTCTTATAAGAATCAGGTTACGGGTCGATCGTAAGATTGAAAAGTAACCCTCGATGCAAAAAAGGTCGGGCACCTTTGCCCTAGTGCAGGGGTCACCAAACTTTTCGAGAAACGGTTCGGTTGAAGAGAAGGTCAGAAGAGTTGTAGAGATTGTAATCGCCTGGGCGATTACTTTCTCAATCGAGGTTAAATGTCATCAATAACAATTGATAATATTTGCTCGTAATTATAATTTATATAAAGGATTGAATGCCCGATGATTCCGAAAACTAAATATGCTAGATTTATTTTCACTTTCAATGGGAGAGACTCGCCTTGCATAGTAGATAAAATAAAACGGAAATAAATAGTATACTATTCCAATGAGAATCCAATTAGATTATTTAAGAGTTGTTGTTCGGTATTGGAATATGAAACAATAGTTATATTATTTTGGGAAATCAGGATAGAATAATAATATTAATAATTCATTTTATGAAAAAAAAATACTACTGCTAGTAGTTTCACATAAAGTAAAATTTCACATAAAAAAAAAATGATATTTAACTTCATGTAAGTCAAGGGTATGGGTGTCCAACCGTTTTTGCCCTGGGACAAAGCCCCCTATAGTCAAAGCCATGCTATTGAGTAGAAAACAGGTACTTTTTTCAGATGAGCGGGCCGGCGTCATAATTTTTAAAGTAATATCACGTCATTATGAAACCATTTATTACTATTATTTTGAAGCAAATACATATATATATTGTAATTATATATCTTTTCAATTAAATCATTTTTTAAATAAGAAAAAATCACATTTTCTAAGGTTTTTTAATAAAAATCTCTGAGAACAAAAGCAAACAAAGATGCCAAATCATTTTATTTAAATTATTTTTTTTACAATATTTCAATACAGAATATGAGGTTGGATAGTTCATTAAAAAAACCAACGTCATTATTGGGATTTTAATCAATTAATATTAATCTCGAAATTTATTTGTGCACACTGGTTCGTCACTCAATCTTTCCATAAAATTTCTCAAGTCATATCAGTAATGAAAAATCAGTAAGTCAAACCAGGATAGCACAATTCACTTCATTATTTTTTTAATATTGTTATTGATTAAATCGTCATTTACTTGGTATATTGCCATCATTATATGATAAAAGACGCAGCATGTATTTCATAATATCACAATAGGCGTCAAAATCTTATATAATATTATATGAATTCCGCTTGTTACCGTCGTTTATGTAATTTATAATTTATATTCTATATAATTGTGATACTTAATAGTGGAAAGTTAAATTTTATTGGTTTTTACCACACATCGCATATCTTGCCATTCGCTATATTTCTTACAATCATTACTTAATTTGCATATATGGCCCTTCCGATGTATCGTAAATTGTAAATTAATAACACCAACGAATCACAGAATATCCATACGAGAAATCTTTCAAACATACATGTTACATTTAACGAAAAATAAGCTCACAAATTGGAATTTAGAGTTGATGTACGTATAACCGCCATACAATTTGTTAGTAAAGGCAGGGATTCAACGGCCAGCTCAGAATTTGCTGCTTTTCTACAGCACTGCTTGGAACTTAAGACTGCTATGACTGGGATCGACTTTTCAATCTTAAGTTTTCTCGCTATCGACTTCTAACATGATTCTTATAAGAATTTTATTTATTTAGGTATTTTCCCCTCTTCAAACTTAGAAGTGTTTATTTTAAATGCGAAATACATATCATTAGATAGGTATGTGCTTACAAAATAACTCAATTTTAGTATTTTTGTTAACTTCAATTTAAATTTTATATTTTTTCGAAATTCGCGGAAGCTTACGGGATCGATCAAATTTTGCTTTGGGATCGATCGACCGGACACCCATGATGTAAGTAAAAGGTTACTTTATTATTATTATGTTATGTTATTATTCTGGATTGCTAATTCCTGAGATCAGTGAGTACAGTGAAAGTGATTATTTTTCCTACAAAAATATTGTCCACTTTGGTTTGTACAGTTTGTTGATTATTTTCTTGATAAATTTAATTGTAAAAGTCAAGTGATCGCCAAATAAGGTAGTGTACCCTCGAAAATCTATCGGTGCCTGATTTCATATACCAGTGGTGTAGTGGGGCCAGGTCGGCGACCTGGCACGTGAAAATGAGGAAGGCGCCCTGCCACCTTTTTGACTTGTAACTTAATTTTCAAGTACATACAAATATTAAAAATCGTTTTATTATTGATTTCATTCTTAAAACTTGTGTTTTTCTTAACTTCAGACGGATATAAAAAAAAACAAAAAAAATAGGGAAGAAAGCAATGACCGACCTGGTACCTATTTATTTACCACTTCACCACTGTCATATACATATGTATGTATATTCTATACAAGTTATGAAGTCAGTGTAGAAACGGACATTGTGTCACCAATGCTTTTTATTATTATGATTTTTATAACTAAAAAGCGATTTTTTTTACGATCTTTTATTGTGTTGTCATTGCGAATGGTTGTTAGTCGAGAACTGAGAATTTTTGACATGCGCGATAGATTCTATTCTATGGGAAAGTTTTATGTCTTAATATTGTAGTTGCTTAAAACACAAACGTTGCAAAAATATTAATGACCGATTGTTAATTGTACTTAATATTAGATGTAAAGTAAAATAGGCGTAATGATGTAAACAATAAGAATTCTCCAACCTATTAAAAATCCAGTTCGCGAAAAATCGTAAAAAGTTTTTATTACTATCCGCAATTGGCAAATAACTCAGTTTAAATACAAGAGCCGCGAATTGAACTTGTTTCTCATTCTTCTGGTAAAACGTTCGTGCGAGAGAACAGGTAAAACACAGGTATGTTGATGCCTCATGGACTTGACTGTCGAGTATTTTACGTTTTTAGAAGGCTTTAAACCAATCCATGAAGATGGCAGCAGTTGGCCGGACGCTGTCATTTTGCACCTGTCGTACGCCGTGCAGACGTGCTGTGCTTGTGTACGTCGAAATATATACAAAAAAATAAAAACATCGATAAGTTTAAATACAATTTAATTAAGTGAAAATAAAATTTATTAGTGTGGATGTGTGAAAGAACCCTGATTCTTATGTGTTCAAAATTTATCTGTGTGGGTTTTGCCAGAACCGTGCGTTGAAATATTTGAAGGTTTTGACGAATTGTTTTTATCATATTATGCAGGCGTTGAATGATCAAAAAGTTATTCGTGTATCAATAATAATAAATACGGGTTGCACAATTCTTAACGTCCTGGTCGCAAATTTCATTCCTGATAAAATTAAATTTGTAATATCGATATTAAAATATTAAATGGAATACAATCGAATGCGTTTGTCAAGTTTTTAGTTGGAATCTATACTTTGTATCGATATTCAAACACTGCTAATCAAAAGTTATTATGTGAAATTTCCAAACGGATGTGAGTATATGGGTGATCTTTTGTTAAACTTGCTTTGGAAATCGACAGCACGTCAGTGAAAAATATTGTGTTTTTGTAAAATAACTAGAAATCAACAGTGTGGAACCACATTTGTTCCAAGTGTAAGCGACGCTAGTAAATAAACATACATTTTTATGTAATAATGTACCTCACTGAAACCAATAATAATAACGACGAAAAAAATTGCTCAAAAATATAAATATTTAGTTAGTGGTGATAGTCTGAAATTGTGTTGAAACAATCAAATCAATAATTTTATGTGAAAGAATCTCTCTTAATAATTAGTGTTTGTTTTGTGGTGTGATTTAGATGAGTGTGAACAAAATAAATTCTAATAAGTGCTCCAGAAGGATCTAAAATTAGCAGAGAGTTGTAAGTTTAATAATTTAATTACTCATCTTTAAACTTGTAAAATGCTGTCTAGCTTATTCAGTCAGCAGCGAGTAATATCCACCTCTAATTATTAATGAGGGGGCGTGTTCTGTGAGGGGCGTGTCCAAACCAGTTAAGTCGTTTTCTCACATTTTCTAAAAAAAATATGCAGATGTGATAACAATGATTTTTACGAGTGTTATGGTAATAAAATATTAGAAGGTATCTTTTTTACTTGCTTGTCTAATAGTTACTATTTTTATGTCCAGCTAAATAATATTATACTGTGAACTCAAACAATTACTTACTGCTCGTCCAACTTTCAAATATTTCATAGTCTTTTATCAAAATAATTTATTTTATAACTTCTATTTAAAACATTTTACGTTTAGACTGTAAAATATAAGTATATTCGGCAGATTAAATAAAATGTGTTATTTGGTAACACAATAATTAATTGAAATGCTAGGAGTAAATATTTGAGTTAATACATGGATACGTTCATATTTAATAAAACATGCTATGTGTTATATTCTATTGTTTTTAAGATCAACGGAATGTTTTCAATTATTTATAAAAAAGACAGTCTTATTTATTGTAAAAATAAGAAAAATAGCATTAAAGCCGACGCAAATGAACCATACGTTTGAAAAAATATTATTATTTTTAGTTAATATATTCTTTCTTTGATGAAGAAAAACATAAAACATAATGTCCAATTTTTGGCGTCATATGTGACCGAAGCAAAGTGCAAGCTTTAAGAAAAAATATATTAAATATGTATATAACATTTATATTGTTTCAGTCAAGAAGGTAAAAATCATAAATATTTCATTTCACAGTCTTGAAAATTTCAGGATTGTAACGCCAGCCCTCTAAAATAAAAAAATACTTTAAAATCGAAAATAATCTCCGAGCATCAATAAGTGAAATTACATATATGACATGTCTAATAAAATGTAACGTTAGTAAAGTACATGTTATATGTATAATTAAATTATATCTAGAAAAATACGACTTTTTGAAGTGGTTAGGTAACTTATTAATATTTTATTTGACGGTTAAATGTTAAGTTATATTTATGTAGGCATGGTGTTACTGTAATATGTAAATTTTTTATAGACTATTGTCTAAGTGAGTTTACATAAAAGCGGCGTATACTCGAACTGTGTGGGAAAATGACAGGAAAACTCGCGCGTGTTTTTACCAAACTCATCGCTGCCGGAGGAATAAATTAAACCGTAAGACAGAATGCTAATTAAATACGAAGGCTCTAATAACAATCCCAGCCCACATTTTTTGAACCTTAATTTAAGCCGAAGTTTTTAACGAACAGGCATTCCTGGCAGCGGAACAAAACAATAGAAACAATCGTAGGTACCAATTTAATTATAAGCTTACGTAACTAATCGTATAAAATATTTAGACAATTGTCCGCGTTTTTCGTAGTTTAAAATGTTTTTTATTGCTTACCGTTATTTTGTCCGGAAATCGACTTCATGGTATCGTGATTTGTTTACTACATAAATGTGTTGATATGTACCCTTAAATAAACAGCATTACTCTGACTTCTATTGATTCATAAGTCTAAAAAATATTTATAATCATCCCAACACTAAATCTACATAGAAATGGAATTTTTCAATAAAGTAAATCCAATCTTATCAGAAGAACTAAAGTATCTTTAATAAAATTATTGAGCTTTTACACCAATAAATGGACGTTAAAATTTTGTTCATGAGATTACGACGTTTTTATAACATCAAAACATGTATTAAAACTCTCAACAATAACATAATTGACTTTAATTCTGAAATAAAAACTTATATTGAATACCAAACCACCAAACTACATTAAACTATTATTTTTATGCTTTTTAAAGTTAAAAAAAATTAACACAAAAAATCTATCTTAAAGCTATAATACCTACATTCGTTAGTAAACACACAATATTCCTTTGTAATTCATTCCACTTTATTTAATATGTCAGGACCGGTTTCGCTCATTACGAGCATCGTCAACTAATAAGATTAATTACTAATATAATTTAACAATGCTATTTATACAAAAATGAACAGTTATAAACAACAATTGGCATTGAAAAGAAATTACCAATTACATTAAAAGTGATTCTAAAATAACACAAAATTAAAATTTTTAACACATTTAACATATAATTAAAAAGTCATCTCAGATTAAATTTATCAATACATATATTTTTTATTTAATAATTTATTAATTTTTATATAATGCCTTTCCACCAAGTATTGACAGTGAACACCCTAAAAGTGACCTACATTTGTCATTGTATAACATTAATTCACAAAGAAGTATTGCAAATTAAAAGAAAAAGTCACAGTCCTAAGTATACTAGTCTATGGCCATCAGTTTATCTCAACATAAGTGTTTCAACGAGAACTGCTTGTTACTCAGTTGTCCAACCTCTCTTTTTCCAAAGAGAGTAGGGATAGAAGGATAGGACTAGGCCAGGACTTGTGGTAACCTAATCACTCTCGATACGCCCCGTTCATAAGATAGGATGGGTGGGAGGGGGGAATATAATATTAACAGATCTAACAATAACTTCAACTATACTTTCATTTCTTCATTGCAATAAAAAAATTACAAACACATAATATGTTTAAAATTTGATATATACATGTCCAATGACCAATTGTACACATTTTTCCATTTGTCAAGTGAATGTAAAATATGTATACTATGTGTATCAATAAGATAATAAAATTATGTTTAAAGTACTGTTAATATCAATTTGCAATTTTAAATGTTTATATGCATGGTATTTTCTTTCAATATAATCAAAAATATCAGCACAATTATAATAAAACGCAATTTTCAAAATTAATAAGTTAAAATCAAATAAAATTTTAAACTGCTTATATACATGAAAATTAAATACGTTTCTTGTTTTCATTATGAAAAATATTTGGCATAATTGCCATAAAACATTCCACGTTACAATAAAACAATGATTTTTCCAATAAAAATATTTAAATGTTCGGAGTATTCGGTGTGCGAAGTATTCTATATCCGGAAGGTTCTGTGTGCGGAAGATTCCGAGTCCGAAAGAATCGGTGTTCGGTGTATTCTTGGCCGGAGTGTTCGTGTTCGGACTATTCCCGTTCGGAGTGTTCGTGTTCGGAAGAGTAATGTTCGGCAGAATCCGTTCACCTCAGGTGACATATTTATGTATTCCCAAAAAGTGCATATAATTCACTAGTTGTCCGGTTTTAAATTTTACCTAGCCGTAAATCTGTCACCCAATTCAATTGAATCAGAATCAGACCAGACTAGAACATAGTTCCTCAACCTTTTTGGGCTCGTTGCTTCCTTACCCATTTTTTTATATATATAAGTTTTTCGAGACAAAGTGAGAAGTCGAAAGATTCCAAAATAGTTTTCAATTCCTTGAAAATTTTGCTCGGTGGCAAATTTTACCCAGGAATATTTACGGATTACCAAAAATGAAAAGACCTGAGACGTTATTTTTAGTTTTTTCAGGATTTTCCCGTGCCCCCCCCAAAACTATGCTGTGGCTCCCCTAAAATTATTTTTTCTCTGTGTTTAAAATAATATTTGTAGAACTAAAATGCTTTGTTTTATTCCTTCTTCCTTGTCGCAATTTCCACAGGCCTTTGTTTACAAACTTAAAAGCTAACTTGAGATACGAATCCGGTATTTGTAACTAATATCCGTTTGATAAAAAATGTACAAAGTTGTATTATCGTTGTGATTATAGAAACAAAGTTGTTTTGAAAAACCTTGGGCTACGTCCTTTGCGTATCTACAGTCAATATTTTTTTTTATATATGAATCACAAAATTGATGTATATCGTTTAGGTTAAGTATTTAATATTTGACTAATTTCAAACCGTATTCCATTTATCTAGTAAAATGAAAGCACTAAATTACTATGAATGATAAACAATGATGGCATTGAAAGTAGATGTAGCTTTCTACCAAAAAAGGATTTTAATGACTAGAAGAAGAAACTAATTTAAATTTAGTTATGTTTATTTCAGAGTTTATTTTTTCATATGCAGAAATAAAGTTAACAACTTCATCTGTATTATAATAATCAGTAATTTTTCTACACTTAAACATATGTACATTATAAATATCGATAATGCTGCATTTGTTCCCAATTTTTCAAGACTGCTGTTTTTGCGTCCAAATAATTGAAAGTTTCTGTGTTTTCTCCTAAGTCATGTCAGAGAACTAACCAGTCATTTTAATAGAGTAAAATATCAAGGTATTTCAGTTCTACAGTTTTAAAAAAAAGTTAAAGGTTGATAGCTATAGTTATCAACCTTTAACTTTTTTTTTAAACTGTAGAACTAAAATACCTTGATATTTTACCCTATTAAAATGGAGTTCTACCAAGTAAATGCCAAATCAATAAATACATTTTAATAGAGTTTATAGACATTGGCTTATAGGAAAACATCGCAACTAAACTAAAAATTTTGGTTGGCATACAATTTATTGACAAATTATGAGAAATAGCGATTTTCGTACAGAAGAATGAATGTTTTACGCTCGAAATATTGTTTTACCATACGCTGTTCTTTCAGCATTCATATGTTGTTTTTTTTCCATCTTTCTCAAGATTACCACGATTGCTTCTATATGCATCATATAATAAATAAAAACGACATTAACTTTACCTAATCAGGATGCCAAAAATGATAAAAAAAGCTTAACCTCACTGAGAAAATATAGCTGTAACATAAAATAACGTTACACACAATAATAATATATAATATAAGCATAATATAACGCAAAATAAATATTTCACCAGAAGAGCAAAGCGGTCTTGTATTAAAATATAGAATAATAAATGCGAAATAATGGAATATATAAGTATCATGTATACTTTTTTATTATGTCTATCATTGTCGTTTTTTTTCCATTAAATTATTGTATTATTCTTCATTCAGAAATGTGACGCATAAAATAGAAACGATTTTTTTTCTTTTGATTTTATATCAAAAACCAAGCCTGTACAATAATAAACTTTAATTGTTTGAATCTGATAAACTATAATTTGAATACATATGTCATGAAATACCCCACGGATTATCGCCTTAACAACTCAGAAATATGTGCAACAGTAAAAATGACACACTCGATTATATATGTTATTTTTTTTATCGCACGCTTATCCGATCGATTTATGTTTATCCCTTGTTATTGGTCATGGATGTCCCTGTTGGTTTGTGAATTGACAGTTGAAATAAAATGTTAATCTAATGACACCTCTGTTCTGAATGAAGACGTTAATGTCACACCTCGATTATCCGCTGTCCTTTTTTACCTCTGTTAAATTATTCGATATCTTTAGTAAACTTACGCTTTTACAGTGAAGTGCTTTTTTCTGAGTATAATGATTTAAATTAAATATATTATTTAATTTATATCATTAGGGCATAAAGACTTACTATAGATATAGTATATCGACAGAAGTCGTACAAGAATCGGCCGTTAATCAGTCATTTAATCTGTCCTTTTCGGACACTACTTGCCGATCTTGTTATGTACGTCCATTTAGTATATATCAGGGGTGTGGAGTCGGACGAAAATTAACTTCTTTTTTTAAAATTTTGTGTCTACAAATCGCTAGTGTCAAAGTGGCGCCACTGCATTCCACTAAACTTAAAAAGTATTAGAGGGACGAAGAAGTTGAAGAAGCGTCGAAAGTGTTCAATTATTTATTTTCTAAAATTTATTTTATGATTAACAAAGCTTTTTATATAATTTCGTGTACTTATGATTATGTCGATTCAAAAGTTGCCTTAGATTTAAACCAGACAAATATTTTAATATCTTTTTTATGCATTCCTTTAATAAATGTGAGTTTGCCACTGATTTTGGGGTCACTTGTATTTTATTTTCTGCCTAATATTCAAAATTTGAAAAAAAACTTAACATATATATTATACTAATTTCACGGAAACGCTTTTGCTTTTAAAAAATCATAAAGTGTATTTAATAGGCTTTTCCTGTTAAATAAATACAACATTTAAATTTTAATTAAGAGAATCATCGAACACATTTTTAGATATCATGTAAAATATAATAATATATACACATATCCTAAGATTTTTTTTTTCCATGTCCGCTCCCAATGTGGAGCATATGGACTCCTAATGGAGTTTATCTCAACAGAAGTGTTTCTACGAGAACTGCTTGTTACTCAGTTGCTCAACCTCCCTTTTTTTCAAAGAGAGTAGGAATAGAAGGATAGGGCTAGGACAGGACTAGTGGTTAGCTAATCGCTTTTGGTACGCCCCGTTCATATGATGGGATGGGTGGGAGGGGAGAATTCAATACATCACGTACATCCATGCCTTCGAACAGAAATTCATAATTCGATTGAAAAATCAATTTATAAAACTGTCCGTACTGGGATTCGAACCCGTGACCTCCGTAACCGAAGCCAACGACGTTGACCACTCGACCACACAGGCGGCGAAATACACAATGTTAATATTTTGTTGAGATAACATTGAATATTTCTGCCAAATATTATATTATTTCAAATGATGCTTATAAAAAAACCAAGATATATATCAAATATATATATTTTAAGGATAATATCCACAAATATTATAAATGTATATTTAAATAGAAGTTGCAAAGAAATGTTATAATAATGATTTTATTGTTGTTATTCTTTAATAAAAAAAAAATATATAAAACGAGCCTGATGAACAATATAACAAAATGAATACTGCATACGATGTAAAAGAGTATTTCTTAAATTATCCAGACAACCTAAGCTTTTGACTGATACATTGACATTCATTTAGAAACATTAGTTATATGTTGACTTGCATTTAACTTTACATAAATATTTTTGTTTTTCATTCGAAGGGTCGGCACATCATTTGAAGATGTCTCGGACCGTTGAATGAATAATTTAATTATTTTATCGCGTCATCTTTAGATTGCCCATTTAAAAGGTAAATAATACTTTTTACGAAACGTTTTCAATTATTCTTGAGTGGTATCATTAGTTAAATTTGGATTTATGTTTAACGCTCTGATACAGGGATGTTTTTTTGTTGAAAATAACATGGTGGTGGTGAAAGCTTATCTACCTATACATTAATGAGCCCCTGAGAGGTGACGTGAACCAAGTAGTGTTTTAAGAAAACAATGTTAGATTCATTATATTATTCTACACGTCTTTAAGTAAATAAACACCAAGTAAAGGCGTAATTGTTTTTAAAAGTCTAATATGTTTTTTACCGTTTTACTACTTGGCTCACTTTACCTCTTAAGGGCTCAATTTTATTATGATTATTTCATTTGAACATAACATGTTGTATTAGGTAATGATTAGATTACGAGCATATAAAAACTGGTTGCTGTCTACTGAGACATTGGTATGGAGTGTTGACAACATCACTAAGATCCACGGTCTAAGAAAGATGTTTAACATTCGAAACTCTCTTAGAGGTATATTTAAAAAAGATGGACCTAGAATATATATAAATAATACATGGCATTACGGCAAATAATTAATTGTAAATGACAACTTTTTTTTAACAATTCGAAGAGAAAAGAAATCACGGACATCCATGTCCAAAATATCAATCGATTTTGACCTTATCGGGATTTGAATCTAGAGCTATCTGGTCACAAGGGAAAAGCTCATATCTCTACTTACAGCAACACAGAATCACTGATGTGAAATTAATTTTTTTATTGGAAAATTCAATGGTCTTAATTATTCACATTTAATGTGTTCACTGTCAAGTTTTGATATTAAGTTTTTTTTTGTACTTATTTCATATCATTTATTATGATCAGAATCGGTTTCGCTCATGACGAGCATTATCAACTGTTGAAAATATAAATAGATATAGGTAATCGATAGGACTAATAACAATTATAATTGTATAATTAATAATGTTTTGTGTATATACTATATTAATTTATACGTTAATCACTTGATAATGATTACAACGAGCAAATCCGGTCCTAACGTTAGTAAATAATTTACGTAAGTAAAAAAAAAACGTCTTAATTATCAATATTTAAATATCAAATTTTCTATATGAAACAAAATATTAATTTGTATTTGCAATAAAGAAAATACGGAAAAGAGCGCATGTTGATAGTTGAAAGCGGTTTTATACAAATATGAGTTTCGAAAATTCAGAATATCTTGAATTCGTTCATTTTGTGAAACTAGCAATTAATTTTAGAGATTCAACATTTTTTTGTGCGATTTCAATTTATCACATTATACAATTCTGTCTTTCCGTAATTAATTATGATGCATTCTTGTATAAATTTTCTTGATCCTTTTTCTCCATTATTGGAAACAAGATTTGCCGATAAGCGTCAGATACAGTCAACATCATAAAAGCTTAGAAAGAATCTTGGCAGCCTTTGGTAGGGCTGCTACAACGACTCAAGATTAGTGATGCGAGGTGGGAAAATTTCCGGGTGTTTATGATATCTCTTATCCTTGAATTGATCTCAAGCAACTGTGGCTTAAAAATAAAAACTGTCGCCTTTGCCGTTAGCTGTAATGTAAGATATTGTTTTGTATTAAAATTATTAAAATAAGGAATATGTAACAAAGTGGAATTATGATAAATGATCCATCCCGGGATTAAAACAAGGGTCCGGGATTAGATGCACTAGTTCTAACGCAAAACAATTTATCGGTTGACAAATCAGTTCATTACGAAACTGTCCGTACTCAAGGGTGGGCTGGAGGGGGCTCAGAGGGGCTCGCGCGAGCCCCTTGTTAAAATTTACTAAGGCCGTAGAGCCCCTTGTTAATTTAAGAGAAAACAATATTCTCAGATCCAATTAGTATATAACTGCAATTTCTGGCTTAAATATTATCTAAGACAGCTTCATTATTCACAGTAGTACACTTTAAGTCATTTACATTGATAAGTTTACGGTAAATTGCATATTGTTACATATTAAAAGTGTATTAAGTAACAATCGATGGCGTTTTTAAATACCGCATATAATTGGATGGTAGTGATAAACAAATTCACTCTTACCCCCAGAACACCGATAATTGCTTTGAGGTTAAGCAACCCCCTTGTTAACGTATTGACAGCCCACCGCTGTCCGTACTCCTATTCCAACCTGTGAACACCGTAACCAGAGTCAACGACGTTGACAATTCAGTTTTAGACCTGGTAAATGGTATACATACAAAGCCAATCTGTAATTTTACTAGATTGGCCGTATAGCTAGGTCAACCCTATTTTGAAGTCGACTTTTGTATTGCGATCAGTGCATCTCTATGTATAATAATAATAGTAATATGACAAGGGTACTCGAGTTGTCTGCGAGTGGCTTGTACTAAAACCAGTCCTTGCTCGGTTGACTTCCATGTCGCAGCACAACTGTAACAATTTGAAATGTTTCACGTTGTGTTCTTGGTAACAAATTACATACCTATATAGTTTCTTCTTTTTACCCGCGTTTACACTGCGATGTGGACACCTCTTATTTGTACGAGCATCGCTAACTTCACAGCAAACTTTACAGCAGTGATGCACAACCTATTTAACAGTTGAGCCAAACAATCCATTTTCCGGCTGTTCACGGGTGTTGGAGTTTTTCCGATTCTGGTGTAATCTTTCCCTCGTGTAAGCCGGTAAGCGTGAATCGTATTATTTTTAATTAAAAAATGTGCATCATATAAGATGTAAGCTAATATAATTTAATTGCTTTCGAAAAGACTTTTTGTTGAGAATTAACAATAAAATTTGTGTTACGAAAACAATCACCTAAAAATAGACTTGCATTTCAGACAGTGCTACATATATTTTTCTATCTTGAGTTGAACTTGACTAGAATTAACATCGAAATAAATGATATATTTTTTAAAAGTTAACTGTTTATAAATTATTTTTAAAAACTTAGTATTTAGTCTGTGTACCATTTGTATGCTTTCATCTGTTTGTATAAATCTGTTTTAAAAGATTCATATATAGACTTTATGAATATTAAAAGATACTGAAATTTTCTTTACAGATAAAAAAAAATTATGAAATAAGTTTAAAGCAAAATAGCTTTCCTCTTTTGTAATTTGTTTTATAAGAGTCGTGTTTTGAGCTGTACATATGTTCATTTTACTCGTTGGTCTGATAAAAAACACAATTTATTCGGAATAAAAAAGTTTAAGTAGTTTATAAATTTTAATTGAGGTTAAAACTTTTCAAGTTTCAATCGAATAAGTATATTCAGAAGCATTTATCGCTTAATAGTCGATAGTTATTACTTTTGAAATATTTGAACAATGCATTATTAATTTATATTTATCTGATCGACAAACTAGTATATCTGAACACACATTTTTTTGCTAGAACTACGACGAAGTCATACTTCATATATGTATAACTAAATTTTATGATATATATATATATATTTAGATGTAATAATAAACTTATTTTCACATGCGTTAGCTTTGCCTGAATAATATATTTTGTGAAACTGTGTTTTTTGCTTGATAAATTATCATTAATGCAAAAAATAAGATAAGGAGTATTTTAAGTGTCATTTTATATTGCCAAAATATTTTCTGAAAAGGTGAATGCTATGGAATTTTCTAATCTGTACTTTTATTAAACATACTATATTAGGACACATACTACAAAATGATAGATTCCGTATCATTGAAAATATTAAACAGAAGAAACTTATTTTATATTTGTAAAAAAGTATCATTATTTGTTTCGCCTACGAAGAAAGTATTATTGAAATAAGCCATATACAAGTTCAATATAGTTTTAACATTGAATTAAATAGTTCATATAACGAAGATTACTTTTTATTAAAAAATAAAAATATATATTTTCACAATTTAGTAAATAAATAATTAATTATTTTAATTGATTATGAGTATACTTTAATTTAAATAATACCGACTCGTATCATATAAAGTGTATTGGTCAAAATACAAATTTGTTTAGTTTATTAAACATCAGACATAATATACAACAGAATTCGGAATCATTATCAAGATAAGCAATCAAATTACATATCCTGTATCTGACAGTTCCAGATTAATATTTTAAAGCAAAGAAAGCCAACTCAGAGCGATAGCGCAACATCGACGATTGGATTTTTTAAATGAATATCTTTCTCGAAGCGTCCTCCATTTGCCGAATGATGGGCCAACGTGCAGCATGTCGGACGATTCATTAAAGTGGCGCGAAAAAGTTGCATGGACTGGTTTTTTGGATGAGTTGGCTGCGGAAAGCGAGTACAATCGACTAACCTGCCAACCAATCTCTCTCCACAGGCATCCGAAGAGAAGCCGTTGGCGGGCATTTTGAAAAATTATTGTTGACGTTTTTACAAACTGTCATCATTTTTACAGGATTGGCAAGTAGTGTTATTGGTTGACTTCGATGCTTTGTATTGTGGGTTTTCGATATAAAGTATATAGCTAAATTATTAGTAAAATGTTTCGTTTTGTTTTCCACAAGTTCTACGGTTGCTTTGAGACAACCCTTGGCATTTGGCAGTACGGAAAATAAAAACCACCCACATTGATAATTCCGTATTGATAGGACGCGCATAAAAATATGTTTGAAATTTGAAATCATATATATTTGCTAAAATTAACGTTCACTATCTTACGCATATGACAAACATAAAAAGTGTTTGTTTTGACGAAAGTTTGTCGTTAAGTTGTCGTTTTTCTTAGTAATGATTTTTTCAAAATTTTAACTTCTTCGAGAAATTTTACATGATATTTATCAAACTTGTGCTCCACAACTATGACGAGACACTGCCTGAGAATCGTTTTAGACCCAGAGCAGTCCTGCTCGACGACCCTCCATAGATCTTATGTCGTCTAAAATTGTCAATTTTAGAACGAACGTCACGAAAATGACTCTCTTTGTTTAAAAACAATTTGTATACTGTATGTGTGTATGTATGTATGCGCATGTGTGTGTACATGTACGGATAAAGTATGAAGGAAGCATATGGAATGTGATTTGCAAAATAATACATATGGAGTTCCCGTGAACTTCTTATCTCTGTAGTGATCGCGCCCTTCCGTCTGCAAACGACGGTAAGGGGATGCAATTTACATTTTTTCAAAATCTTTATCGATGAAGGAGACTGGAAGAACCTTGGTGCGTCCTGGTACTTGAAGCTCCATAAATTTGATATCCAAAAAAAAAAAAAATCAAACTTGTGCAAACAAGTCCGAGACATGTTTCACTTCTTTCAGAGAACCATCGGACTAAATGTATCAAACATATTGAAGAAAATGTTGAAAATGTCTACAGCAAATAATTTTCCGATTACTTTTTTTTTGAAGATGCTTCTCAAATAAACAAATATGTACCACATTTCGGTACACTAGTAGAATAAAAAGCTACAAAAAATATTTTTTTACTAGAACCAGAACAAATATTGTGTTATAAAATAATGAAATTGTATATTATAATATATAACTTTATCAAAGATTTTTGTGGGTTTGTTCACTGTCAAATCTTAGCGGAATAAAAATAAAACACCTTTTTTGAACTAATTTAAATATATTTTTTAGTTATAAATTTTTGTTACATTTCTTTAAAGAATTGTTTTTTGCACCTTGTTATTAGTCTAACTGAATTATAATATTTTAGTAACCCTGTATAGACTTAACTTTTTATCAGTTGATAGCGCTCGTGATGAGCGAAACCAGTCCTGATCTAAAAAAAATGTGGAATTAGTACCAAACAAGTGTTTATTTTTTTTACTGCTCAAATAAGCAATCGTTGTTTTTGAAAATTATTCTTTTATTATAATATAATATTATGAATACCAATAATGTGATAAAATATATTTTTGTTGAATTATCTTATGCAATAAAAACTTTTATTGAACTCAGTCTTCCTAGCTGAAAACAAGATTATTATTGTTCTCCTCATCATCTTAATGTATTTTAATGTTGATTTTTTATTTCATAATCATTTTAAGAACCCTTTCTTTATAATGTTGATTTATTGTGGGCTTAAAACGATGCACTTGGCCATCAGATATTGCTTATTAAAACGCAGGTATGCTGTGGCATCGGAATTTCATTCCGGATATTTTTTTAAAAGAGATTTTAGGGCAGGTCTTCGCCACTCGCAAGTGTATACCAAGGGAGGCGTAGCCAACGCGATAATTGCGTTTTAATGCGGGTCCGGTATGAGTAAATTGAAACGATCTCTCGTGCTCCCGTAGCTAACAAGAAATAGATTCGAATCTCCACAAAAACACGCGAAAGATTCATTGGTAGTATCATAACCACCTCACCTCTCACAAAAAAGTGCTCGGATCCATTTCAGTTCTCATAGACATAAATAGGATGAGGTTTTTTTTTATATTTCCATGTCTGTTTAAAAACATTACAATAATATTTATTCCCTGCGATATTAATACATTTTAAAATGTTCGTTGACTATACAACTACAATAATATTTAATGTTTCTTAATATATTTTTTAATATTAACTGATGAATACATAAATCAATGCAGGGATGTTTATACAAAATGAAGTTAAAGGCAAGACTAATAGCATGGCGTTACAAATAGTCGATAAAACGAAATATGAAAAGAATTTACACATATTTATACAAAATTTAAATGAATGACACTAAATTATCTATTGTAATTCTAAAATACAGTTAAAATATTGTAGGTCTCTTACAAATAAACTAAGAAATGTACTTAGAATCAATTCAAAAGTATTTTTTAATAATAATTTAAATTAAGAAATGGTAAATTTCTACAATATAATTTATAAATAAAAAATAAATACTGAGGAGCAAACATTCAAAAAGTGATCTGTAACAAATTTTGAAAAATGCCGTCTAATATCAGTTCTGATAGTCCAAAATACAATCTATGAATGGAAATCACAATTAGTGTTCAAAAAAGTTTTTTGACATTCCACTCAAATTATCATTTCCCAAGCTCCGTATTTGTTTGACAAATCACTTTTTGAATGGTTACTCCTCATGTAGTGCAACAGAAAAATAAACAAGCAAAAAGCTCTCAAGTAAAGTGGAGCTAAAGAATTTTTACTGTCGAGATTTTTTATTTTAATTCTGTTATTTAATTAATGTGTGCAGTTTTCTATTCAGGGTATAATTCTTTGACTGTGTAACATAATTAGAACGAATGTCCACTCGGTCCGAGCTGTGTATGCATACGTACATACATAAAAACACACATGTCTTTTATTAATACTCAATATGAAATTAGAATTTCTCTAAGCCTAGTTGAACAAATTAAAACAAGGAAATTAACGAGAAAACTACGAACAAATGTGAACTCGTGACGTTTGATTAATTGACATCTTCGAAATGAAATTATAATCATAAAATCGCCTTATTTTTCTTGATTAGATTTCTCTCCTACCGGAGTTCTATATTATAGTGACTAAGAGTACGTGCTTAGATAAACTAATATCTTCGTATATAAATAAGTAATTATCTTTGTAAGGGATTAGAAAATGATCATTTTTCATTGTTTTTTTTTGACGAATACAAAATATATGCTGTCGTTTCTCCGTTTTGAGTAATTTGTTTTCATATAAGTGTTAATGTTTCTATTTTTTACCAGCATTTATCATCCACACTTTCCGATCTACAGGTCAATCCAAGCTGTGCTTGTTCGACCTCTGATAAATTACTCTTACAATATTTTAATGCGGCCCGTAGTAATACTTCCACATGCTCAATTCTTCGCCTGCAATATGCGTAAGTTAACATGGCATAGAAAATAAATTAATTCTATCAATGTTGTATTGAGGTAATTCTTTATCTCAGCGAATAAATCAAACGCGCGTATACTGGGGAAATATGTAAATTCTTTACCGTAATTTATTATTTATGGTTAAGCCTTATGACCATTATAATAATTTATCTGCAGTATTTAGAGTCGCTGTTTAGAATTCCGAAGCTTTCTTGACTTCAACAGCAGCCGGATTTCAAAGTTTTTTTGAGTCGCGAATTCAATTTTATAATGGTATCAATGATGAAAAAATCTTATATAAATAATTATATACGGTCTTCGTCGTGTTCTTCTCTGGCGCTTTAGACCGAAGTGAATATTAGCTGCTTCATTCGATACCCACTGTTTACCTCTGAGACTCGTAAGTCTTTTGAAATTTCATTAATCGATGTTGGTAAATATACTAAAACACACTGTGTTGCCTATAGATAATATAGAAATACCTTTAATACTCAATCCTATGATCTTATCTCAGCCTTCAAATGGAAGCACGTGAATACCTAAGCAACTGTATTCGAGACCGGACACTGGTGGTACATATGGCAGAGCTATTAGATAAGGGACATAATGGTACAATAAAAAGGGTCTTGGGCGCAGGGCTAAGAAACCAACCCGGAAAAAACAGCAACTTTAGAACGAAACTTCACAATTCACGATGATCATTAGAAAAAAAAGAATTTTATTTGATCACAATATCAAGCTGTGTCGAAGAATGAGTTATTTATAATTAACATTTTTAAGCTAATACAATTTTGTTGATATGCATTTTATTTATTAATGTGCTTATAAGGTAAAGTGATTGATTTGACACTGGATAATAATAATATATACATTTGAATAGCGCCATAGCGACCTTACGATAATAGCGATCATAAGCTCAAGCTGGGGTCATTTAACCTTAAAGTGGGGTCACATTTTTTAAAAATAAATATCGATTGTTATTCCTATATAAATTAATTAGAAACTGACAACATAAGCTTTATCATGAATATGAACAGGAAAAGAAATTTGTAAATAAAACTCATTTTTATAAATATAATAATGAATATAAGTTTTATTTTATAGTCAAATACAAATATCTATTGCTGGTCAAATTCAGGATAAAGAATTCTGTTGTCATTTGCTAACACTAACTTATAGGAAACAGGTTTTTCAAGGTTTAGTTTTATTATACTGTAGATAAAAAATACCGCAACTGTATTAGATTTATTAAAATCAAAATACAGTCCGGACTCCGGACTCACCGAAGTTTAAATGAAATTTAGCTTGCTATTGGTAAATATAACCGTATTCTAATAAAGATGCATTTATAAAAGTTTTTGTTTTAAATTAAGAAGTCTATCTTTTTTGTTTCAAGTAAAAAAAAAACAAATAAAACATTCGACCATCCTCAGTACTGATTGTATTTAAAAAAACTTAACTTATCATGAATTAAATTTGAATCGTTCAAACATTGTACATTCACACAAGTTTTGTCACTAAAGACCAGGGTTTCACCATTCGGCATCTTCAGGCCTTCAAGTGCACATTCAACGCTTGGTAAATAGCGTATCATATGTATAAGAAATTAATTTTACTAATGATTTGATTTTAATGACAAAACCCGAATCGTTAGTGGAAAAACTAGTCTGAATGTAGACAATTTGAACCATTCAAATTTAATATTGAAATCCCACATAACACCTTCAGTCGAAATCTTAAATTATTTAAAATTTACTTAAATTTAATATATTTTTCAACATACAGTTAAGTGTTTCATAAGGAGGTTGTAATTTTTCTTATTTGCTTACAAAATTTTGTATTTTTATTTCTTATTATCTAAACTAAAACTACACAAAATCAAGCAACCAAACATTTTTATGACAAAAAAATATATTGAACAACAACGGCTAACATGAGTTTACTATTTATATTTGTATACAATTATATTGCATGTAAAAAAATCACTTCTGAAAGTTTTATATTGAAAGCTTTGGTGTATATTATTTTTAGCCTGTACGTGTTTATTAATTTTATCTGGGACACTTATTGCTCCCATATAACAAAAAAAATGTACAAATGTGTTATGAAATCAATAACTAAAATTTTATATCATATATTACGAGCAAAGTATTTTGTAAAACGTCTATACAATATATTATACACACATGCATATTATTTCTACGCATACAATGGTACGCCTACTATTGTGTTTATCTAACTTTATTCTTGCTAACGGTGTAAATAAGTTGTCATATTTGTAATGCGTTTAGCACTTGAAAAGCTCAAATAGCAACGCTTTGTTGTGATTCTTGTTTAAACATGCCTTACCTTAAGATACTTTGTTTCTATAAGTCAATACATTCTCCAAGTACACCATATTTGTATGTTGGTTTAATGCATAGGTGTCCAACCGGTAGATCGCGATCGACCGGTCGATCCCAAAGCAAGATTCGGTCGATCCCGAAAGCTTCGGAAAATATCGAAAAAATATATAATTTAAACATAGCATATACAAAAAATTGAATCATTTTGTACGCACATACTTATCTCCTGATATGTATTTCGCATTTAAAATAAACATTTCTATGTTTGAAGAAGGAAAAAAACCCTAAATTAAATTTCTTATAAGAATCATGTTAAAAGTCGATCGCGAGAAAACATAAGATTGAAAAGTCGATCCCAGGGGAAAAAAGGTTGGACACCTTTGGTTTAATGCATATATGGATAAGTTATTATACCAAATTATAAAATTTAAGTACATGATTTTGTTTTTTGCATTAAACCGAAATCAATTGAAAATATTATACTTTTAAATGACTATAACACATTCAAAAAGAATAGACAATCTTCTTGTTTTTATATGGTGTCATGTGTACCAATAAATATTTTTTGACTTCATAATATCAGATATGAAGATGCTTCTCATACAAGCGAAAAACATGTCAGATTGTCTAGGAACAGAATGGATAACAAAGTCATACACTCAATTTTACTCAGGAAATGAATTTTCTCGAAGTATTCGCCGAATTCATTGAACATGTTTTTTTTTTAACCAAAACGATGATATGCAATAAATAATCAGTATGGGCTAAATTTTATTTTAATTAAAAATAAATTAAGAACATGGCATAGTGGTCAACGTCGTTGGCTTCCATGTTGGACCTCACTCATGTCTAAAAAAATCCTCCCATCATTCCAATCCTAAACCAATGGGGTGTAGTGAAATTGATTAGCCAACCACTAGTACTGTCCTGACCTATTATTTATATCCCTACTACTCTCTTAAAAAAGAGAGATTGAGCGACTGAGTAACAAACAGTTCTCGGAGAAAAACTCCAGTTTATATACCTCCATTAGGAGACCATATGTTTCACATTGGGAGCGGACATGGATAAAAAAACAAATGAGCTGAATTTGTTAAAAAAAATCAATGCGTATAATATATTATGTTTACTATTATATGTAATTTATAATATTTTAAAATAAGTACTTTTATATAGAAAAAAAAATACGCTAAATATGTCAAAAATAATTATTTTGATTATTGCTTATATTATTTATTTTCATATTATAATATGATCAATGTAGATTTACTTGTCAGCTGTATACAACGTGAAAAAATTAAGCATTTGACAGTCAACTACAGTTCACATACAATTGTTTTGTAATTATTTACTTACCTTTATGAATATACAGTACTTTCCTTAAATTCTACCAGGAACCAGAAGGTACCCTTATATTAAAACAAAGCTCGACTGTATAAATTTAACAACATAAATGGTATAATCATTTCAAACTGTTTAAAAAACTTCAAATATGAATTATTACTAAAGACGTGAGCGATGATTTTTAAGATCGGTCAAATAAATAAATAACTAATTTTAGGAGAGTATTTTGAGTATATAGTTAGATATTTAAAAGTATACAAATGTATATTGTGTGTTTTTGTTTTGTTTATATTCATGTCCGCTCCCAATGTAGAGCATATGGCCTCCTAATGGAGGTATCTCAACATAAGCTTTTTCTACGAGAACTGTTTATTACTCAGTCGTTCAACCTTACTTTTTTCAAAGTGAGTATTAAGGAAAGAAGGATAAGGTAACATGACTAGTGGTTGACTAGTCGCTATTGTTACACCCAGTTATTAAAGGATCAGAAGGATGGGAGGAGAGGAAATTATGTGAATTGACACCACAAACACACAGTCTTCGATTACAACTTTGAATTGAATAATTCTCAAATTCACTGTGATCTTACCGGGAATCGAACCAAGACTTGTGGGATCAGAAGAGTAAGCTCTAACCAACTGGGCCACAGCAGACCACAATGTATAATACATAAATTATTATCAAGCTTAAATAATTGATTGCAATGGTTGGATATTATGCGATATTAACTGATTAGTAAACAAAATATGCTAAGGATGATCATTGCATTTTAAAAGGTTTACTGACAAAAAAAAGAGTTTAAACTAGAAAAGTATTTTTTTATTGTTCACATAAATATTATATTGTATATATTCTGTACAAATAATATATTATATTCTAAAATATAGTAAACAAAAATAGAAATAATTTTAATGAAGCAGTAGTGTTATTGTCATTCACGCAAAAACTTATAAGTACGTAGCTTTTGCGTAAAAGCTTTTCATGAAAGATATAACGCACGTATTGTAAATTGAGATTTTCTTGCATGATCAATTGTATGATGCTTTGTTGCCAAATGCACAAGCAGACTGAAGATTTTCATCCAGAATGAGTATGTTAAAAAATGTAGTTATACACTGTTGCCGACATTTATTAAATTATATTTATCGAAAGAAAATTATAAAAGTATCATCGTTATAGTGACATATAGTTTTTAAAACGAAGAAGTTAATAAATAATAAATAGATAAATTTATTTTAAAAAGATAACTTTTAACACTAGCCATTTTCATAGGTATACTTACAGCTAAGATTTATTTTTCAAAGATTTATTTAATGATTAAAAAAGGTGTTATTTTTATTAAGGTAAATGTTATAAGATTAAGCCAACTAAGAAAAACAGTTTTGTGTTATATTATATTATTAGGTACTATTTTCAATGTTTTAAATTAGATTTTGTGAGAAAATACACAAAATATTGTCTATCTATTGTAGGTTGTTATCATTCACCACACTTTAAAAGCAATAAATCTTCAATTCATATATTTTTTCAAATATATATAAATGAAAATGAAATTGAAATAAAGGAATAGACAAATAAAATATATTGGTTTGACTGAACATTACTGCCTATCTTTATCCCTCACGAATCATATTTGTTATAAATTAAAGATACGCATGATAGAAAGAGATATAAAAACAATTAGATTCTCAGAATTAATAGTGAAGATCAATTTTGATAAATAAATTATATTGCCTTCGACGAATTTTATGATTTATGAACGTTTTCAAGTATCGTGAACGGCGTGAGCTAAACTTGTTCAATAAATTCTGCACGAGGTTACACTTCTCAGTTCTCACAAACAGACTGCATAAAATACAAAATAAAATCTATTTATTTTAATACTGAATGTTGGGATTTCTGTTTCTTTATATTATTATACATAAAACCTACCTCTCAAAGACTTATAGTATGTTCGAGATCATTTTTGATTAGTGACGGAATATTTTACAACTGATCTAATGTTCAAAATGATCAATAGTAACCATTGTATCAGAACTGGTACTGATTAAGCAGTACGATTATATAATTAGTAATATAAACTGTGCTATTTATATATTTTAGATTTTGTTTGATTCTTTATGATAACATGTTAAATTTAGGGTATCCAATCCTGGAATGCCATTCAATTCTGTGATCTAGAAATCCAGGTATTGCAACAATGCTAATCCCGGGATTTCGGGACTGAGAAAATAAAACATGGAACGGCTAAAATAAAAAGGTGTCGCGCTGTTCATTTGGGGAAATCCGCAAAATCATAGGATTTAAAAATCGCCGACCAAAAATTTTCTCAATTCCAAATCCCAATTTATACACGATTTTATGTTGAATGTTTAATCCCGGGATACCGAGATAAGATACCTTAGTTATAATATCCGCCGTAAAGCCGAGTAAACAAGGGGATTGAGCTTCATCCTTTCTTGGTTTCCGTGCGACTGGTTAAAATTTTGTTATATTTTAGTAACTAATAACACAGATACGTCTGTAGTTTTTATTTTTTTCGTCCACCCCATAACTCATTCCAAATCAGCTTACTAATAGTCTTTTTAAAACATTTGTTTGCTCACTCTGGTGTTATGAAAGGTTTGCCAACTTGCTACCATTCAAAGTAATGTGGATGTTTGTTTCAGAATACAAATATTTTAATATTGGACGGTTTTCATGTCCTTCATTATAGTTTGAAGGAAGATATTTATTGTAAAAGTATTGTTATTTTCTTCCAATACCAATCCAAATGAAATTGGAAATAATTTAAACGGCATTTCTTTTTAAAACTTTTCGAAATAGTTGTGTTGCCAGCAGGATCACTGGAATGCTTTATGGTCGCGTTTGGCACGGATAAAAACTAAATGCCTTAACTGGCCGGAAATACATTTTTCTCGTTAACGACTATTAAGTCGATCTTTAAATGCTTTTTTCAAAATAATTTTTGTCTCACGAACAGTGAGAATATGTGCAAGACAGCATTGAATTGTTTGGAAGTATACAACCAGTTATTTGATCAACAGACGCCCAAATTAACATTATTGCTTTCTTATCGGTTGTAATATACATAAATCAAATAATTCAGGAAATAAATTTGTAGCGACTAATTCATTTAATCACTGATAGAATGTTTATAGTTTGATTTTATAGTTTTTAACTGAATTTTTTTATCAATTTTCAAAATAAATTTGTTATAAGCACTAGTAAAATTAATTTAAAAAAAATATTTCTTAGTTTCAATTCAAATTCAATCAATAATAACACATATTTCTTTATATTATTAAAGCGACAACTTTCTAATATATTTTTTTTGACTCACTGTTAATCTTTCTTTTACACAAATCTAACATAATATTCATGACTTATTTACATATTATGTTCGTTTTGTATGTCAGTGAGAATGATGTACAATTTTCTGAATTAAATTGACAACATAATAAAGGTGGTTTGCTTTTTTTTTTACGCCTTATCATCATTACAAAACTGTTTTATTATTTTTCTGCAATTTGCAACAAGTTACTTTATATCATACATATCGACACCCGAAACTGCGTAATCATTTTAAATACACCAAAGAGATTTAACTTATTAACAGTGAAATTCTACCCTAACACTTATGTTGGCAACTGTGGTTTATATGGCAAATAAAATCAATAAACAAATAAAAATGTATTAGAAAATTATTTAGGTAGCATAAAAAGATTATAATTTACGATCGATAAACGTTTAATTACTTATCAGTTTTTAAATAAAGCTCCATTATAGATAATATGACCTAGTTGCTTTTTTTGTGTAACTTACGCATTTTACATCAACAATAATTAGTGTTCGTAGATAATTCATATTACTTTGTTTTTCCCTAAATTAACTTAATACAAAATGAACGTTGGTAAATACAATATAAGAGTCTAAAGTAGCACACGTAGTAAAAGACTTATCAGATTTGAAAAATATTTGCTTATATTCCAATTCCTGGTTAACGACGTTTTCTATCCTTGTTTAGACGCAGGATTCCAATGCCAACCGTCCCTATATTATTACCAGCGATCATAATACGAGAGGAAGGATAATTTACAAAAGCAGTTTGTATGAAAATAAGCCATGATTATTTTTAAACAACTTGAAGATGTCCTGCGGCAGAATTCTTTAGTGAACGCTCTTTTAGACGAGACGTGTTCGATACACGTAACTATTTTCTTACATGAATACGGCTAAGTATTCGCTGTTATATTAAAAGAGTACGATAAATATAAATGTTTTAATGACTAAATTATTAATATTTATGTATAAATATACATACGTCTACGCCATAAAGTGTTGATATCATCATAACATAACTACACTTGTAAACGTCAATTTTTTTTAAATGTTTTAAAATAAGATTTAGTAGAATATAAGTTAACTTTAACCAGAAAGTATGTTTAAAAAAGGGGTTTAATCTAAATACATTTATAGACGATTCCTTATAGAATCCAACACTTTCTTTTCTAACCGACATCGATTTCATTTTGTGAGAAATGATAAGTCACATTTTGTGTGACAACATGCGAATCATCCCATTTTCGAAGTTGGATTTGAATAACACGAGTTCTAGACACACATTATACTTTTAAATGCTTTCTCTTACATTTTAATATTTTCATCTTTTGATCCGAATTATAGAAATTCAGCTTTATAGTGCTCAATTGAATAGTAATAACAAAAACATTGTTTTTATTGATCTAATAAATGTTTCTCGTATTGAACATTAGCAGATTAAAGATAAACGAATCTGCTTTCCGACATGAAATTGTTTCCCAACCCTAATCTTGATAATGTCATTCTTTTACCGTGAAAATTGTCAAATGCTTCTGTTTTTTATTCAATGTTCATTTTTAAGACCTTTATTTTCCATCGTTCATCTCTTGCGCCGATGTTTTCTGTCTATTTTCTCTTGAGCTAAGCGATCAGATTTGCAACTCTGCTACTTTTTTTTGAATACCACAATAGCATAAACACTGTGTAGACGTCAGAAATAATAATGAATATGAAGCCTTAATTTGGCAGTTAATCATGTTAAGTAATTATACCAAAACTCATTAAATGTTAGTATAATAGTCTCATGATTTTCATTGTAACTGTCAATAATAATTGTAAATTATTGACTGTTTATCTGACGCTTCAATGCAATGTTAATCTATTTTTTGTTAGTTTTTAGGTCGTCAATGAATCAAATCACTTTTACTTTAGCGCTGTCATGAGTTTGCTATTGTTGATTAAAGTTCAGAGCACTCTTCGGGCTCTGTATCTTGATTCCTGCTGATGACTTCGTGTTGCTCTGAAGCGTTTCATTTCATAAAACGAGAATGCTGCGGGCACATTATTTCATTGGTGTAGACTTGTAAAGAGGGCTTGAGATGATCGAATATTTTCTTATGTAAGATACAATGGACTTTATTTTTTATATCATGCTCTTTGTCTGAAAAAAACATTTCAAGTCAATCATAAATTCAATAAAACATATTAAAAATCATATTATTATAGTTATTAAAACTTTTTAAGAAATCTCTATTTAAGAAAAAAATAACTCTCAATAAGAGTGCAGGATTTCGTTTGTTTGCTCACCTAGCTTAATTCTTTTCGCCTAAAATGATATGTTAGATAAATTTCTTGTGACTGTTGTATCTTGCAGGCATATAGATTCAGATATTTGCGAGAATTAGCTGGAAGATGCTTCTCGAAACGTTGTCTAGAAAACTTATCAACAATGATCAATTGATGTCCCTGGAGTTTTAAAATGACTTTTTCTGAAGTTTAGATCGTATCTTTTTATTCGAACCAGCTTTATCAGTTTTTATTTAAATTCATCTTTTAATTCATGGCTCGTTTGGACCATTATTTTGACTGAAATTTCACGAAGCTTACGAGCTGTTTCAGTAAAACTTTCCCCATTTTTACCTATAATGTCTCGTATAAAACTATATGAAAATGACGCAAAAATTAAACCAGGTGCATTCATGTATATTTTATTTCAATCGAAATACCATTTAATAGAGCTATAAAAAAATCACTATAATTTGGTAAACACAAAAAGAAGTATTAGAATGTATTCAAGTTTATACAACACATATTTTCAAGTTTAATATTTGTCTAATTATTTTCACTAGAAAATGGTTCTAAATTCTTTATCGATGAATAATTATATTCGTTGGTGTAGTTAACGTATCCGTTTTCGTTATTAAGTAAATCATTTATGACGTATTTAATTGTTTTTTGACAACATATAATTGCCATATTAGAAAAGGTTATAATATCGAAATACGTATCATAGGATATTATATACTATATACAACATATAAAACACAATAAATTTATTTTATGTTGAAATTGTTTCGTTTTTGACACTACTAAATTAGTAGATCATGTTTTTATAATATTTCCAAGACAAAAAAAAATAATCTTAACCATTATCTGAGGCAATATCATTTATATAATATTTTGATGTTTTGGTTGTGAAATCAATTATTGCTAAGTGAAGAAAATGTATAATTCATAATGCTTCTAGCAATTTTTCTCTTGAATTTTTTTACCGGCACGCCACTAATAATAATTGTGTGGTTTTGCGAGGCTGAATGCAATTGGAGCATCGCGTTTTGTTAAATATTAAATTACATTCTGTCGTAACAGCTTTCAGCTTCACAAACTCGTCAACAGACATGACATAAACATACAATTATCATTCTTTACATTTTTTAGCTAAATGTTGATATGTCCATTTCAACTGAACATTACACATATTTAAAAAAAACATATCATCATTGCCATAGCTGGGGCAGCCATAAAATCTCAATTGAATCTTGGAGTAGTCTTTGATATTTAGCATTATAACTTCTTCAAATGATGCCATTCGTAACAGATTCACACGCAGATACGGTTGAAGATTTAACATTTTTCTTTACTGCCATGATTTTTTTGTATTCATTCTTTGCTATCCCAATGTCATGGATTCACAAAGGAACTAAGTTAGACAAAGCTATCAACGTTGTCGAAGTGTAATTTTTAAAAAAGACGCTGACCACAAAATAATTTCATGATTTTTTATAATAAATAAAATAATAAAAATAGTGCATTAATTATATATTTAAACGTAAACCTTAAACGAAGAATTGAAAGCGGATTTTCCAGAAGTATAAATACAACTAAACTTAAAAGTTTAAGGTCTTCAACAGCTGAAGAACACTGATGACTAATTACTAATAACAAGATGAGAAATATTGTATATAATTTCACTGCAGCGTAACGGCTTGAATATAAAATTTAGTTATACTCATAGTTCCTTACCTATAAAAAAATAAATTGAGTACAAGCAATTTTACAAGAGTCCTTTATTATTCGCCTGCAGGCAAGATTTACTTGAAAGTTTTTAATCAATACGTAATTAATATTCGTACGTGAATTGTGTTAGATTTTCCTAAAAAGCAACTCTTCTAGCAAAAAATTCTTAGTATTCACATTATTAAAATTAAATAGCTGTGAGTTTTTTTTTGACCTGGGTGGAAGTTTGTCTAATATGATTGTCTAAAACTTGCTATCTGTAACTACCCGTGCGCCGTTAATATAAATAATATTATAGTTTATTTATAAATTCTCAGGTATATTTAAAGTGAGCGAGTAATACTCTGAGAATAATGTTACAAGCAAAATATTTGTTATTATTTAAAAGCACAAATCAGTCTTCGCTTATCTGATTATGGATATAATATAAAATATAAAAATTGATACGGCGAATTTTTTTATATTGGTGTATTTTGTACAATCCTAACAGTGTGTATGTCTTGTAATAAATTTCTTTTTATTCACTAATTGTTGTATACTGATAAGTTTAAAGAAAATTTATCACAGAAAATGAAGAATTGTAAGTGCGTATCATTGTTAAATAAAAAAATGCTCATACGGACAACTGATAACGCGGACAATTTAAATGTAAAAAAAAAACTTTATTGTTTTTTATCATTTATCACTGACGGTTCTCGCGATGAGTGAAATCAGTCACGATATTCATTAAAATATTTGAAACAAATACAAGAAGGGTGCTTTAAAAAAAAACAAAGATTGCGTTCTCACCAAGAATCGACAGTTAACACCATAAATGTGATAAGAAAATTAATATGTGAAATACGATAACAAAAATTATAAAACATATTCTCTTAATTAAACTGATAATTAATTATTCATTAACACCAAGTCATCGATATTGTATCGCTGAATGTCGTTTGAGAGGTTCAACTTGGGAAGCGATCTAATATTAAATAGTCCATTATTATTTTATTATGCAGTGCAGTTAATCTGAGGTCATATATTTTTTGAAATAATTTGTTTTTGAAATGAGCCTTTCGTTGACATATATGTTTACTATTGTATAATAAATAATCTAATATTCTAAAAGATCTATCTATGTAAATCTCTCGTCACGCGTTTTATTCAATGTTCTGCCCACGCGTTCAGTTCACAAAAGCTTCACTGCATAATGTATAATAACAAAATATAAAGTGAATGTCATAAAACTCATAAATAATGATTATGTAGCCAAGAGACAATATTGTATCACAATTCATAACTTCCAACCCACTATTTTGTCACATAAAGATCAATATCGTAGCATAAAATCAATGTATTCATGATACATAATAAATTTAATAGCATATCATTTCAGTATGTATCATCGCAGATAAAGCAATTACGTTTTATTTAGCTTAAAACAGTTTTATTCATCAAAATCAACTTAGAACGGATACAATATTGTGAATATTAAAAAGTTCCCCAAGATTGTCTTCCATCAATATAATATTGAAAAGCTTTTCGTTCTGTACAAGTTTATAGTTGTTTTGTATAAATACTTAACGTGGGCGAAAATGTTTTTTATTATTGCTTAAACTATTCATCGATTTTTTCATTATACATACAAGTTATTATACCATCTTACCATTCATATGAATACGATTTATTTTTTTAAAGTTTTTTTTAGGATCCTTTTTGCATACCCAGCTGAGAGCCATAATATGGAGATTTCAAGGCTTCTCCAAGATTCTTTGTCCCCCGCTAGTTTCTTTCCTTATTTTCAGGTCATCCCAGCGTCGGGATCGTTGGATCTATGGATTACGGGATCTATCCGATCGTAAAAGAGACAAGAACAATTCAGGTTCTTTTGGAGTATCCGTAGAATAAAATAGTTAAAGCCAAGTCCATCGTCGGTTTTTTTGGACGTAATAAAGGGTTGGTTAATATCTCCGTGTTTCTGACACACGTACAAGCATTCGCCGCACGTATCTGTTTTTAAAGCACAATACGGTTACTCTGTGATTTCGTAGGGTGCCATGATTCGTAACCGTAAAACAGCATTGTCAAAATACATGCGTTGAACAAGACAGTGAAACTTGGTTGTGACCGAATACGACCGTGAGTTCTAGACTTTCCGCATTGAGTTAAAGGATGCTCTAGCATCCCTAATCGGATCACAAGTTATAAGGTATATATATATATGAATAAAATAATTGATATTTTCACTATATTTGATATTTTTTTTGGATCAAAGTATATCTTTTTTTAAATTTTACAGAAGGCCACAAAAACAGGTTTCCCAATTAAGCAATCATCAAATGATGGGATAAATTTAAACCACACTGTTTTTGGTTGCTATATTAAAGACACAAACAAGTTCGAATTTATAATTGTTAAAATTGTTTATTAGGCTCATTGGCATACAATAATAACGTACATATTTTTGTATTAAATTCAAAAGGCATTATTTATTTGAAACCTTCTTTATAATATGGTAATTTGCGCTTATTACTATTGCACCGAAGATTTTACTTTTTCTATACAACATCTAATTATACTGGATTTTAAAACTATTACTTTAAACATGATTTGTTTTGACATGTAAACGATGAACAGGTATGAATTATACGAAGATTATAAAATCCCTACTCGATTATCATACAGAGTTGATTAACGAAAACACCTGCTGTGCTATGTGTCGTCATCACAAAGTTTATTATCTATACAATAATATTGTAAACACATTACTGTCAATATTACAAATAATTATTTATGTAAAGTATCAATTAAAATTGTAGGCCCACTCCTTTCCATACTTAGAAAAAATAATTAAAAAAATACAAATCACATTTCTCTAATTTGAAAGTAATAACATCTTTTCTTTATGAGAAAAATAATAGAAATCGTGATATGTCGTATTTTATCACTACTTGAGATAAACTTTTCTGCTTCTTAAGATGTATCAAATAACCATAAACCTCGAATAACTACAGTATGCGGGCAATATGACGCCCTACGCGTATGCATGTATGTATGTTTGTGCGGAACATTGGTCTTATGTTGTTTATGGCAAAATGACTTTTATTTTAGAAAGCTGAAACTTTTTTTTATGCTCGTATTTGCGACCTACCTTACATTATGAATTTATAATGTGACCCGTCAGCCCAAAAGTTATCAACAGTTACTAGACTGATGATAATGCGATACATTTGTTATGTCCTGTTTTTAGGATTGCATGGGGTGGGTGAGATGGTATGGAAACAACAAAAACTAACTTTATAAATGTGTTGTTTTCTGATGTCACAAATAGGCAGTCGTATATTTTATCGCGGATAATTTTGTTATTCTGACATCATAATAGAAATAAAATAAAGGTACATATATTTAATATCACCAATGAAACTTTTTTACGAAGGTACTATTTTAATAGTAGTTGAACATTAAATACAAACTAAGTAAATAATTCAAAACTTTTATAAAATTGTAATTTATAGTATCTATTTCGGTATGTATAAGAAAATTGATTATGAATTGGAAGAATGTTTCATTTATTATATTGAACACAATATTGTGATAAAATTAAAGAAATATTTTTATGATCTTAAATATTCACAAAAAATCTGTAGCTTACCTCAAATACTATAAATAAATTTTATGCATTTTTATAATATTAATATTACTAAAGGTGACAAAAATTGTGAACAAATCCAGCGGCACACCCAATAATTGTTTGTGTGATGGCATCCTTCAAAAAGTATGTATTAAATTAAATTTAAAAAAATATTTTGAAAATTTTATTAAAAATATGTTATTTTTTCGCAAGCCTCAATATTTACAATAATGTATGCACTGTTATTTGCTTCTTATACTGGTTATAGCAAACAAAGTAACCATAGGAAATATGTTTCGCAGCTTGACAGAGTAATTTTTCACGTAAGCGAATCAAAATGCAAATTTAAAACGTCTGGAGCGATTGATTGCATATCAGCGAGAGGCAAACATTTACTCGGTTAATAATTACAGCTATCAGTTATCTGCTTCGAGCTTCCTGGATGAACAATGCTGGTAACGAAATTTATAATTTCAATCTGAAATAAATAAGCCGCTACCAAATACATAAAACGGTTTTACGTGTTTTTTACTTCCCTGTATCATATTAATGCAACACAGGTATTATAGTCGGAGTATCGATGTCCTTAAAGGGTCATAGATAGTTATCCTTTTAGGTTTGTTACAAAGCCTATTGTTTTCACATCATCGGCTTAATGTTACCTAATACGTATTGTCAGGGCCGGAGTGTAGTTTATATTTGAAATATTTTTTGTTAAATAGATAAATTACATTTTTATTTTTTTAAAGTTCGTTCTTCAAATACTAAAGCTTCGTTTCTAAGACCGAAAGATCGATAAACTACTATGAAAGTTATTAGAAAAAAAATAACAAAAATACCAAATCTCAATTTCTTTATGTTAAATCGTGCTTTCGTTTTGTCTAATTGATCCGAGGTATTAATTTTACCATTCTGAACCCGACAGAAATTGTAGGTAATTTTTTAATGTAAAAATTCATTACACATATTTTTGTCTATATCCAGGGGTGGGCTGGAGGGGGATCGAAGAGGCTCGCGCGAGCCCCTTGTTAGATTTTACCTCGGCCGGCGAGCCCCTTGTTAAATTAATAGAAAACAATATTCTCAGATCAAATTAGTACGTAACTGCAATGTCTGACATATACTATCTACGACAGCTTCCAGTATACACAGTAGTACATTTTTAGCCATTTACATTGATTAGTTTATGATTAACTGCATATTGTTGCATATTTTAAGTGTATTAAGTAACAATCGTTTGCTAATTTAAAAGTATTGGATATAATTGCATATGACTGATAAATTACTTTGATATTAAACGAGCCCTTTGTTAACGTATTGGCAGCCCACCGCTGTCTATATCTATCTCAAAAGAAAAAAAAAAATCATAAGATAAATTGAGAAATGGGTGCTCAAATATATAGCGGTTAGATTCAAAAGGATACAATTTATATAACGGACCCACACACGTTTTTTTCGTGAATATCTCAAAAAAAAAAAAAAAATAGTCAGGTGAATATTGGAAACGGGCGACACATTTGATTTTCGTACAAGTATTTATGTATCTATCTCCTTCTAATATTCCGTTCATGGTTCTGTATTGGGTTGTTAAAAAGAAAATGTTATATTGTTAAAATCAATCAAGAAATCATTATAATGAATATTCTTTCTATAATTAATTACATGGTATGTTTTTTAACATAAAGATATTATTCAGAAAAAAAACAAATTCATTGTTTAGCAGATTTCCGTCCATATTAAATATCACTTTAGTTATTTGATGTATTAATTAAGAGATTGTACTTATGTTACTTTTACATCGCAGTATTTTTTCCTGTAAAAGGCCCCCAATAAATGATAATACAAACCTTTTTATGTCATTAAAAACAATAGATATAATACTTTGATGCCACTCTGTTCACCTAAAAGAGTGTAACCATGTATGACCATTTATCGAAGCTATACTGGATTTAGCTTTCCTATTCAATATGCCACATTTACACAATGGGGTTACCGGAACCTTATACAGGCCACCCCAATGTGGTTTTATATGTATATCTTGTCATATAAGACTTTCCTGATATATTATACATAACCTTCGCATAATTTTGCATACATTATAAAGACCGTATAAAATATCGCAAAACAAATTTCATAAAATAAGCATAATTTAAAAAAAACCGTAGAAAATATCTAAATTTGCGGTATTTATACGAAATAACAAAAAGTTACAAAATACAGTTTAACTGTTTCGTTATCAAGTCATAAGACTGATGATGGCGTGATACCTAAATGGCTAGCAAATATGTTTTAAAAGCAAATTGTACACTATTTTACTCGTACATGTTGTGAATTTTTTTCTGCATTTTTTTGTAATTGGTATATTTTTTGGTTTGTGGGGAACAATGAATTGTCTTACGGTTCCTTATGTTCTATACTTAACCTTTATGTAAACTCATTTTTACGTATTGTTATATGGATCACAAATAAACGGTAAAATTCTTAAAATGAATAGTCAATTAGAAATTTTTCATTAAGTCTAAATTTTATTAACAAAATAGCATTAAGTTTCGTTTTATTAACATAATTATTGTAAATAACAATGACAATTTTTTTTTTATTTCATCAGTGATTCAGCAATAAAGTAGTAAATATTGCATATGGTGCAAGTAATAAATATTTCTTTAATAATGTTTCCTACACAAAAAAATAAATACAGCAAAACGTTTTGTCGTGATAAAAACACGGTAACACGTAATTCCTTTTTTGAAAAAAAAATGAAAATAACAGAATAATAGATTTCAAAAATTGCTGTGAACATGTCATTAAAATATCCGTATCCTCTTGTAAAATGGAAGTAGACTGAAGAAAAAACATTTATCGCTCAACAATCCATTTGTTCCATATTCGGATTATATAAATGGTAAAAACAGAAGTTGGTAATAGAATTTACGAAAAACATCCATGCCATAAAATGCTGGACGTTGCGAGCAGACAAACTATATAAAATATTCTAAATATGAAATGAATCTTTAAACTTGAAAATTAACATCGTTTTGGTGTTGCCACTCGAAAATAATACTGTCAAAAATCGTTTTTCCTTAAACGGAATAGCGAAACGTAATATTTGTTCGTTACACGGGTTTTGATCACTAAAAATTTCATACACGTAAGTATTATATACTGCAAGTAATACTATCATACAAAGATACAACACAATAACATTCGTATCATTTCCACAAACAAGTTACTCCTAGCAAGTAAACCGTTTACTTGATATCTTCGATTCACATGTCCATTGTACATATTAGAACTAATCACGCGCGTTTGTTCCGTTAGTTTTTTTTAATTTAGTAATAATTGCGACGAGTCGAGTCGTGATGCTGGCCATAGTTGCTACACTGAAAAGGTTGTGAAGGTGATGTACGGCTTTTTACGCGGGAGGGCAATTTAAAAATTCCACTTGTGGTGTGCCTTCCCATACGCATATAGCCGATAAAACTTATTAAGCGTTCTTGCTCTTATATAGAGCTGTCCATGAAAGCACTATAGGTACCGATGTCAAAAAAAGCCCATTTATATCGAATGCATGGTAGGAAATACATTCAATGATTGAAATATTAATTCTGTATCTCTCTCAGTACAACTCTCTCAACAATCTGTGCACCTGTTGTTTTATTATAACATATTTATGTATATCAAATTGTGTATTATTAAGACTGCTTTTCAAGCATCTCAGCAAAATTTGTTTTTACGAAAACCTATTTAAGTCAAACGCTCAAACTGTCTGATATAGCACGAATCATTTCCAGGGCTGTAGAGTCTGAGACATTTTTTTTTTTTTAATGTTTGATTCAGAGTCACTCACAGTACGACTCATTGATTAAACTCATTTGGGTGTGTGTACATTTTGTATTTTTTGTTTGTTTGTGACAATATCATTATTCTTCCATCAATTTAACGGAGATATCAAAACGGATGGTGAAATTACGACTTAATCGGTTATTGCATTGCACTTTTAATTTGTTTACTGTCCAAAATTACTTGATGAAAATGCATTATATTATACTCCGTCTTTTGGCAATGATTTCTAAGTATTTATTTTAATTTATAACCGTTTTTGTTGACCGTGATCTTTTTATATCTCGATGATGCTCGCAATGAATAAAACCGGTCCTTATCTAAATTGAATACTGTGAAATGAGGGTTTTATTTTTGAATATAGTTAATTAAACACGATTTGAAAAAACATGTGGTTGGGCTTTTTTTCTCATATCAGTACAATCGTAAAAGTTAGTTATTTTTACACGACTTCAGCCCTGATTTTCACAACTATTTTAAATCAATTACAACAAACACATTATTAGCTATTTTCATTTTAACCTGCGACCTGCATTAGAAAGGTGAAGATACCGAACGATGACACTAAACTTGAAGATATTTTTTGTAGTACATAAATAATAATCTAGGCAACACCCACTCCATTTTTAGAAATATTTAACAGTGGGTGTTGGATAACTTTGTATGCGTGATAATATTTTCGTGACTACATTGGTTCAAAAAGAGAACGTGTGCATGCTACAGGAATTTATTAATTAACTATCTGGTGGTGTTGAATGAATGATTTCAGTGCATTTTATCTTTTAACAAAAATACAATAAACATATAATATTGCTTCCTTGCATCCCACAACTTTGAAAAAATGACTTGATTCATTAAGCTTCACAATGGAAAAAAAACACGATCAAGCGGAATCTCGCATAACAAAAAATGATTTTAAACACTCGTTTTTCAACTTGAAGCAATACGATTAATTGCTTTTATTGCTATTTGTATAGATGAAATATCTCTTTTTTCCACACAAAAAGAACAAATGTAATTATTTTATTAAAATTGCGATTGGTTCATAGACATTTTTTAAAGATGAAATACAAAAAAACGGAATTAATGCAATAATATTGACTCTATTGTTTTTCGTCTCTTTTTCAATTTGTGTTGTGTGGAATTCGAGATATTGTTTTATCATCAGCGATATATTATATCATCATTTCTTAATCTGTTTTTTTTTTAGATATTTGTCCAGCAAATTGATAGCACATACAACTTTAATAAAAAGCGATTTCGAAAGTAAACGACGGTCCGCAGACCAAATGTGGTCAGATGGTTTAGTTGATTGAGTCACAAATCATTTTCACTTCAAATCAAACCCCAGTTTGATGAAATGTTACATAAAAAAAATAATCTTTGCATTAGTAGACGTTATTATTATTATGTTACCTAAATACTTTATTTAGTAAATGTTAATATTTTATTCGTACAGTTGTGTCAGACAGTTATGAAATTGTAGAGGCGTAAATATTATCACATCATAATAAAAAGGCAAAACTTGTTCTTTCTACATTAGAAGAAACACCTGTACAAACATCTTCGAGTTTGCTTCCTAGTACGTCAAAGCTTATTTTTTACGATCTGACCTTACCGAAAAAAGCTGCCTACCCCTGTACTAAAATCCCACAGAATAAAGCGTGGTTCAAGAGTAATTAGTAAAAAAATATTTTAAAACGGTATAGTAATAAAAGTAGATATCGAAGACGGTAAAAAGCATAAAACACTTTATGTGAAGTAATGTTATCAAAATCAATTACGAAAACGGATTGTCCATATTGACGACAAATTTTACGTAGGGAAAAACAGAAAGTGTCATAATGTAAACTACGATGAATCTTACATTAAGACTAAGATGATGATCATAAAGGCATAAACAGTTTGCCAATAATTCAACTGTGACGTTAAAATTAAGTAAATACAAAAATTACAACTGAAATTGCTTAAGACAAAAAATAATATTGAAGTCTGTATTGTGTAGAAATAATGATGCCAATAACTTAATAAATAATATTCGGAAAAACTAGAAATTGCACAAAAAGCTCATTTTATGGTTAAGTTATTTATGAGCAACGTGAAAATATGTTAGCGACGTGATCATAGATAAAAAAGATCATTAAAAAGGGTTTTCACGGCTGGATGACCATTGTGGAGAAAATCGATTTGCTCGACTGCTGACTCGTGTCACATCGCTAGCTTCACTTGTTTTATGCAATCATTTACACTTCTTTTCCATACATTTTCCATCAGCCAATTCGCTTAATTGCTGTTGATCTTAATAATTAACGTTAGAATGTATTAATCGATTGAATTATTGATCATACGATAGCAATAGCTATAACATCAAGTTTTACAGTTCCAGTGATTAGAATTAAATATCATAATTGGATTGAGGTAAACAAAAAGGAATCAACTGACGTTTTTGGGTATTCTGAGTTGTGAATGAGAACTGGTTCAAAATATTTTATATTTTATCTTGATAAAGAGATCAACTTGAAATTCTTCCTAGTTTCTATTTTATTTGCACTATTTTCTTGGCGGGCAAATTCGTTAAGAGTGATTTTTTTTACGTAAAAAGGTTCAAATATCAAAATATTTGTTATGATTAATTAACAAGTGATTCACAACATTAACATTAACTTTTCATAAAAATCTCTATGCCCAATACCATGATTGATTGTACATGACACTAGTTGTAAAAGCTGTAAGATGGACCATTGCATTGTGATACATACAGTGACTTATGATACACTAGTCTGCTAAGCTTTTATATTTTAAAATGTTATTTTTCTAAATATAAATAAAATTTATTAACCTTTAAAACTATTCTTTTCGTCATTTAATATATTCATTCACTTGACGTAAAATCATTCAAGTTATTCTATTGAAAGTCTTACGATGTGTCCACATTTATATTTGGTTTATTATAAAGACGAGAAGAAATAAAATATGTTCAAAGTTTTAATCGTACTTGGCAAAGCAAGTCATAAGCACCCATATTTTAATTTTAACACCTTTATAACCGTAAAGAAATTAATTTAATTGAAGAAATCATAAGCGTTATTTATTTGAAACTTAAATGCTTTTTAATTAATGAATATAAAATATTTATTGAACATATTATCTCCATAATTCGCTGGATGTATAAAAGTAACAATTAATAGATATCAAATAAAATTATAAATACATTTATCAGCATTATACTAAATATATATATTTTATAACAGTAAATTTCTTTATCTAGTAACACAGAGCCATAAATTTTTACGATACGGTAATTACGTTTATTTACATTTGAAAAAACTTCCGTTGAAATTTGAAAACATTTTTGGATCGAGTAATACATTTTTTATGCTAATCGAATGTGCTTGAATTAATTGATTTGGCTCAATATAAATGCAAAGGTGGAAAAATGTTTAATTAAGATATAACATCTCGGGTTACAATATCGAGGTAATATGAATATTGTAGGGATATAATTGTACGAATCGACTTTGTCCAATTATCTGTATTGGTGATTTATTGAGAAATTGAAGTATTGGGTGAATATATGTTTTAGCGTTTGTGTGATAGACAGTACGTGACAACAAACCAAGTTGACATCTTTTACTAAGCATCAGTAGAATACAATTTTAAAACGAGAGCTATAGAAATGAGAATAAAACCATTACCGGTTTCCTTTGTTTTCAGATATTTTATTTACGGTCTTACGATTTCCTTAAAACATATGTGAAACGTTTTTGCTCTATGTAAAATATCTCAGCAGTTTTTTTTTTAAAGAGGACTGGTTTATATTTAAAGCATACAATTAATTTCAGTCTCTTTTTAAAGGTTTTGAAAGAATCCCAAAGTCTTAATTGGATACTGATTCTTTTCTAAACACCTTGAAATACTGAATATGTTTTGAATAGTTGTCGATCACTAACCATTGATTTTTAGTATTTTAAATTGAATTCTATCTACATGGGTTCTTCGGTTTGCATGTTATTACTGTTAATTGTATTATAGCTAATTTTAACTAAGATTAATCGATTTTCGTTTATCTAGTTCGTATTATGATTATATATGATATCGCGATAAAAGATTTTATTGCCAGTGGTTATGCATTTAATATCAACCATTTCTTGATTGATTTCAAAGCCATGCGCAGACAAGTTTGCCTATTATGTGAGCATTTACCGACGTGAATCTCTTTACAATTAGGATTCCTCGCCACCTATGTAGCCAATCTTGAGAACTTTTTATTTGTATTTTCTCGTCCTGAAATAATTGAGTTCAGTGTTGCCAATACAAAATCTAATTACCAACACCGGCGGCTAATAAATCCGCATTTTTACTAAATATAATTACTGCAATTTACCGAAGCAGTTTGAGCAGCAATATGAAATAAATCTCCGCCGATAGTTGGTTAGTTAATTGATTAAATTTAATGGAAAATGGTTCGATAAGTTGCATTCTATTAATTAAACGTGTTGGATAAAACGTTTAAAATATCGTCATCGTTCTAGCAAAGTTAAATCAATTTGTGCATCAATCGATCAATGTGTGTTTATAATTTCGCAATAAAATAACAATTCAAGAATGAATGCATTGGAACATTCGGAACTTTTAGGCTGACAAAAAAGTGACCGAGTATCTAATATCTATATATAGGTAAATTGTTCATCGTAAAAAAATATTTTAAGCAACATACATATTGCCCATTTTATTCGATTGCCTTTTGTTATCTTTCAAACAAATTCATGACCATGTGATCAATAATTTTTTATCTTTTAAGCGTAAAGAGTTCCATCTACAATTTGATATTTGTAGTAACCGTGTCAGTTTTACCATTCATGTTGAATTATCAAATGGATGTGGTCAAGGGTTTCAACACCATTACAGTGGGGGCGTAGTTTATCAATTCATTTGAAGATAGTGCATTTCCGAACATTTTTGTTTAATACCCAAAATATATAATACTTTTGTAACCATACCTTAATGGCAGAAAAATCTTTATTCTGTTTTGATGTGGATTAACCAAGTTTATCAGGCGTGTTCTACGATCGCCTTTGTTGTATATAGATGGGCAACAATCTAAAAACATTATATTTTTCATGTAACACGGTTAATTTCAGTAAAAATTTCATATCAAATCACAATATGTTATTAAGAATTGAGAAACAAGTCCTGTGTTTGCACTTGATTTGTTTAAAAATATTCCATTTACGCACCGTATTTGATAAAAAAACTATTAATCTAGACCAGGGTTCCCCAACCCGTAGTACGCGAAAAAAAAAGAATGATTAACTAATACATATATATATATGTATTTATATAAAATTAATAAACATTATTTAAAATTATTCATAGTTGACGTCAATATTTTTGAACATTTAATAGGGCTGGAATCGTCTTTTCCTCGGTACTTCTCCAATCCTGAAAAAGCAAACAATTGGATTTCAAAACCCTTTGATGATGAATATTTTCAAACAGCTACGTCATTATCAATCAAGGAAAAACAGAGGAAAAGGTTGAAATCTCATGTGATAAAATTTGAAAAGATAAATTTAAAAAAAATAAGTTAATTAATTGTTGGCTAGATATTAGTAAAGAATATGAGCAGCTTACTGACAAAGCGCTTTAATTTGTGTTGCCATTTACTAGCACTGAACTGGTTAGGTGAGCTTTCTCTTCATATATTTTTATAAAACAAAAATGTAAAAATATATCGAATCCAGCTCCCAGACTTAAGGGTTTATTTACCTCGCATACAAAACAGACTCATTGCGTTTACCATGTCGTCATATTTCTTACCATGCAAATATTGTATTACTACACTTGCAATAACAAATTTCATTTTTATATAGTGGTACAATTTAGCGTAATGTACTACCAAGTGGTACGCGAGTCAAAATAGGTTGAGAAACCCTGATTGAGAGAGCGTTTTCTTCTGAAAGAGCATTTTTTTAATGATTCAAAGCGAGGTAATAAAGCTCTGATCATTGAAATAGTTTTGCCACTTTCAGAGCAAACTATTTATTGTTACGTGCATTTGCTTTCAGCAAAATTCTTGAGATAAACGTATATGTGGTGGTTTTATTGAACCGATCATAAATTGGATAAGTACTTGAGCCGGAATCTCAGAACGTCGTTTCTTGTACGAATACGTAGTTACTAATTTCTGCTCACCTGTGTTTGAAAAATATCTCGGTTGACGACTCAAAAGGCGTACAAACTGTCGTAAAACATATATAGACTGTGCTTAGTTAACAAGTGTTTGGTATATTTGTTATATGCATGCAATGTTTACAAGAAAAAAAAGTTTTTTGTTTTATCGTTTGGGTTAGGATGCTTTTTTTATTACTACAAATTATTAAATAAAATTAAAATTTAGGCTGATATACTATCAATACTTAGTTAAAATATCCATAAGCATAATTACTAATATTATATATTCAGTTATGCTGCAATATTATAAGTTGATAAAGGTATGTAAGTGATATATGATAAATGTCTGTTGATAATTTCAAATATATAAGGAATCTGAAAACAAAGACGGCAGTCTCATTATCTTGTCGAAAATAAGTTAAGATACGTCGTTGTGTATAATTCGAAATTGCGTATATAATAGTAATACAAACTTTTTTTTTAACAAAGCGACCGTCTACATGGTCATGTATAGCAAACACGGCAGTAATCAAACGGATTTAAAAAAAAATTAAGCACATTTAAATATCAATTTAATACTTATAAAAATATTTGACATTACTTTTGTCGGACGTTTTAAATGATTTGGAAACATATTTTTAGGATTATGAAAACTGGCACCTTTGTTTCCCGAGCCCTCATATATGTACATATATATATATACACTATTTTCTCAGTTGAATAAAAAGTGAACTACATATGTATTTTTAAATGCTGTTATTCAAAATATTTCAAACAATCTTTACTGGTTGGAATATTTATATTTGTCGTATTAAGATAAAAGTATTAATTGATTGAATGTTTCTTCTTCTTCTTTGGCCATGTTTGCTCCCTATGTGGAGCATATGGCCGCCACGCGGCACCTCCATGTTTCCCTGTCTCCTGCCAATTGTTTTGCTTCCTCCCATGACATGCCAGCATCCCTCAGTTCCGCCGAGTACATCCTATGGATAGTACCTGACGGACGTCCGGGACGCCGGAATCCCACCGGTCGAAAGAAAAGGAAAAGGAAAAATTGAATGTTTAATTTAAATAAAATAATAAAATAAAGCCCATAAATTATAAAAAGTTTTTATTTATTCTTTTTTTTAACTTGATGATGTGTGAAATTAAGTTAACATCAGATTTTATGTATACTAATAATGAATATACAGTGGAATCTCGATTCTACATTTTTCAAGGGGCCGTAACAAATAAACGAATAATACGGGAAACCGATAATGCGGGAAATCTTCAAATAATACAAAAAAAGATGTTTAATTTTCAAAAAACTTATTTATTTATTTCCCTTTTTTATTAAAGAATAAATTAATATATTTTTAAATTGTTTAATACAAACTAATTAGTCTATTTGCAGTTTAATTCTTAAATTTTAACAAATACTCATCAAAATCGCGTACATATAAGTCAACTCTTTTTTACTATGTCAACTAGTTTTTCTCCTGAATTTTTTCCAATGTCTTGAATTGTTTTCAGTTTTTCAGCTAGAGTTTTAGATTTCTTCATTTAAGTATTTTAGTTTTGACATTTGAGTTGGAAAAATTCGCGCTACCAGATGCGATGTAAGACTGTTTATGAGTGAAAAAAATATTCTTCAAAAATGGTCAATCGGGATAGTAATTGGGATGTGGCGATAATATTTAAATGATAGATCAATGAAATCGGTAAATCGGGGAACATTAAATTATTAAACATTATTATGACGGGGTCTTGGTCGAGTAAAAAAAATGATCCGAGCAAAAAAACGAAAATAGCAAGAACGGTAGATCGGGGTTACGCTGAAAAAGAAAACGCGAAACGAAATGCGAGGTAAGACTATTTATGAGAAATACTCAACGAAAACGGTCAATCAAGATAATATTTGTGACGGGACCAAAATATTTAGACGATAGATCGAGGAAAACGGTAAATCGGGGAACGATTAATGCGGGATTATTTTACATTGTTCTTATGGATGTTTGGCCGGAACTATGAAAAATAAACGATCCATGCGGGAAAACAAACAATGTGAGAACGGTAGATCGGGGTTCCACTGTATATTTTTGGCGGTGTCATGACAGTGAAAATTAAATTGATAAAAACAATGTTTAGCCGTTTATTTTTGAGCACGAGTATACATACACAAGAAGTGTAAATCATAAGCCAAGAAAGAAAAGAAAATAAATAACCTTCAATTAAAAATGATTTGTTAATATTTCTTCAGACTGATGAAACGAAGAGAAAATGTAGTGGTTATTAATTACTAGATTATCGGACGTCACTGCCTCTCATGTTCATCTATATTATGTGTTATCGTAAAACTGCCAATTATAATTTGTGCCAGTGGCAAAGATATTAAATTTCCAATTAAAGATATTTATACTACATAAAATTTAAGTTTAACTTTAGTGCTTGCATACGCAGTTTATGGCACCAAAGATCTTCATTATAAAACCTTAAGCTTTTTATTTATTTATTGTTTAAAAATTAAAAGTACAGAATATGACAGTATTATTACAGTAATAATGAAAATGCGTTAGGTATGGTAGCTGTAAAATAACCTTTAAAGATTTTTGATGAATATGACAGAAAATAGACGGGAATAATAAGTGATTGATTTGTTTTTATTTTACTACAAGTCCTGAGGTTGATTGGGTGGAATAATTCAATAGAAAATCATCGGAAAAATATTGAGGGTTTTTCGTTTATTAGTTTTTTCCCGTAATACATACGGTGTTTTCCCAAAGAAATATTTCTTATTATTATAAATGTTTGATGTTTTCAGCATATAATCTTTCAAATGAACTTTCACATATTATATAATATGTTGTTTCATTTAGTAAAAATATTTAAAAACGTGTCGTAGTTCTGTTCAGTGTATCTCGTTCTAGTTATAATTTCTTCTGTGAAACTAAAAGCAATACCTTTATGAAAAGATTATATTTATATTAAAAATTAATACGAATATGCGTTATTTGAAAATTTTTCATACAACAGCACATGCTTATACTTCAGTAACATTTACATTTTTCTTAAGGATTTTGGACCATCCACGACACTGATCCGATACTTGAAGTACCATCGTAATTTGTAACGGTTGTTCTATGAGTGAATCGAAATATATTTATTTATCAATAATATGATGATTAAGTCATAACCGATTTACCAATGCGTTTGAAATGAAATAAAAATAAAAAAAAATGATAATTAACTTAAAGTTCAAATAATGATATGAATGTACTGAATGTATATTATCAGTTGTTTTTTTTTTAAAGAAATAATGGTATTACCTTTTTTAAATATATTAATTAAACCTGTGTGAACTTCGTTCATCCCTGGTAACTCTTAAAGCTTTATTGACCAGGGATTGTCCATTTATAGAACCTCTATCAGGATACATAATATAATAAACCTTGGCGACAAGGTAATGCCTGCGCCTTGTTTTTCACTACTTTATGTGAAATGTTTTGCAAATTGCCTGAACGCTTCTTACAATATACCCATACTTTGGCCTTGCTTTTAAAACCTTAGATATTTTTAAGGTTATAAAATTTGCTTACGGATAACTTTGTAATTTGTGAAGATTTAAGGTTTAAAAACAATATTTGAGCTATTAACCTTGTTATGCGATTTTTTTATTATTATCAATACGCATATATAAAAATAATGAATATTAATATAGTTAACATACAATATAATTCCTACATTCGATGGATTCGGCGGTAACTTTGTGGAAGCTAATTTTAATATAAAATAAAAAAAACTTAGATTATTCCACGTATTGTGTTACAAAATGTGACACGTTTTTCGCCTCTTTCAGAGGCATCCTTAGACAACTACTTTTGCAAATGCTTGCTTAAGCACGAATGATTTTAATTTTACTCTTCTGATATATTATATTAAAAATCAAAAAAAAATGGGAGGCAAGGAGGGAATGATAGAAAAACAAACAAATAATAAATCATATAATTCCTTGCATAACATCTTGATAGTCAATATATATTTTTTTGGAACATTTGATTGTGGAATACAAAAATAATGAAAAAATATCACAAGCAATAACTTTTGCTACATTTCTATGTTTGGGTACGTTTGAATCAGCAAATTAATTTTGTTTCTTATAATATGCTCTCTAAATTCATCCAGTTAGCGCCAAACCTTTTTTTACATAACATTTTAATTATACATAAAATTATTTCATAATTTGTTTTTCTAGCTTTAATTTTTGACGGGGCTTGGTTTAAACATATTCGCTGCCCCGGGCCTCGCGTTTCTACTGAGATGATAATACTTCATATTTTAATAAAACACGGTACATATTAAAATAATTCATTGAAAAGATATTATTGGTTTTGATCGAAAAACATTATAAAATGTCAAGATAAGAAGTAAGGATTTTTCTAACATTTCGCATTTTGAAGTATGTCTTATTTATTAGAGTAATGTTTTTAGATTACGTATACGGAGCTAAGGTACTTAAAATAGGAAAAAAGTGTTTACAAAAAATAATTGTAGGTGCAAGGAAATGTTTTCTCTAAAAAAGAAAAAAAGCTTTTTAAAATAATTGTAAAAAGTTTCCGTACACGAATGCGTGACTGTGAAGCGATACCGGCTATAGCCGGCTAGATAGATAAGTCTGGTGAACATTGGCAAAGTAAAAACATTTCCGTAAACATTTCCGTTATTTCGTAAATAAGCGATAAGGTCATTTTAAAAGTCATTTTATTTTCAATGAAGTTAGTTCATTATAGATTTTTTCCTAATTGTCGAATCAATCAGGAATCCAGTAAGTCACATGCGTGATTAATTTGTTCCAAAGATTTTCGCTTTAGTCGAATAAAACTTAAAATCGAGCAATTTTTGAAATACCTAGCATGTGTTAGTTTCAGTTGATAGTTCAAAATAAAGCAAACATTCATACATACATAAATAAAAAAGATAAAATAATTTCTTTTATATCAGATACATACATAAACCTAAATACAAACTATAATTAATATAAAATTACTGGTCCACTTATATTCCACTATTACTGTTAGATATATTGAAAATACAGTGGATCGATGGTGAGCTCATAAAAGGATACGTTGTCAGCCGTTCACTCATTTAAGCCTCGTTTTCTGGAATGATTATGTTTATCTAGGTTAAAAACCTCTAACGTCCATGTGAATTTACTTATTCATATTTTTATTCTAAGATTTATTTGTTACACACCAATCTCTTAACAATAAAACAATATGAAATATTTAATCCTGATTTACTCAGGATTAAATATTAAATTAAGCATTGCAGTAATCACACGTATCATTTGTTGAAATAAAATCAATAACTATAAGCTGTCTTCATCTTATGCTTCACCTTGTTTGCTCTAACGGAGAGCATATGTCAAACAAAGTTGCCCTCGATCCGTTGCAAAAGCCTTAAATTATTCAAATCGACTGAGTAGCAGTAGTGGATATGACAAAACGACGGTAAGTTTGACAAGATTATAAGACGCGCCATTGTATAAATATTGTTAAAATATCTACTAAGTCGTGTGTCATCAATAATATCGCCAAGTGTATGTATACATATTGTACCACTAAATAAAAAAGTTTATCGTTCACAAATGAATGAAAAAAACGACGGATGATTCTCGACAGCTTTTAAAAATATAATCGGAAACACGAGCATTAATGCATGTTATTAAAATAATAACAGGTTGGAAACATTTCGAAGAAAACTTTATTAATATGAGAATAAATCAAATGTTTTCAGTTTGTTATAATGGAGTGAATTATGAGAGTTTCATTAAGATTCAACACTGAATTATTATGCGCGTAAGCTAACATATTATTAATTTGTCCATTCGCGCTTCAGGCTAAAGCTTTGTATCAATATTCAATACCAATTAAAGGTTTCATTTTGTACGCAGTCAGTGATACTACATACGATAAAAATTCTTGCCCATATACATAAATCTATATGGAATTTAGAAGTATCCAAAGAAAGAGTATTGTGTACATGTAGTTTATTAGAAATCTGACACTTGAATGTTTTAAATAAAGTGTAAATAAAATATTTATAAAATATGTCTCGTATCCGATTGTTGATCAAAGTTTTAACAATGTATTATTGAAATATATGCACACCCTAATCGTTAGTATATACATGTATTAAAAAAAATAAGCTTTGCACACATATAAAATAAATGTATAGATTACCTTCCGACATATTTTTTATATTTAAGTGGATAGGTAACACAAAAGATTTACTTTTAAGAAAGAATTCACTGAAAGTTCTTATAATGGTACAATCGTCCACTTTGGTCTATTTGGTTAGAGCTTGCTCTGACGATCATGCGGGTCTGGGTTCGATTCCCGGTAAGGTCAATGTCAAATTAGATTTTTTCAATTCAATTTAAATTTGAGGCCTACGACCTAATTGGGTGTTTGTGATATCAATTCTTCTCGAGTTAATCTCGAGTGACTTACAAAAGATTCTAATTGATTTTTTCTCGTATGATCTTTTAACTTTGAAATATTTGGCGCATTGGCATTAACTGTAATGCCAAATATTAAAAAAAGTTACTCATTATAATTAATTATATTCTTCTAAACGTCTGTTATAAAGTACTAGTGGCATCCGTAAATGGATAATTATTAAATTTAAGTCGTTCAAATTATGTACATTCATACAATTTGTATCACTAACGTCCAAGCTTTGCTTTTCAACATCTTCAGTCGTTCAAGTGCACGGATGGACTAAACTGACGTTTAGTAAATAAATAAGAATTAGAGAAATAGAAAGAACTATTATTTTGTTTTATATTCTTCAATTAAAATTAATAAAGTGTTTTATTTTGAAAACTATTCAAAAATTAATTAAAGAAAACTGCTATCATATAACAATTAAGAGACACAGCAATTTGGTATTTGGTAATATTAATTACATTTTCTTGAATTAAGTGCGAACAAACGATTTGCTACTCAAGCAATGCAATCGATGTAGTAGCAGATTTATATTCAATCCCAATTGAAACTACAAATGCTAGTAATATGTGTAATTGGTTTTAGTCAGTTAGTAAGCTTTTGTAATACAGCTATGGAATGTGCACTTAGCACGAATGTTGAATTACTTATATTTGTAATAACTTCCGAAAAAATCGTTTTAATAAACAAATTACCCTCGATTACAATCTAAAATCCATACTTCTACTATGTGTTGTTGCAATGCCTGTAATTGATTCAATTGCATTTTTTTGTATTGCGAAATGGAGGTTTAATTAATGACCTGGTTTATGATTGACAATAAAAAAGGCACTACATGATACACAAAGAAATATTTGAAAAAAATTCCATTAAAGCCCCATTGTCATATACGATTGCAATGGTTGACATGGCATTTTCGACAAAAGAATAATGCTTTATTATTATAGGTTTTCAATTCATTAATATTGGCGCAACAAAATTAAATAAGTAATTGTTCAAACAGGGCTGCTTTGTCAATGAACAGCCAAAACTTTTTAATAGAAAATAATAGTATAATTCCTGTTTTTACATACATACATAGTAAATTTTATAATTATTTTTTGTGAATTTTTCCTCTATTTGGCTTGCAAGTTGCAACAGTTGCAACCAGGGCTTTGGAGACAGAGTCGTAAAAATCATTTCGGTTCATTTTTTAATAGTTTCACGACTCCACAGTCTTGTTTGCAATATAAGATAGACTTACTAACTTATGTTTCCTAAATAAGTTTACATATTATAAACATTACAGTTTTTATAAAAACGTATTAATTAAGAATAACAAACAAAATTTAATTATTGCTTCGATTTAGATATGCATTAGACAGAATTGATCGTTTGCCATATACTATTGTGCATGAAAAAGTGATTTTAATTACGCTAATTAAATTAAGTAAGGGGTCTACAGTTTCTTATACGTACTTAATAGTGATGTAAATAACCTTGATATTTTTTTTAAATATCCAAAATTAATCTAGATAAAATATTTTTTTCATATATTTTAGAAATCCACAATTACTGTGTCAATCTAATATAAATAAAAAAATACAACTATGTGGCAATCCATGCATTTGAATTTATATTAGTGATTCCCGTAGTTTATTCTAATTGATTACAAATATGTATTAAGTTGTTCATTTCTGCATCGTTTCTATGCACACAATTTAATTTTCAATAAATTGATGTGTTTTACGAGACGAAAGACTATGAAAAAATACATATTTTAGAACACCAAATTCTAGACAAGACTTTTCCAGTATAAGGTGAAATATTTAATGTATTCGTAAATAGCTTATAAAAATATTATTATACTCAGTTGACAATGAACGCGATTAGCTAAGCCGGTTTCGATTAAATTGTGCAATGAAAAAAACGTATTTTACTATAAATATAATGATATTCCACCAAAAATTGTCAAAGACGTATAATTTATGCCATAAAAATAATAATTTATTATGTTCTGTGTCTGAATTTTTCTCATTGCTGTATTTTGATCAGCATCTGTGCCTTTCAAGACTTTTTCATAAACTCCACGCATAGTATGTACGATAAAGTCTCATGAATATGTATGTATTCAGGCTGAGAGAAAGAAAGTATGAAACATGTACACTAACTATCAAGTCTACTTGCTTGGCTTCAACTTGCCTCTGCCTCGAGGGCTTGACTCGCCCATTAAGTTGGAATCGACGTTTTACGAGTTTCTGTGCAAATTGGTAAGTTGAATGTAAAAAAAACACTTTATTTTTTTAAAATATTTTAACAACGAAATTAGAAACAAGACATCATCTTTTATAATATGTCATAACGCTGAAATACATAATGTAAACAACGAAGAACATTTAAAACGTCATTAAAATATTAGTTTTCTCATATCTTTATGAATGAAATTTAAATTTTTGATTTGAAATCTTGACATGGTGCATACGAGACTGATCTGAGACCCAATTTGCATAATTGAACATTGAAGCGAATTTTTTTATAGTCACATGCAATTATTTAAAAAAATATTGCCTAAGTTAAATAAAATCATATAGAAACTTTATTCGGTGAATGAACAGTAACAAGAAAATATCAAATTCTTTCATGAAATTGCTAGTGACAAATGTGTAATCAAATTTATGTGAATTGTATTATTATTTAATGTGAAATAAACTAATCGTATTTTAATTTTTAACCTATGCCTTGTGATATAGAAAGTAATTTTAACCACTCGAATGGTTTTTTAAAAGTATACATTGTTTCCGGCTCATTAAATAAGCTTGCATTGTTTTCTCGTAGCAGAAGACTCATACGAGGTTTATCTGGAGGCCATTGTGTTACGAGGCAAAGGAGGATAGAAATTATTGCATTCAAACATGAAGCGATTACCCCTTGTTGAAGCATGCGTTGAGGCGTGGTCGGCGAGGAACATTATGGCCATACGTAAGTTTACAACGTAAGTTTATAGAAGACTTCAAGCAAAACAAAAAGTATTAAATATTTATGAGTTTAAAACTACCTGATATTGAATTCCAATAACATTTTATATGAATGTGTTTATAATATATTCCTTATTTTATTGAAAAAAAATAGTAAAACAATTTCAACATAATAATAAGAGACGAATACGTCTCGTAGTTTTTTTAAAAACACCGTTTTGTCATGTTATATCGAAGTAGAAAAACATGTATAGATTACTGGCAATGAGAAAAACGAGACTTCCGTGGTGGATCTGATAGGTTCGAGTCCCAGTACGAACAGAATTTTCTTCAATAAATTAGTATTTTTTAAATGATAATTAAACATACAGTTACATACTTTATATTTATTGCACATATTTTTTTTAAATAATGGTATTATATTATATAAGAGTTTTGACATGTATTCAATATTGTCTATCAGAATGGACATTAAAGTACTTCAGAAAACTAAAAAAAAATAAATATATATCAATATAATTATTTACCAAAGAAACATAGAAAACACAAATACAATAAATACACAATATTATTAAAACGACTAAATAATAATTATGTAAATCTTGACTCGAACCGTTTTTACAAATAATAGATTAAGTCTCTTCTCACTTGTGGTTGGCAAATATTAACATTTTTTTGTTGTTTATTATATACAATAAAAATATTTTATTAACAATCGATGTAATTATAATTAATGCAAACATTCCACATGGCCAATCGAAAGGAATCGAAAAATTATCCGGTTTTTAACGAAGCTACATTGAAAATAAAAAGATTGTTTATTGAAGACGTAATTTTCTAGATTCAAAATATTTAACCGGTTGTCATACTTAATGACACAATGAAACGTATTATCGCTGCATCGATTCATTTACATATTTTATTATAATATTTTAGAGATTGTTTGTTTTTCATAAACTTATTAAGCCATTTAATAAATGGTTAAAGTTCCACCGGATAAATAATTTAATGCGAGACTTTTTATGGTTATAAAACGCCACATTATTCTCAATTGCTTAATAGATTTACAATTAAGATACATTTGTATTCACCATAATTTGAATAAGCGCGTCTCTGTGTTATTATAGGCTTACGTATTTTATTGTCAAATTGTAGTCGATTATTTTAAATACTTCAAACAATATTAAATATTTAGCTTAATTCGAAGATACACTGCAATGTTAGATAACTTTTTTTATTAACTTGTTTATGTTTACGTTGTGTCATTAGCAGTTGAAATAATATTCGTTTTATTACTACCCTGCAAACCAAATAATAGTTTTTATTGATATATAAAAGGTACAAACTTGTTGAAATTAATAACTTAGCCTTTCAACAAATAAAATTAAATACGTTTTTTATTGAATGTTCTATAAGTTCTTGTACTTGAAAATATGACACGGTGTTGCCTAAGCGAATATTTATGACTATTGAAAATATTCGAAATATTTGTATGTGCCTATAGTTTATTACTCACCCCATATAAAAAACGTAAACGAAATGTTTTATTATAAAAAATAAAACATAAGTTTAGCCACTGCGACGCCAACAGTCAGTGTCAGCGTTACGCATAGGCGCAGAATACAGAAACAACGCTTTTGCTCACATTGAGTTATTTTGCATAATAACAAAGTACAACCTTGAAAAATTATCAATTGATTTTTTTTTGTTGATATACATAATATTGCTAAGAACTCGTTGAAACAAAAAGGAGCCTTGATATAAGTCGATTAGTAGTAAATAACTTTTTGTTTCGCTCTGCTGATAATGATGAGTTTTTGATTTATTCGTTGGGAGTGTCGAAATCAGTATTTGACTTGTATAACTAATGAGGAAAACATACAATATTACGTTTAGCAATTAATCCTAGAGTTAGATAATGTTTGTATTCAGCCATTTTATTCAATGTAGAAGTATGGGTATACATTTATATACTACATTTCGAGAGGACAAGGTTAAAAGCTTATTTTTATTTTCTCGTTATAACTAAAACACAGTTGTTTTTTGAATTCATGTATGGCTTTGTTTACAACAGATAAGTAGGACATGAAAAAAATACCATTGTGCTAGTTGCAATATCATTCCTGCACCCACTGCTACTAAAATTCATTACTTTATAGAGTATGACGAACTTCTCTTCCGTGTTTATTAATTATAATATTTTATTACAATACCAAATACTTTGAATTATTATTTTTAGCATGTTCCCTGTTTTTTAGAGGAAGGTATCGAGCGTCGTGATTCCGCACCCTGTGTTTAACACATCATACAATATTGAACGCTCGTGTTTTATCGGCATTATAGTTTCAGCGGCGTGACGGACGCACGTTCAAATTTCACCCATAGATACGATTTGGACCAGAAAATCTACCACAATACCTATTGTATTCATCCTAAAAATCTCAATTGGTTTCTTTATATTTCTCAGCCTGTACAATATTCTTTTCTAGTAAATTAAGATATGATACTGTAGATTCTCTAATAAAAAAGCAAACCTATAATAATACGAGCTGTCCGATTTAAGGTGCAATAAAACATATCTTAATAAAATAAATAATCTTAAGTTTTCAATATTATACAATTTTCTGATATTCCATATATTTATTATCAAAGTCTATTTTTGTCTTCACAATTGTTACACGTATTCGAAATAAAACAATTTAAGAAATCATAGTAATATATAAAAAAAACTAATGTTTTTCTTTAATTTTTGTGTACATAATTATTATCAATATATGTATTGTAGTTATGATATTCGTATTATATATATATATATATATATATATGTAGATAACTACATATAAATCGAAGCCGCAATAGCTGTCAAATATGGACAACATAATGATTATATCTAACATAATTAATATGTTTTTTTACCTTATTATAACGAATTCTTACAAATTAATGACTATTCAATCAATAATATTAAACATATTGTACATCTGTGAAGCACTTATAAATATTATCAACGATAAACGCCAGGGTACTTTTTAAAAAATAAAGATGACGTTGCTTACGTAGATAAACAAAATTCTATTGGTATAGAATTAAATTACAATTCGTCATTCAGAGTACGTATTGTATACGAAGTCGGACATCCTAGAAGACGGGCATGTTGCATACGAAGTGATTTTTTTACTAACAATAACGATGCAGTTGTTTTATTTTTGAGATTGAAAATAAAACAATGGCAGCTTTTAGATAATATTGAAGTGACACTCTTGTCTTTGTTTCTGCAGCATCCACGGATGAGTTCATGACAATGGATATTCGGTGCTCCTCGCCGGAAACTCTTTATTAGTAACGGGTCACTTCCGCTACAGACACGCTGCGACACGGTGCGACGGCGGAAATGGGAATCGGTTAGAATCAACTAGACATTTTTTCCAATACCACACAAAATAAATCTGTTAAAAAAACATTTTGTATACAGCAAAAATTGCTGCGTTTTTTGCAATGCTCAAGCCAATGGTTTTTTGTCCATCGGCCGTTTGGTGGTTAAAAATAATTTGTCATCCATCACGAGATATTTGATAAAAAATTCTCTATATCTATGTCAATAACAACAAAAAGTAAACTATTATTTTTTTGTACACAATGTTGGTAAACATAGTGTATTTAAATTAAAATCATATAAATAATTAAATTATTTTCATTTCTATATCACTACCCTAGAATTGAACTGTATCAAGTCTTATAATATCAAACTTCTCAGTAGAGTTGTTTGAGTAGTGATATTTAATATACACGAGTAAGTTATATTTACTATATAAGTTTATAGTGTTTACAATGGTATATATAGAATACGCAAAATTATTGTGTTTAATACAAAAAAAGTGAACCTTGAAATTGTTTAAATCAATACAATTCATATCTGGGGTATTAATTAGGGATTCCAACTATTCGTCATTTTCAACTATCCGGATATCGAATAGTAAAACTGAAACTATCCGGATATATCCGGATATCCGGATAGTTTCAGTAAGTATGAAAATAACAAAACATTACTACATATATAAATTTACGTACTAAAATAATACATTAAAAACGAGTTAATTTGTAATATAAGTCATTTATTCAGATTTTAACAATTCATATTTTAAAAATAAGAGAGCATTAAATTTATCATGTTTTAAATATGATCTAAAATTTAGTTTTAACTTGTCCAGCTGTTGAAAATACTCGTTCCGTTGCAGTTGATGTTTGATTTTTATTGTATAGAAGTGTTTTAAGCAACACTCCAATTTTCCGTCCTTTTTTAAATTGAATCTTTTTTTCAGATTATTTGTATTGACATTTGTATTGTCGTAGTTTGCCTAGAATAAAATAGATTAAGCATTTCATGTTGCAATTCGGAGTCAAAAAGAGAGAGTGTTATTCTTACATCAGAGTCCTGAGAGTATTTTAATCATTACAAGTATAACAAATTGGGTGAATTCTCTTAATAATACTTATGTGCTTAAAGAAAATGGCCTCTATTTTTATTTGAGTATCGAAAATGTTCATTAGAACTGGGAAAATTTCACTTTGTAGATATACCACGAGTGGTTTATATTTTTTTATGTCGGCGTTCGTTCAGTCTCTTTTTAATCGCATATAAAAATTCTCACTTAATGAACTTTCTAAAGTTTTCCAACTTATTGAATACAAATTTAATAAACACCCTCGCGTTAATATCGTTGCATTATAATGCTAAGTTCTTTTTTTATTATTATCCTCACTAAATCATTTCCCACTTCTGAAATGCCTTAGATAGAGACAATATTTATAGAGACCACATATTTCAATACTATTCCATCATATTAAAGTATTGAAAATTTGCAGCTGCATTAGATTACTGCAGCGGCATTTCTTCAATGAATAAAATTTCTGCATTAAAGGTTTTTTTACCTCGAGTCCGAGCCGATTCGTCGAACTTTTAAGTATGTATTACGATAACAAGATAAGATAGTTATATTACCCGAGTTTGGGGAAGGTAATAAAAAACACTACTCTTAAGTAATGGTTTCTCCCAGGTAGTAAATGCTCCAGTATTCATATCATCTTTCGCCAATTTTGTAAAATATTCCATTAAATTTATAACGAATAGTATCCGGATATTTCCCCAAATATCCAGATATCGAATAGTTAAAAAGGGCCGGATATATCCGGATATCCGAGTTGGAATCCCTAGTATTAATATAAACATGGCCATTTCAGATAATATTTAAAATTGATTGATTGACAAAGCTCTATACATGAATAGTGACGTTTACCGTCATATCTAATTTATTTAATTAATATTCATTGAGAATGAATCATTAATTTATTTTAAGACACATTTAGTATTGCATAATAGTCATAAATGTATCAAAAATATATATATTTTAGGTCATTCGAAATTAGCTCAATGATAATTATTCAATAAAGTCAGTCAAGGTTAACAATGCCCAAAATATTATTTATAACATCGAATAAATTAAACTATTACTTTGCAATGAGAAGAGCTTTTAATCTTGTGATTAGTACGCGCAGATGTTGATAAATTTTACATTAAGTTATTATTTTCACACCGTATACTTGACATGATGCATTATAGAAAGTTCGTTTAGTATTTTACTTCACAATAGAAATTATTTAAAATTGTTATTCATATTATCTCATAAATTAATCGATTCGTTTTCAAAGAGGAAGTGTACACTTTATAATTAATTAACTGCCTAATCAGCTAGCGACACTGCGTGGAAAACGGTTTAAAAAATCTCAAAAATCTTCTCGTTAAACTTGATTATACACGAACCATTTGTGTCAAATTAAATTAGACGCTTCTTTAAGAAGCGACAACCAGTAATAATTGTGCACAGTTTCTAGTTAAGAAAAAAAGACGATTACAGTCATTAATTTCAATCTTTTTAACTCGTTAGAACCCCCAAAATAAGATAATATAATCGCGTAATATAATTATAATACGTATTCCGAATTTCAAAATTAGTGATAGGGGATATAATACTTTATACAATATAATAAATAAAATATTTTACTTCTCACAATTCAGTAAACTAATGAACATAATATAACCGTTCAATACATACCAAACTTTGTGTGTTACTTTTGGGTTGCGAATATTATATTGTAAGCAGATTAAGTAATAAAATACTTTTGTACTAAGACAATGTCTCTGCCAGGCGGATTTTGTTTTGTTTTATTTGACAATATAAATTATGTCACTAAAAAGTATTGAATAATTAAAGTTTTGTTAAAGGATATAGCTAAGAGTATTAAACTTTGATATGTAAAAAAAATGTATTTTAAACCTTCTCTGCATACTTTATATTTCACCTAAAACCGTTGGTATTTAGATTTGATTTGAACATGGAAGATCCTGGGATTAAAATAACTCGTTTAAAGCAACACACATACACAAAAATAATTTCAAAAATCATCTCCAGGTGACCAGTAGACTACGGTCAATTTTCTAGTCATGTTTGTGGTATATGAACCAATGTTTATTTATAAATATACAAATTAGACCAAATGAATAACTAACAGTAAATAACTAACTATACTGTTATTTAAATACGAAAACATGAACTCAAATTATCTTATATCAATGATTATGAAAAAAATCATCAGATAATGACCGCCAAGATAAAAGATTTCCAAGAAACAGCCAAGATTAAAATTTCATATTGCGCTGTGCTATTTACGGTACACAAAAAATTCTTTGTGTGTTTATAATTACTATTCTTTGTATAAAACTTTCTGTCGGATTTAAGCCAGCTTTAATAACAGTATCTAAGTAGTGTGCCAAAAATGGATGCCATAACCTCTGCAATTATACGAAGGTCGTACGGTTTCGCTATTTAGATTCTCATTAACATTCACACCGATGCGGAAACTGTGTTAATAATATATATTAGCGGCAGTAGTCACATCAACTGAGACTTAGAAGTGTTTATTCAATCATCAATACAATGCAGCTGCCATATTAGTTGTCTTGCAAGTACTAATGATTCTATATTGACGTGATGAAAATAATACATAACTTATTCCATCTACTATAAAGAACGATATTGATCAATTGTATACATATGTGTATATTGCACTATAGAATTTAACTAGATATAGCAATACCAGTATTACAAAAAAAGTTTTAACAAAGCAAAAAGTACGGCCTATTGGGATCCCAAAACTGAGAAAGTCAATAAAAATCGGTTTATTGATACATTTTCAAATTTTATATAAATTACGGTTATTAAAAAATATATCATAATCATAAACGGGTGATTTTCATAGTGTCTTAAAACAATAAAGACTCATCAGTTATGGAACCTGTCATTATTTTATTTAATTTCGAACAATTTTATTAAAATATGCGACTGTACTTTAAAATCGGATTTTAGTTAATTTCTAATACTGAAATACCGTTAGTTTAACAATTTTAACGGTGATTTTTTTAAGCATAAAAAGTGGATGTTTAGACTTTTCAATCGATTGTATCTAAAGGTATGAATGCTTGTGATGTTTTCATCACAAGAACACCCCTTCTGTCTATTAACCACGTTAAAATGTTTTTTTTTGATTCTATGCCTATTTTGAGTACGCTTGATCCACAACAAGACATGGTACAAATTAGTATCACAAAAATTATGGTACATTAACACCTGTTTGAAGATTGAATATACATAATTAGCAATGAATCTTGAAACAAACAAATAAATGATCTTAATCAGGTCTATAGATAGACTACGAATTTACTGATAAGAACTAGCAATTCTAATTTTTGATAGAATCGGTGATTACTAAGTAGAAATTATTTACATGAAAAAAAACCTAGGTCGATATTTTACTTGTGTATCTAACTAACTAACTGCATTGGAAAAATATCAAGAATACAGGGAAGGGATCCTGTTTTCTGTTATACTGGTATTGCAAACCCTATATTTAATCATATACTATTTCTACCCTAGAGGTATCTTTAAGTTATTTTTATAAAAAAATAAACAAGTTGAAAGTATTGTAATTAGTACATTTTAATATGAAAAATTTAACTTAATGATATTCGGTCTTGCGACAAAAGTTTTTTTGACTGAATTTGTTTTTCAAGTTGAAATTTTAAAATCTGTATTCAATGCGATGGGTATCTGATGTTTTCTGTATTCCATCAATCTTGAAAATTGTTAAATTAATGTAAACTGCCATAGATATTTTAGGAATACTTTTTCATTTTGGGAATAAAAATAAATAGTTAACAAATTACTGTTACCGATTGCAAAGTAAAATTAAAAATAAAATATTGTAAGTAATCCAAGGTAAGTAAAGAAAAAAAATATTTCCCGTTAATAACAATTGACGTACATCTTAAAATTGCTATTTTTGATCGCATTTTATGTACCAAAAGTTTCTGGGGTCGTTATCGAAAATACCCTTTTACTGGGTTTCATACCCAGTGAAAGGGTATTTTCGATATCAGTCTTGTTCCTTTGAAATTTTGATCATTTACACGTTCACACACTAAATTATTTATTTGAGTGTATTAAAATGTTTTAACTATCAATAAAAATAACTGTTATGTTCTCCTATAACTCATGCGATTAAAAGCTCAAATTAAATCGTAACTGCAAAATTATGATTTGAAATTAAAATTTTCACTTCAATCTCTCGTTTACCTTTCTGGCCAAATGATTTTATGGTTTGACTGAACTAAAAAATATGACTCTATATATTCTTTCTTTCTCTTCTTCTCAAGAAAAATCTTTATATATTCCACGGAATGTTGATATTGATCTCAGCGCACTAAAAGAAAATAAATTGACACACATTGGTTTAGTGTAATAGGTAAATGAAAATGCTTTGTTTTGTGATTATAAAAATACACAGTAGTTGAATAGTAATTGTATTTGAATAGTGAAATAAGTAAATAATAATATAATGTGCCTAATATGGTTGCATACGATTGTTGAGATATGACAAGAATATGAATAAGGTAAGGAGTGGTATGGTTTAACCTAAATCCGCGTCCGCAATGACCATATTCCATGACGGTAGTACCGCGCACGGGACTCGAGCGTGGGAAACAATTTGGCAGCTTTATTTACTTGATCCACATACATGCATGTAAACCTATTTGAGAATTTACTTTATGTTATTTACATGTAATCGAAATGACCAGATGCTATCAAGTATACATCGGTAAATAATACATAAATATTCATTTCAAATTCGGTGCTGTATGTAAATATTATACCAGCGATGAATTTTAAAGTGACTTCGTGATTTTATGGTTTACGTGTTCTACTTATTTACACATATTCAAACATTAACGTCTTAATATATGCACGAAAAAACTGATGATAAATAATCTACGACACGACAGCAAGAATGGTTAATAAATTCACGAACAAACAAGTATCTTCAGTGTCAGTATGTCGTATACTACAAGAGATGCTTCGTATTCCTCAGAATTGTTTCGTTATAATTATATTCATATGACTGAAATAAAAAAAACAACTTTTTTTAAACTAACACGAAGGTATATAAAACATTTGGTATAATAATGATGATAATAATTTACAAATAATTGGAATAAGTACAACATTTATATGTTTAACAAATTATAAAACTGTTTTTCTATCAAGAATTGACATTGATAATCTAATAAGTGATTCACTGCAAAACTCACTGATGCATTTCTGCTTTGATATAATTTTTCGAAAATTATAGGATTTAGGCATTTATTTAAGTTTAACAGATGATATTTACATTTACAATTCCTTTTAATTTGTGGGATACATCATTTTATGAAGTTATTGCGACTGACTCCATTCATTTCCTATTTCTAATTAATAGTAAACGACCGACGTTAAAATGAATTTACTAAATTTGAAATGGATTATCGTTTGCTTACGATTTCATGAATATCATCAAATAAACTCTGACCAATAATCATAACATTTTAAGGAGAGACACTGAGACAAGATACATTGAATTATTACGATTAGTTGAAGCTTTCTGTCACTAACTCGTTAACAATATTAAGTACGCTTATTATTTTTTTATTCTCACTTACATTAAAAGTTTTATTTTCAATTGGAAACTTGGTTATTTCAATGAAAAAAGTTAAACGTCTACCATTAATTTATGAAGTGAAAATGATCCAAGCATTTATTTTCATTATAATTTATTCCCTTCAACTACAACTTAATATAAGAGAACATTAACATAAATGATTAAAAACTACTTACTTGTTACTTTCGATAATATTTATTCACTTATTAAACTAGTAAATATTTCATTTTACGACTAAAAATCATAAACAATGTAATGGTTCCGTTTTTTCTTACTTTTTTCCGATATTAATAATATACTGCCTTACTTTTTTCGATATGATTTATATGGACATACATATATGCGTGTAGGGGTGGGCTAGAGGGGGCTCGAGGGGTTCGCCCGAGCCCCTTGTTAAGTTAAGAAAATCATTCATCTCAGATCAAATCAGCACCTAACTGCAATTTCTGTTAATTGTAATACGAAGATGTATCATCTATAGTCTAAAGGCATTATGGCTGAGATTTACCGAGCCCCTTGTTATGATATTAGCAGCCCACCGCTGTATGCGTGTTAGAGAAAAAGTACAACACTAGAAACTACTGGGAAGATAATATTTTCTATGTGATTTATTTGATCAATTTTAATATTTTTGTTCCTGACAATTCATACTATTTGGTCATGTCGCCCTTATATTCAAAAATGTTCTATAGTGAATAAGAATTATCAGATTTTGGAGACGATTGAATTTTAAAATAAAATACATTATTACTGTTAAGTTAAAGATATATCAAACAACTTACTGTGATTAGTTACGATTGATATATTTTTATGTGCAATCATTTCCTACGGCGACATTACTTGCACACCCCTTCCGTTGTGTATCATGTATCGCTCATTGACGAGATATGAGTTAGTACTTCCATGTCTTTGTTATTGTCTTGTTAATCGATACATGACGAGTACCAGATTGTGAGGTTATAAGGACACACACTTCCGGTGCAAAGTTCAGTCAACGATGAGCTTTGAAAAAATAAAGCCAATAACGGGAGGCGTCTACTACTGAGCGAAATTGTGCAATGAATAACTAAGTGTATTTGTAAGGCAGCAATTAATTTACAAAGTTAAAATATTAAAAACGTTAAAACATACCGATTGAAGTGTTCTCGCTATTTGAAAGTGAGAAAATTATCCCGCATACTTGGATATATTTAATAAAGAAAAAGGTAACTACTTTATTTTAAGGGAAAAACAATCATATTTTATTCCTAGTTTTTAAAACCCATTATAAAACCATAATCGACGAAAGCTTTTAACACTATTAATAATAGATTTATTATATTAGTCAAGGATGTAAAAAATAACGCTACAGTTATTTATAAAGAAAATAAGGTTTAAAAGTTTTTAGACATCGAGTTACTACTGAGAGAATAAACCGTATAATTTTTCATAAGCTACACTCACATAGAAGGAAGCTTTATATTTAAAATAATTTAAAGGTTTTTAACTATACAGAGTTTTATTAGATATCATTATATTCAAATGACAGCAATGGCATATTAAATTAATTTAACAGCTGCTGCTTCAGCCTCAACCATTTATTTGTATACGATTTAAGGGATACATAAATATACAAATTATAAGCTTTGGTGCAATAAAATGTTGACTAATAAAATATTTCTAAAAACTTACACTTGAATTTAGTATCTAGTAATAAACCATCATACATTTTTGAACTGCTCGTGGAATATTTACATTTAAACTTTTTCGAATCATAATATTATTTTATAAGTCTTTCCTGACCATTTAAATTCTATATTTATTATGACATTTCTTCAAATTACGTATAAGATCATCGGTGATGGCTGTAAAACCTCTTAAAATGCTATTATGTTTTTTATTCGGTATTTGTACAAGCTCTTAACGATGAAATTTTATTGGCTATTTTACGACATAATTTTTATGGAAAGTAAGATACGATTATAATATGCTTTGAATTATAAGAGAAAAATATTTTTTCCTAAAAGCGACAGAATAAGACAAAATTTTATTCACTGTTTAATTTTGAGTAATATACTATTACTTGAGTAAAATAATCAAAGTAAGTTTTCCTATTAATATAAATATTATAATATACCATTGATTTTCTTAAATCCAAAATACAGGAACTATTTATGAAAATATGTTGACTTATTATAATATTACGCGATCGAAATTTTAGAGTATAACATTTAGAAATGATCATATTTAATATATTAATCAAACTTAAGTTTAAAAAATACAGAATAGCAAATGATTTTTGTGATTATAAATTATTCATACTAACTAAAAATAAAAAAAATAGTGAAACTAATTTATTTCGTAAAAACGGCATCTAACTTATTTATACTCAAAATACTAATACTTGTAGAAAATCCTATTTGATAGCAACTCAAATATATTTATCGATCAATTCGGCGGTCAAAATTAAATACCTAATAGTTAAAAACCTTATTTGATATTAGAACTAAAGTTATTTATAGAGAATATCGCTCATTTATTTTTACTAAATTTATATCCGTTATTTCGGTAAAAAAATAGTATTAAATATGTAATTTTGCTTTATTTTTATAAAACCAATCAAAATATTGTTATAAACGCATTTTTTTCTGATTCGTTTGTTTTAACAGCCCACAGTCTAAAAAAGCTTCTTATATATTGTTGAAACTTTATCGCAAGGTTGTAAAAAATATATTCGTAAATCATTTCAAAATTGACTTCAATCTTAAATTATACTCTCGCAGTACGTGTGAAAGGACAGGTAAATAAAATGTCGATTCATTTTACGATTTAGGCTGGGCGTATCAGTAAACTTATTTCATGGAAATTCTCTCGCACTAACGTTTTATGGCCGATACTCTCCGCGAAGTGTTATTGGGTATTGAGATGTAAAATTAAAGCATATGGTCAGTGTCACTTTTTTATTTGAGCATTGATAACGTATTACGTTCACGAGGCTTACTATTAGCGTTAATGACATTATAAAAAATAATTCCGATACGTTTTTCAACCCACGTTAGTTGCATACATATTATGTATTTTTTACATGATCATCAAATAAACTCTAAGGCAAGGGAAAATTTATAGCGCTTGTGATAGTAACAAAAAATTATGAAAACATATGATATTTTTTTGACAAATATTCGTTTAAGACCTAGCTAAATTTTTATTGAAATTGTCTCAGTTGTTTGAGTTTATTATCATTTTCGGCAAACTAAAAGATACTTTGTATTGTCTGGAAGTAATTTTGTTGAAAACTATGTCAAATCCGTTTTATGAAAATTTTGTAAAAAAATCAGTTATAATTACATAATGTTTCAGACTAGTTTCTTTCGTGATAAGTTTACATTTAAAAAAATCGCGATGAGCGAAAACGGTCTTTATCATTACATACAACTGTGGACTCAGTAGAGAGAAATGTATTTTATTTTTATACCTTTCCACTAAGAATTGATAGCTAACACCTTGAAAGTGACAGAATCAATCGTTGAAGAAAAAAAAATCTATAACTATCATCTAATATATTTTTAATTTAACAATCAGTTACTATTTTGCTATATTATGAACATCGAACCATAACAATTGATCAAACAAAAAAAAACTTTTATTTAATATTTGATATAGTTTTCACAAAAACTTGTGACGATTTATTTCAGAAGAACTGATTTATTAAAAAAAAAAAAAAAAAAACTAGCACTTCATTCTTCCAAGTACCATTATTGGTATACATTGCTATTTTTGTTACGATTTTTTTTTCACATGGAACCTTTTAGTACACGGGTCGCGATCTGTTAAACTTTAACGATCAACAAATACCAGCTTACACCCAGACGTGGAAAATATTTATGGAAAATTTTATCACAGCTATATTATATGCTTAAGTTACTGCATACATGTTTTTTTTTCCGCAAAATGTTTATTATTTTATGTCTTCCGTTAAGAAAGTTTACGTACGTCCGCAAATAAAATTCACGCATAAAAAATCATGATTTCAATACAGTACATTGAATAATCAATTACAATGTTAGTCAGATATTCAATAAATTAAAAATATCTATCAATATAAGTCCGATATCTATAATTTAGTTTATCATCAAAGTTACCAATAATGTATGTTTATTTTTAACATTTTTTTCTTAATTTAGTTTTCCAGTTTTAAAAATAATATATACGTTAAGCCTTTTATGGTACATTAAAAGCTTCCTTTGTATCTGAAATTGCTTTGTTTTTTACATTAAGGTAGATTTAAGAAATTCATTGTACAAAATATACGGCTAATTATACAAAACTTATGTATGGGTTGTGATAATAAAATAATTAAGTTTATAATAGTTGACAAAACTTAAGCTGTTATAATTATAATTTAAGATTTCGACTGAAGGTGCTCGGTGGAATTTCATTATTAAATTTGAATCGTTCAAACTATGTACACTCCCACAGATTTTGTCACTAACGACCCGGGTTTCGCCTTTTGGCATCTTCAGGCGAAACCTGGGTCGTTAGTGAAAAAATCTATTATAATTGTTTCCCATATCTATACATTATGCTTAAAAAATATTAAATTTTAAACAGAAACAATATTCAGTATTATTCATGAGAAAGGAAATATATTTTTTAAAAAACTACTCATGGAGCGTATTTGTATAAATATAAAGTATAATTTAAACATATATTTATACAGCTCTAGATCATTAGATTGTTTAATATCATGCAAGTAGTAAATTTCAATCTCTTTATAATACAGTATTTTTTTACCTTAATAAAAATTTATTGACAACCGTTTGTTTCGTCCAATAAAGCTGAGGCTTGAGATAAGAATATATTCCTATTTACAAATGGAGTCGAGGTGTGGCATATGGCGACAGATTAATTCTCATACGGACAAAGTAATAATATGAACTAAACTTAAAACGATGGTGTCATGCATGAATAAAAAATATCAATATAAATATATTTTATTACGCTTGTAAGGCTCTTTCTTATTGAGTTATTATTTTATTTAAGTAAATGTTTATTTCGAATTGTTGATTGACTTTGAAATTTATATTTCGATGTTCTAATATGCGCCCATTCGATATTAAAAAAGACATAATATTTATGACGTTGTTAAGCTTAGATTAAAAAGTGTTTATATGTTTTGTGGTGTATAAATCAGCAAACAAATAAAAAAAATACGCTTACAAATTTCTTTATTATTGTACCATACACAGAAATAAATATAACATTAGATAAATAAAGTAAAAATCAATCATTGCGGTATTAGTTTTAGGTATATTCCAATTATACTATTATTTTACTAAGAATTAAATATTTTAACTTTACGAACGTTTTACAATTATAGTAAACTAGCCCGTAGGCAAAATATTAATATAACTATAAAATGTATACGAATATTTTTTTGACATGTTATATTTTGTTGATACATTGAACAGTAAAAAATAAAAATATATGGAATAAGAAAATGAACGATCATAATAACATTATTATTATTGATACCTTTAAAGTTTTTCATTAAATATAAAATTAAAATTGAGATTTTCGTTGCTTCATAGGTTGTGTATCATACTTAATTTCGTAATTTTATAAGTGAAGAATTATAATTAATTTACAGTTTATTCGTAAATAAAAATACGATACTTAGTCTGAGTATGCTTCCTAGAGAGACGAAACAAGTGTCACAATTTGTAACATAACTTAGTTATAAATTTTAATAATATATTAAAATTTAGATTATTTTATAAATTCATATAAAGCGGCTTACTATCTTTTAAAACATTTTATTTGTATTATTTATAAACGTTTTTCTGTTTTTTATTATTGTGAAAATATTTGCTATGAGGATTTCGTAAAATTGTTTATTTTATCCACTGATATTGTTGTCTTAAAGTGTTTTACAAGTGACGCGATAAAATAAATCAATATTGTATCATTATACCAGACATAATATGGAATTTTTTTGTGTTTTTTTTGCTGAAGTAATAATCAATTTTCATTAAATATAAATACACTCTCAAACCAGTTTAGCACAGTTGGTAGTTAGTCGTATATGGCATTGTTTGAAACGTGGTGGTGCAGCAGTGTTGGAACTTACCAGAGATCGAACATGTTTGATATAATTTTTGCCACTCTGAAAATTTTGAACATATTGGGTATGTAGTACAATATCCATGTCCTATGCGAATCGCAAAAACGTAATTTCAGTGACGTACATTTAGATTGAAACTTATTTTATATTCATAACTTATAAATCGTCACTGTTCTGACAGAATCTGGTAAATAACAGATTGATAGTTCTGAGCAAACAGCATACAAATATCAGCGTTTAAGAAAAAGCATGTAGCATCGATATTTACGTAACATATATAATTATAATATCAAACTATATATGATCTTATGAGAAGTGAATTGAGCCAAGTGGTTTTTATAAAAAAATGAGTTGAATGCGTTATAATATTTTTCATGTCTTAACGTATCGCAAAAGTGAAGTTAGCTTAGTTACACACTGCAAATAGTGTTCACTCTCAAAAATAAAAAAAATATGCAATCCACCAATGTTTCAAGTAAAGTCGTGATTGTACTTTAAAATCCAAAAGAAAAGTTAACCATTTTACTTCATGAAGGTTCAAATACATTGTGTATTAATAGCCTATCTGACAAAAATAAGAGTTTGAAAATTAGTGAAAAATTGACTGCCTTTAATCCTGGATTAGTAAAAACTGTGTAAATGTTTTTTCTAGCAAATTGCACTAATAAATGCACCGACTGAGTTATTCTATTATTCCAAGCAAATAATTGATATCAAAGAATTTGATTGTATACTTTGACAATAAAGAAGCGGATTTAACTAATATCAATATTACTTTTCCCACTGGGAAAATTTCACTTTTGATTTTCTTATTTAGATGTTTAGAATTAGTAACTCTCACAATAAAGTTTATTGAAGGGATGAAATTTGTGTCACACATGCTTATAAGCACAGCCAGTGGAATAACCAAATCATTCATTTTAATTATATAATATTGAAAATGAATGTTTACATATCTCCGCCAAACCCATCTACAATATGTGGATTAAAATTCTTTTAATTACAAAATCTTTATTATTAAATTTAGGTTACAGGCTCGGCCATCATCGTTTGCCAAAATTCAATATACATATGACACCGAATAACGAATTCGATTCATGTCATTGAAATTGTCTCGAGTGATAGACAACGATTTTATCAAAATATGGACATGGATAAAATGACTCTTAACCGTTTTAAGCGAGATTAACGGTAACATAATCACAATCCTTAAAAATATTTGTAATTTTATTTTAATTTGTTAACGGTTAATAACGACCTTTTAAGGCTCAAACAAATAAAAGAATATTATCATAATGTTATAATTTTTCTCACGAATGGATTTTTTTACCAACATTTATTGCATTGTTTATTTTTTTCATGTTTGGTATTGTTTAGTTTCATGTGTTTACTAATTAAATATCGCATAATTTATACATTACAGTAATTTTTGCAGTATAGTAAAATTGCTCTGTATTCATTGTGAAATATGTGTTTTTATGTTTATACATATTTATATTACTGATAAATTTTTATGCGTATATTGAATATAACACATGTCATAAAATCATTTTATTTTATTATAATATTATTGTATTGTTATAGTCTAGATTAAGTAGTTTATTGTTTAATATATATTACAGGTACATCAAGATTTAATTTCATTCGTTAAAATCTCAAAAAAAATTCAAAGTGTATTGTTTATTACGGTAAACAACAAACTATTTCTTTACCACGATGATGTTTTGTATTAAAAAAATCCTTATTTTTTTTCATTAAAAAATAGGTTTTTTTCATCTGTTTTTCTCTTTCGGATTTATTTGTTTTACTTTATTGTAAGTGATTGTAAATTCAGATGAAGGTTTTTGGGAAGAGATTAATCATTAATGATCGTAATATAATAACGTTTTTTTAGATTAAATTTTGAATTGAAGTTTTTCCAATAATTAGGAAAGAATCGATCGAGATTATTTTGGTTTAGTGATTCAATGTTAATTATAACATAATTATTACATTAAAAATTTTCCTATATGTAAAAATGGCTGGAGTAAACTTTAATATAAATATATACATAAGTAGTGAATATATTGCTTTTTTAGAATTTTCAATATAAAATGAATTTCTCCTAATTGGTGAAATCAGCTTAACATATTGCCCAAAAATCGTTAATGAATCTGCTCTTGAGAGTTAGGGTAAATCACAAAATAAACACTATAAAAGATTGAAATAAATTTCTTTATTATGTACATTTGTTTGATAATATTCTTTCGTTATAATGTCATCCACTAATGACTAACCGTAAATTGTAATAAAATTAAACGATCACTTACTGAATTAAGTTTAATTAAAATATATATCTTCGGCAATCGCTATTAGAGTACGGATGATTAAATTATACTATAAAAAGGAAAATGACCATTTTCTATTCAATAAAAATGTTTTATATTTTCAGTAATTATTATTTATAATATTGTTTCTTGGACAGCATTTCTATAAAAATGGTAAGGTAATTTGCATAAACTAGACGTTATTTAAATTTATGTTCATTTAAACAACATTCGTTTTTTTTGGCGTAAACAATAAATAAAACTGTTCAACCTTCCTTGTTCTGAAATATAATTAAAATCTTACGTTGTTTCACAATAAAATAATATTTATAAAACAACCGTAAAAGAGTTTGAATAATTGAATGATTTATGAAATAATTTAAATACTGATTAAGTACACACCTGTGAATTGAACCAAGAATTGATTTCTATCGAATATATAACAAATATGGTGCAAGCATGATAACAATTATTATTCTGTCAGTTTCGATTAAAATTCTCAGCTGAATTAATAACTTAATTCTTTATTACAACACTTCGAATACAGGTTACTTGACTTCCACACCTTTATTTATCAAAGATGAAATAAACAACGATATCCTAGTAAACTAGTTTCTAGACTTTATCGATCACGTATTCAATATACCAAAATCATATGATATGATATAATAGTATGCTGGGTCATTTATTAAAACTAAAACAAACAAAAAAATAACTAGGTTGTTTTTTTTTAATATGTATTTGCCAATTATAAATTAAATCCGTTAGGCAATGGCTAATATGAATGTTGTTTCAATTTTAAAAAATAATTTTTGAAAAATGAATATTGTATAATAACATATTGATATGAGAAAAATTCACATGATTAATAATACAGTGCTGTAAACGAACCAATTTTGCAATGATTGTGTAAAAAACAAGCCGTTTTAATTATTAAAAACGTATATAAATACTGCAAAAACCTACAAGACGGATCCGGCCCCCCTAAATTTTCCATCCGATCCCCGATTTTTATAACAATTATATAAGAAATATTTATTTTATAAGATTTATAATAAAAACCAAAAGTACTATTTTTCCTCCGACCCCTAAGTGTTTTAAATATTCCATCCGGCCCGTTTCTTGAAAAGTATGATATGGTCCAGTAAAGATAACAACAAAAAATAACATTGTGTATAGTATTATTATCTTAGTAAAAATTTGATTGTTATTTTTGTATATATGAATACTTTACTTAAGGTTATAATAATAGTGTAGTAGTCTATCATAACATAGAGTGATAACAAGAAAATCCATGTCTTTTGTTATCAATCTCTAGTAATCGTTCTAATTGCAAGTAAATGCTTCGTCCCTTTTTGCAAATCTTTGGAATATTTTCTTAAAAAAATTAAATGAAAAAAACTACAAAAAGCTCTCTCTGCTAATTTAAAAATACTTCTTTATTATGTTAATAGTTGTTCAAATATAACTGGAAGTCATTAGATAATTTAATAATAGTAAATAGCTATCTTAATGGTGGCTTATCTATTTTTGAATATTATCATAATATTATGTACTTTCATATTACATGTTATTTGTCGGTAGCTACTTAACATGGGTAAATAAACGATTGACTATTTAATTACCATAGAAGTGTAATTAATTAAATGTTCTCTATTTTGTTTCTTTTTCAATTGATAGATTTATTGAATTACGTCTCAGAGCAGGTGGTTTATAAACGTACATTTCACTTTATCAAATATAATATATAAATATGTTATTTAGTATACCTAATAACTTCTGGTATTGCGGTGCGGTGGCAAGTTTTGCCATTAATGTTAACAGTACATAAAAAAATTAGGGCGCATTGATTACAAGATCAACTCGCTCGAACTGTAGATTTTTTTTGTTATCGATTTATGGCTTAAAATAGTTTTTTTTAATGGTGTAATTTATTGAGATAGAAAAAATATTTGATCGTATTAGAATCGCTATTGTGGCTTTAGTTGCGGATATATTAACGGTTGACATTAATCTTGCAAAAAATGTTTTTAAATTGACTTATCTTTCACACGTAAAATGCTTTTGTCTTAAGCCAAAGCACAATAATTTAAGTTGTCTTGTAGCAGCAGTAAGAATGAACACATGAAAATGTAATGTTTTATCAATTGTTTCTGAATGACAAAAATTAAATCAATAGTCATTAAAATCAGTGCTTGTCTTTCCATGTAACGCGGTGAAACGGCGATCCGGCACCCTTTTCTCGGAATTTTTATTGTTTCAAACCAAAATTCATAAACTTTTATTTTTATTTTTCTTTTAAAGCTGTTGATATATTTTCATGGAAACCTTTATGTTTATTTCTATCTTAAGTTCTTTTTAATTATAATTTTCAAAGAGGTATCAGACCCATAGACTTACTCTGTGACCAGAACCAGGAATCTTATGTTTCATGTATTGCTTTGTTTTTCAAATTTTCTTACTTACAAGCCCTTTTCCTAACAGTTGGTCCATAGCCCAGTGGTCAACGTGGTTGGCTTTCATAACGGATCTCACGGGTTTGAATCACAGAACCAAGAGCGGTTAGTTAACAACTAGGCCTGTCTTAACCCTATCCTTCTATCCTTACTCTCGGGGAGAAAATAAGTTAAGAAACCGAGTAACCAGCAGTTCTCGTAAAAAAATCAGATTAGATACCTTCTTTAGGAATCAACATGTTTGTCACTAGGAATGGAATCGGATGAGAAAAAATCTTAACATTAAGTGTGTTCCGGTACCTTTTATTTTTTCAAAAAAGCAGTAATTAAAATAAAAATCATGCTATATAAGAATATGATTATTATGCTGTATATTCATTATTGTTTGAAAGTCAGTTGAGATTTAGCAAAAAGAATGCCCATTATTATGTAAGAATCACTTATATTCTGTAAAGAAAAATTGCTTCTAAATTTTTTTGAATTTTCACTTATTTTTCATTGTCATTGTCATAATTATTATTTTATATTGTTTCAGTTAATGGTTAATGGTGTCACATAATGAATGATGGCACCGACCGGTGGATCTGGTCCGAGTTCGGTAATAGGCGCCGCCCTACGAGAGGCGGCAGCTCGAGGAGACTCCTCGCGGCTCACCCTCATGCTGCAGACGCCGACATCTTCAGCACATGTCAACGAAGCAGATGAGGTTTGTCAATATATTATCATTCACGAGAAGCGGTCATTTATCAATATTATATTATAAAGCACAGACCATCTACGAGCGAAGGCATCTTTACATTCTAACAGGTGCTTTCACTTGCGTTTTAGTTAAACGTATGATTTAAAACGACAAAAATGTGTGTTCATGAATCGTATTAAGATTTATTTATTGTTTTAAGACACATTGGGTAGGTTTTGTTCGGTAAAGCGAGAAAAAAAATACACACGTCTTTAAGAGATTTTTTTGGTTTTGAAACATACGCAACCAATTATCGCATGTGTGTGTACTGCTTTCTATTGAGATTTTTGTCAGTTAATCGTTAAGGCTGGAACACCTAGTCGCTGGCAGACGTAAGTTTTTGAAATAATGTAGTCAAAAAATATATTTTTTAGTTAAGAATAATTCTGGAATCTGTAAATTTCATTTTTTCTCCAATGATCTGAAGCAACTGTGGTTTACGAAATATGTCAAAATATGTCGCTATGGCCGTTAGCTGTTACGCCAGTTATTATTTTTTAAAACGAAAAAATGAAATTATGGAAAATGATCATTGATTGAATTGTGAATCACGAAATTCCGGGATCACAAAATGGGTCCGAGATTGGATGCCCTAGTCATAGTTATGTTTATAAAAAAAGATTTTCACCTACTTCTTTGTCAAAAGTATCCAATTCAAAGATTTCATTAAAGGCATATTTTAAAATTCCATTTTCTAATATTCAATATATTATTACAATAGTATATTAGTAAAAACACCAATTTATCATATTCTGACATTAATCACAGCTCTGTAGTCTACTGGAGAATTAATGTGGGTGATGATTTGTGAGCCATTTTGATATAGTTTTACATATAGACATCATATTTTTTCTAGTATAATATCAAACTATCAGACAAAACTAGCCACCAAATTTTTAATGTTCTTGAGACTTCTGGATGATTTATTGGTATAACAGTGGACGAAGTTTGGATATACGAGACGTGATGCTTAGCAAATATTTATTAATTAATACCAACCCCATTACTTAGAAAATTCATGATGTAAATTTCACTCAATAGTAAACGGTACGGTATACTTCATTCGTAACTGCCAACAACCACGATAGTTATTTTTTCTTCTACATAAGTTATTAAATACAGTTTTACCACATGATAAAATTCTACGAATTACTAGAATATTTGCTATTAATAACGGTCCGACCTCTTTGGTACTAGTCGTGCAACAATCGCAAGCTTGATGTGTTGACATTTCATAAGAAGCTTCTCTACTAACCTGAATAGGACAATGTTATCTTACCATTTATCTTTTCAATCAGTTTTATAAAACGACCTGCGTATAGATTGCTTTAATATAAAAATTATAGCAATACTCTCAACATGACTATTATAATTGTATGTAGTCGCAACTAAAACGTGACAGATTTAGGACTTTAAAATAGTTTCAAAAAAACATTGAAATTATATTCAGAGTAAATGGCTAATCAAGTTTCAGTCTCCATTAAAAAGAGCTTCAATTAAGATTTTTTTTTCAAAATGACATCCTTTTACTTCTAAAGGATTTTTTTAAGAAGTGCGACTTACTTTATCCTAGTTTTTACTTTCGGAACTGGATTTAAAAATGTGTGTTTTCGGTGTTTCATTCGTACGCTTTTATTGTTATAATATAATATTTTGAGGCAGCCGTGTTACTTTGGACCAGTAGTCAGCAACCAGAGATTTCGTTAGGATGTTTGTTACTAAAATAATTTTATTTTTAAACATATTATTTTAACTTAAACTGGCTAATCCAGTAAAAAAATATAAGACTAAGCGTATGCTGAGTTGCAACCGACGCAGCGCAAAGAAACACAGAATTGACAGGTGCAGGCACCCAAAGCAGAAATGTGAGATCAACGTATGCATGTGACAGCTTTGTCACGCAAGTGACATATATGAATGACATATAATGACATAGTTCTGTAAATCACTGATCAAGCAAGTGAAATATGATTAACAAATCCACAATAATTCTTTTAATATGTTTTAAAAGTAGTCTACAATAGTCGTATCGTATAAAAAAGTTTAGTTCGCACAAATTCAATTGGCTTAACTGTCATTTTGGCGGGGAAATTAAAAGAACCCGTCCAAGCTTATACGCTCTTTGAAGAGTTAAAAAAAAGTCTTGCGTCGTTTAATTTTGGGAATTCCGCAAATTCCTGTGTTTTTGAAATCGACAAAAAATTGTTTAAAAATTCCCAGAATTTCAAAATTGCCGAGGAAAAATTTCTCAATTTCACGATTTTACGTTGAATATTCAATTCCGGAATTTCGGGATCACAAAAAGGGTCCGGGATTGGATGCCCTAGAACACATGAAGCAGTAATCTATGCTGCGATCACAACGTACCGCTGCACAGAGAAGATGCATATAATATGCGTCGCACGTACCTGCGTATTAGCGTACGCGGCTCTGTGCTTATTACAAAATCTGTGCTGCCCTGGATTGCACTGCGCTGCATCTCAGCAGGTATCCGGTAAATTGCTCGAATGCAATTCTTCGAATGTACAATTCCTCGAAATGCAAGTTTCTCGACATGCAATTGCTCAAATATCAATTGCTCGAATTTCTTGGTTAGTTAAACGATTTTAATACAGTTTAGTGTTTATTACATAGTAGTTTTACACTCGGCATTTTATCACACCGTATGTACTCTTAGTTTATAAGTTGAAATTTTTATCAAATTATGTATTATTTTGTACTATTTATCATTGCCTCTAGAATTATTATTTTGAATGAGTAATTATAAAAAATGTTTAAACTTAAATCCTTTTTTTCTAAAATATAAAATTCGAGGAATTTGTAATTCGAGCATTTGACATTCGAGGAATTGGTTATTCGAGGAACTTGTTATTCGAGCAATTTCCATTCGAGCAATTGTATTCGAGTAATTTGCATTCGATGAATTGCATTTGAGGAATTTACCGGGAATCATCACAGCATACGCTTAGCCTTATCGCTGTTGTCACAAGGAAAGTATTCGGCATATCTTTTTTGTTGCTGCTGAAATTATAATTTAAAAATACGGACAGGTAAAAATTAAACATATTTAAGTGTTTTGTATTCGATAATGATACAAGACATATTGAAATTGATGACATGAGCATCTAAAGAGATATAAAGCATATTTATGAAATTCGATTAAAAACACAATTGCCATTATTATTAAAACGAAGTCTTTGGCCAGCTTAATTTACTCACACCATTATGAACAGTTTTGACACTCGCTGAGAAAAGTCTGTGTCGTAATAGGTGCCGCGTGATTGATGATCAATTTCTCTGTTAGAAAAAGAGCTAACATATCAGTTACATAAAAAATCCTAATATTACAATATATCGTGACGACAGAGTGTATTTTACGAGTATGATAAAAAGGTGAAATGCGTTGCAAATATTTAATATACAATGTTCTCCGATCAGCTGAATTTCTTTTGTTATCATTTATCAACAAAAAAATGATTGTAATTTAAGTTACCGTCAGTAAACAGTATACGACAAGTAAACATATATATGTTTATAACAAAACGTTTAAACGGCAACGTATGTTTTTTCATTTATCGTTCAATTTAGACAAATCGTTTGCATTATTTTTACTTTATATTTGGTCGAGATTAAAGTATTCAATCCCGGAGCCTTTTTGTAATCCCGTGATTGGGCACTCAACGTGAAATCGTGTATAATTTGAAAGTTTTGGTGAGTCGTTTTTTTTATTTTTTTTAGCTCACCGAGAAATTTGAAATGCTCAATTCCCTATTACTTTTTCCCCAGATTATCTCCATAACTCGTTTTTTTAGCTCACCGACGAATTTGAAATCCTCAAATCCAAAATCCTATCAATTTTCGGGATTTGCTCAAAATTTCTCAATCCCGAAATCCCGGAATCGCGACCATGTCAATCCCGGGATTTCGGGATCAGAAAATTGGACGGGATCCCGGGATTGGATGCCCTAGTCGAGATGCAGTTTTTATTATTGCCTGAATGTCAGTTATTGAGGATGAAAAAAAAAATGTTGCAATAATTAATATTTATCTTTTTCACATTCGTAGACGAAAATTTCAGTTTACCCTGTTAACCCTATGCTATTTATTTATGGATAAACGATACGTGCTATAAATTATATATCGGTTGTAGTATTTCAAGTAGTTGTAAAATATAAAAAAAAGACAAAGCAAAACAAGAACTTTTAATAAAATGAAAACAGATAATAAATATATCTTTTATGTTTGTAATACTTAATATAATTTATGTTTGAAACTCTATCTCGACGTCTTTTTACCACTTTTATAAATAAAAGAAATGTTACTATTTATTCAATACTAAAGAAATTGACAACGGATAAATGTCTTAAGTTATACAATGAGTTATTGACAAGCTTAATACCAATCGATTAGTGTATAAAAATAATTGGCATTTAAGTTTGAAACTTTGAATAGATAGCCATTCTTTGATAATAATTTATATAAATGCCTTCAGCGTATAACGGAGACATTTAAATGAGTTTATATCTGGCATTAGATAAAGTGTGCTTAATATAAATTATGTTTTTTGACTGGACCCGTTGGAAATAGCATTGAATTGTCTTATGTGGCTTTATGTATCTCTGGTTATAATAATTTATCGATGATATGTTCCAAGCATCGCGATAATTGATCTTGAGTTCAGATGCCTTGAATAATGAATCGGTTTTTTCTTTCTTTGAATATACATATTTTAAAATGTATCGAGCCAATTTATACATGGATAGAAATTGGGAGGTACCTGCAACTAATTAAAAAGAATTCATTTAAAAATCTGTCTGCCTCTGATTTAATCGCTATTATTAATATGTGCTCGCATTGTTATTATTTAGTCATAATTACTGTTATCAGAATGACTTAAAAAATCTACGGTTGTTATTTATTCTTTAAATAATTAAGTAATTATTATCAAGTGAGTTAGGGTGATTTAAAAATTGGTAATTTATGAAAAAAAAAAAATCGTCATTTTTTAGTAATAATCGCCCAAAAAGCCGTACGCTAGAATTTTAACGGCATTTTATTATGGAAGGTTATGACAATATCTACAAAGCTGAATGATTTGGTTTTGATATCGGGTAAAATTTAACACTTCCTCTACGGTGATAAAAAAAACTTCCGATATGTTGCTGGCCCTTAAAGAATCAAGTGAAATATGTGTTTTTTTTTTTTTAAATACGTCTTGGGTTTTTACCGTCCATCAAGTGTTAAAACATGTTTTTTCACTTGTTTCTGGGCCAGCAACTAACTGCTGCTTATTAAAGTTACTGATCTGCGGAGTGGATCTTTGGCGCAGTGGTCAACGTCGTTGGCTTCCGTGACGAATCCCACGGGTTCGAATCCCGGTAAAAACAAAACTTTTTCAATCGATTTCTATTCGATGGCATGGGTGTTTGTGATGTTAAAATATTCCCTCCCACCGTCATTAGGAGGCCATATGCTCGATCTATTAAAAAAGCTCAATCTCTATTTTCAAAGATCGGAGGAACATAAGAATATGGCTCCGATAGGGTTGGTTGTTAGCTAATTTCATTCTCACTACACTCCATTTTTAGGATCAGAATGATAAGAGAAACATTATATAAGTTCATGCCTTCGTATAAATATACATAAAGCGATTAAAAAATCAATTTACGAAACTGCCCATACTGGGAATCAAATTCGTGAAATTGAACACTCGACCACGGATCCTGATGTTTAATCGAATAATGTTAACTGAACGCTAAGTCTAGAAAAAATATTTAATTATCTATAATTGTATAAAATAAAGCTTATTTTTATCGTTCGATAAAGGCTTGTCAATAGTTATAAATATCCGTCTTAGATGTAAAAGTTAATGTTTTATTCTCCCAAATAATAACAACAACCAACATAAGCGTTTCAAATGGTTTTTTTAAAATTGTTCTCCCCATTTAAAGCCTTCAACTGATAAAATCTTTCTTAATACCGTACTCAGCTAGAATAATTGTGGGGTTATGCAAAACGTACTATTTCCAAAACTCGAGCTTTTCAGTATAATCAAATACTATAGCGAATAACGACAGTCTTTTAGACATTTTATATTAAAACTAATAGGACCAGTCGATTCTTTAAGCTTGAATTACCTTATCTGCATACCTAACTCAATATCGCTCATTTTAGAAACAGTACGTTTTGCATTATAACCCCACAATTGTGAGAAAGAGACATACAAAGTTATTTAATACTGTTTCTCTCACCCTGGAAACACAACTTGCCAAGAAACTGAGAACCCATTTCATATGGTAAATTTAAGTAGGAAAAACGGGTAGAGACGTTATTTTGAATTTCATTCAAATATTTTCTAAGTCTCCATATTTATCCATGGTACATTACTTAGTTTGACACATCGTTGTGTTCCGACTGTCATTACATTAACCGGGAATACCGATAAATCCAGTTTGACCAGGAGATAATTTTCATTACCGGTATTTCCTCTAAGCCCGTGCCTACAGATCACCACTTCAACATGAAAATAATAATAATAATGAATTATGGCTACACCTACTCCAGCCATGATAAAACGGTCTTATCTCAGATCATCATTAGATGCTTACGTTTCGTTTTGTTGTTTTGGCCTTACGGATGGACAATGATGAATTGCTTTTTCTACCGCTATTCGTGACAAAATCTTTAAGCCCAACTAAAGAAATCTTCATTGAAAGTGGTTATTCAATTCATCAAGTATTCATTTTTAATATTGTATTCAAATCATAGGGTTTTATTATTATAATTAAATCAATTATCAAAGACCAGGTTTTTCTGACAATGAGATTTTTAATTGCTATACAACTACAGCGAACATGATTATTCTATTTGGGTCATATACATATGTATATGTAAATGCATTTTAAACTGGACACTCTACATACCTTTGTTTGGTAAAACAAGTTTATTAATTGTATGAGAATTAATTAACTGTGTTCTAATATTTTCAGAAATGAATAGTTCTTTGAAAACGTAAATATGTCTTTTTAGTGTTTCAATTACAAAATACTTTATTTGATTAAAATTGTTGTAAACGTAATACTTTAAATATGAGATGAAAAAAAATGCTTTAGTTGAATATAATATGTTATTTCACTTCGAATATCAAACAGGTTTCTGCATTTCTTAAAAAAAAAAACTAGATGTCAAAAATAATATTGCGAGTCGCTTACAGTTAATGTAATTCCAAATCAATAAGCTCAGGTGAATGTCAGATTTTTTTGTTTTTATATATTTGGCTTTCAAGTTTATTGTTAACGCGCATGTTATTTTCTTAAAATAATTGAAATATAATTGATAAATAGAACATCATCATCAATTTTCAAGATAGGAAATGATATATTGAAAAACATAACATATAATTTTGTCTTTGCCTGGACTTAAACCTAAACCATTTTGGTTGGTAAGCTGAGTTGTATAAAAATGCTTATTATGATTATTTTAGCAAATGTATATAAAACAGTAAGTAAATCTTCGATATAACGGACTGTTAAAACCGAAGTTTGTTTGTGTATTAAAGTTTTTTTGTTGAGAAAATAAACGATATAGATAAGGTCAGTTACATTTACAAAAAAATAGTTAAAAATGTTATATTATTGTAGAAAAAACGTATGTGTTAGAGTGTTGTAAAATTATCGGTTTGCACGCGTTAAATCTGTCACAGTAATATGGTCACGTGATTTTGATTCGTATAACGTTGACTACCAATACAACAGTGTCTTTAAAATTTGTCTATTGTATAAAGGTCCAATATCGTGGTTTTATTGTGGAGAGAAGAGGGAAGAACTTTTTTAAAAATTAATCGCAGTTTTAATTTAAAATAGCAAAAATTAGCACCGGATTTGAAAATTCTATAGTGTATTTTTTCATACAACCGCATCTTTCCGACAAATATTATTATTACCTGCGGCCGATTCCCACGAACGAGAGAGATCCGGAGATCTTTCCATAGAATTAATATTCAAATACATCGCCGACTACGAGGTGTTTCATCCATCTCTTCTTTGGTAATTAATCTTGTAACAAAAATAATACTTCTTGATGGCAACATTTTTTCTCATCGAAGCCTCACGAATCACAAAAGAACCGAATCTCTCGTCTGCCTTTTTTGTTGAATAATCATCTTGATGCGTCTCATTTATATGATGACCAATTAATTTAATTACTGTATCGCTTACACCGTGGTTCTTGAAAGATACATACATTTATTTTAATAGTGTGAAATACATTAAATGGAATCGAGTTACTTAACTTTTATAATAGAAGCTTCCGTAGTAACATTAAACGTCGATGTTGAAAAACAAACGAGAGTTGATCTTTAAAATATGTAAATCGCTTTCCATACGTACAATATTTTAATATAAATGTTATCTAAAAGACACGCATTTCAATCTTAATACGACAATATCAAGATATCAAATAAATTTATAATTCTTCCATTTTGTCAATACTGAATGGAAATACATGTTTTAGTTTTTTTTTGTCAATTATAGGATATTCTAAGTAACATGCTTTTAATTCATTCTATTGACACAGAAATTCTTTGCAGTTGCATAAATTATGTCAACTGCTTATTTATGATATACATTTCAAATATACCTCTGTTTGATCCTACGCGGCCCGCAATACGCGTCCTGCAGTATTATTCCGATATGTAATGGTCTTTTACTGGAATATTACCATAATCCGAGATTTTTATAGAAAAATTGTTTACGATAAAACGTATTTTATTCGTGTAGCATATATGTAGGTTCGCAAACTTATTTAACGCATCCCCTCATTTTAAGATAAAAAATACTAGAAACTACCTTTTTTAAATTAAATAAAACAGAAAAACATAGTGATTTTTATAATGTACATGTCTATAGTGTTATAAATTATATAGATTGACACTTAAAGTGTTGTTCATACATACACGTATTTATAAAATAATTCTAATGAGAAGCACGAAACTGATATGTCATCAATCTATTAATGTTTTACAGTTTGTTATTTCCGATAAAACTTTAGTATAAATATAAAATTACGTCACGTAATCGTAAATAGTATTTTTTTAAGGTGATTTTATCGAAAATTTTGAATAATTTATAAGATTAAAACACCTCATTGCCCACTTTTTTTATTGCAATATCGCCCTACCTCCTCCCCAAAAAGCAAGACCTCCTCAGTTTCCTTCAGTACTTTTAGAGGCCAATGGGGCCACTTTGGGAACCTGTGAAGCAGTACATCACTTACATGTGGCCAACAGGGACTAAAACGGTATATATTATCTTCCTTTTTGTAGTCATATGCCACGTAATATTATAATAATGTTTTTCTTGTTTATAACTGAATTTTTACTAGTAATAATTAAATAATATATACCATGAAAACAACACCCTAGTTATTCTGTTATTTATAAAAAAGCCCATTTATATATTAAGAAAATATTTCTTCTAAATGAACAAAATAAGCCAGATTAAATAACAGTGATTTTAGATGACTTCTGTAGATATGTATATTGTAGAAGTTTAATATTTTTTAACTTAGATTATTGCTCATTAGTCAACATTGGAAATATATTGTTTTTAAATCCTGTATAGAAACCGTTTATTTTTTTTCCTCACACAGCGAAAACATCTGCGGGGTAATTTTAAAGTAGATAAAATAACTTATTTCTCTTGTTGGCAGATTCATTTTGTAGTTAAATTTTATGGGCGTAAGAATGGCGTCCATCAGAAATTGTGAACTTTATGACCGCTGGCTTTTAAGCGTGGGTGTTTTGAAGTAGGCCATTTTGTATACATAGATAAACCTACCAGATTGCCTTGATAATTAAAAAGTATGTTTATTTCGTAACCTATTGAATAAAAAGCAAACAAATATTGACATAATTATTATCTATACATATTTTTTTTAACGATCACAATAATAGCTTTTTCATTATAAAATACTCTACGTGCTAAAGATGAAATTAATTGAAATAATTGGCTTATTTATTTCTACAACTATTATTTATTATTGATACGTGAAGCCTGCCTTTTTTGCTGAGAAATACCAATCTAATGGAATTTTTGAGTGTAGGTATTACAGCCATAAATTCACGAACCATTCACGATTTTATGTTCATAATAATATTGGTGGTCCAAAATATCTTACGGTAAAATTTATTCATTCAAATTGTTCAATATTTCACGTTGAAGGTGAAATCTTTAAATAATTTCAAGATACTTAATTCGCGTGGTACGAAAAGATAAAAAAAACAAAAGACAAAAATAGTTTTTAAAAACATGACATCAATTTTTGTGAAAGCTTTTGTCAAAGTAAAAAATAAGTACTTTGCGATATTCCGGACGTATTATATGAAATATATGAATATAATATAAATGGGTAAAATCTTAAGAAAAATAAATACACTAATAAAAAGTGCATATATTTTAATCTTGTGCATTTAAAATTAGCTCTATAAATACGAGCTTTAATAAATAAAATTTACAAATTAATAAAGTTTAGTTTACATGAAAATAGTTTGTACTGACAAAAAAGCTTCAGAGATGTGTTTATTAATACAACTTTGGTGTTGAGGAAAATGCTTTTTGTGAAATGTAAACGGTGGCAGAAATTAATTGATGGATATACAATAGATCAGCGATCGTCAAACTTTCAGACCTGCAATTTATCAAATACAATTAAATTTACAATAAAATCCCACGGACCACGTACATGTCTAAAAACTATATGAATATTTATTAAATAGTCGCCCGCTGTGGTCTAGTTGGTTAGAGCTTGCTCTATTGATCAGGTGGGTCTGGGTTCGATTCCCGGTAAGGTCAATGTCAATTTGGATTTTTTTCAAATTTAATCTAAGATCTAAGACAAGGGAGTTTGTTAAGTCAACTATCCTTGAGTTTATCTCATGTGACTTTCAATAATTCTCATAGAGTATATCTCGTATGATCTTTCAATTTCAAAATATTTGACGCATTGGCGTAAGCTGTAATGTCAATTTTTTTTTTAAATCTTTAAAATTAATTAAATTAAATAACAATTATAAAGTTAGATTTTTATTTTGATCAAAATAGCCAACTAGTAAGAGCAATATTCGTTGATGCGTATTTAAAATAAATTGATTTATTTTTGGTTAAAAAAAACTCTACGAACTAACGAAATTTTCTTAGGTACTACCAGTTGGCGACCACTGCAATAGACAACTGGAAAACTACGACATGAATAACGATGATTGGGTCTTCCCTTTCTGAATCCATGTGGATAAAACGACGACTACTTAATCGATGGCTGGTAAATTTGAAGAAGAATCTTCAATGGCTACATATCAGCGATTCAGAGAGTGGCTTTCTCATATCTGTCAAGATTCTCTCAGGGTGTAGACCTTATGGTTATAGGTGTCTATAAAAAATAAAATAACGGTAATTAAGAAATGATTTCAAAATGATTACAAGCAAAGCGGTAAAATATATGTCGATTGCCTTTGATACTAAAAAAATATCCAGAAATTACCACAACATTACGTTTAAAATTAATATCGTATTATTAAGCAGTAAAAATGAAGTAATTGTATTGGTCATGGCTAACTAATCATGATCGAAGTTATTCCGATGAAATCTGCCAAGACTTCGTGGCTATATAGCTACTACTCGAGATTTCGTGATAATCCAATAATGAGTACAATAAAATATGTTCGCATCCGATCAAAGCATTCATTATGCACAGTAAAACGGTCAACTAATATCTAGCATTTGATACGAAACTAACTATTAGATAAGATTAGCGAGTTTGTACGTGGCTGGTTAATAAAATCTGACGTCCATACATCAATAATGGCTGTCCAGGAATATGTTTTTATTTATAGCGATCATACATGAAATGTATAAATCACTCGATCTTTATCTAATTACCCCACGTATGTAGTTTATGTTTTATATCTGATCTATTTAAATTATACGTATAGCTCGAGTTGAATCGATAGGCATTTTTTAATACGACGATAGTCAAATGTAACCGAACACGTCACATATTATTATGTTCGAATTACATTTAATGATTCACTTGAAATAATAATACGCATACAATGATGTGCTTTTGAAATTCACTTCAGTAAAAAAATGTCGTGTCCGTAGCGAGGTGGTCAACGTAGTTGATTTCAATAACGGATCTCACGGAATCGAATCCCAGAACGAGCAGCATTTTTTCAATCGGTATGGAGGAATGTTCATTTTAATTGTGAATGTTTGCTATATGAGTAACCTGCCGTAAAATATATTTATATTTTTCAAAAGAACAAAAACAACATTTTGAACCATATGTTATAGCTTTACAATATCCAATTTCTGGCGTGTGATAGAAAATAAACACAATTTTTTTAATTTATCGATGCTGTTCGAAGGGACGAATGTTTGCGGTGTCCAAGAATTCTCTCCGCCTTTCGAATCATGAAATAACGGGACGAAAGCGATGAGCTAACCACTAGTTCTGTTCTTGTCCTATATTTTTATATCTATTCTCTTTTTTAGAGAGGTTGAGCAGTTGATTAACAAGCAGTTCTCGTAAAAAACAAAAACGTTTCTATGAACTCCATTAGAAGTCCATATAGTCCACATTGAGAGCGGACATAGTTTTTAATTTAAAATTAATAAGATAGGATGACAAGAAAGCAACAGCGTTGTAGATGGCGGCAAGAATATTCGTCTATTCAAAATCCCTCAGTAAAGAATGTGATCGAGTAATTTTCTATTACTAACAAAATAATTATTAAAAAGTACATCGTCATCTTATTAGATAATATAAATACCCGCAAGTAGAACGAATCGTGTTTTATTCATAATGCAAACAAGTCAGTCGTTGGCCAAACGAATCGGTCAAGTTCTGCTGTTATGCATCTTGAAGCATTATGTATTTGCTAACATTGACATTGGTCGTACGTCATACACAATGAGGAGTGAATTCAAGATGTACGATTAAAGAAGTTCGTCGAATAAATTGATGGATAGTTGTGGGGGGTCCTTTAAGAAACTGACACGCCATTCTTTTGTCGCTAAGACACAAATAATGGTTCACCTTCTTGATTCGATCGCTTCAGTGTGTTATTTGTGATTGGTATTAAGATTCGACGACCGATTGATTGATCGAGATCTATATTTTACTGTCTTTTTTAAATTACATTTATTATAGAGCGTTTTGTTTGATATCGATTATTATTTTAATTAATTTCATTCTGATTAATTTTAGTCAAAGATTTTTTAAAGTTTTCTTACATTGTTTCATAGCATTGCCGTATAAAGGATAATTTAATGATTAAACATCAGAGAAAATTGGTCTATTATCTGCGGATGTAAATTTATTGATCAAGAGGTAGTTTTTATACCAGATGTAACCCTTAATGAAGGAGTTATTATATCTGTTAATGAAGAAGCTAATATTAGGGCTTATACAAAAGCAGACTTTTGAAAAAACCTGTTTTCGACAGTCTATATTGTTTGTTTTATCAGGTTTTCGAAGTTTTACAAAAAATGGATAATTCAATTAAAATAGCGAGAAAAGGTTCAATTTTTTATGTTGTTTATTTATATACATAATAATACACAACAATAAATTATTTGGTGTTACTCTTCAGAAAATATGATTTAAGAAAACACAAAGCGTCCACTGTAACAAAATTTCCTGATATCTAAAAAACCCTTTCGCTGGGTAATGATGTGGGGCATATGTTCTTCAAGCCATAAAATAAAAGATCCAAATTTTCTGTCATTTTTTTTAAATTCGGCAAAACCGGTTACGGAGTTAAAAAACCGGTTTTCGAATTTCACAATTTTTGCCAAAAAACTGGTTTTTGAAAACCGACAAGCCCTAGCTAATACCTATTAATAATCTGCTTACATTTTTTTTTTCATTTGAGAATTCAGAGTTCTGTAATATCCTCGAGTAGCATATAAGGCATTTGAAGAGGGTGTCCAAATATGTGTTTGACTATTTATCGCACTTGCAGAGAATGTAGTTATGCCCACTAAATTGGCAAATAGTAGTTTAATTTGAAAAATAACTACAACTAACAAGCAATCAAAAATAAGCATGATTTTCCGTAAAGTTTTTTTACTACGTGCAAATGGCTAATGACATCCAGCAGTTGTCACAATCAGAAGGAATTCAAAGGTAAAAACAAAAATAGTTGAATACACTATAACAGTCCAACATTAGTTTGTCCCATAATTATTTTCCAACATAAGATGAAGTAATATTGGATAATGACATTTTAATCCAATATCCTCTACCAAAGTATACCAATTATAGTGTTTGCTTACTATTATTATATATTTGGAACAAATTTTTTCTTGACTTTTTTGTAATTATTTTCAACCAATTTTCTGTTCCTTAGCGATCAAATGAATGCGAGGTTTTTGTTGAAAAATATATTTCTCATCGTAAAGTTGTTTGATTTCCTCAATACGGATACAATATAAATGTTATAATACTTATGTCTCTTCCTATTTTTGTGTCTTTAAATTGGGGGTGCGTCTTATAATCAAAGACCTAGTAGAGCAGTAGCCAAACTACACCCCTCTAAAGATTTCAATCCGACATCTAATTTTTAACATTTTAATTTTTTGAAAATTCTAATAGGATTTCACCAAGAATATTTATCATCCAGCCCCCAAACGTTTTTAAAAAAACTATCCGACCCATTTCTCAAAAAGTTTGGTGACACTGGTATTACTGATTGGTATATATATATATAAATAAAGACACGTCTTATAATCGAGGAGATGCAGCATCTTTTTTTCACGATTTTTGAAACGTCACTCAAACTAAACTGACATAAATCTGTTAATATTTGATTCATCACTAATACATAAGTATTAAAAATTTGGGGATATTATTATTAAATTAGCAGTCAATACAGTTATAAGACTAGTTATCTTTATTACATGCAATTATTCGAAATTATATATATATTAGAATTATGCGCCCTATAATTATTTCAATTATTTATATATCGTGCAGAGTAATTCTTACATGAACTTTAAATCCGTTCGGATTATATGTAAAAACACATGCTACAGTTTCTCTATCATTGCGAGAATTCATACGGATAAGCTATTGTATTTAATTGCTGATATTTTCATGTTTCGTGACCATCACGATTATACTAAACTCGTAAACGCTAATAGGTAGTTTTTTTCCGAATCTGGTTCACTGTTATTCGAAATTGTACTTTAGCTATTTGAGATAAATTAATAGCCGTAGCTCGCTGAAGCATTGATAGTAAACTAAACATTTTGACAGTAAAATTAACACCGTTTACTAGATGCTAATGAGCATTTTACGTGTAAGTCATCTTTACTACTCATATGTAACGGAGTTTACGTAGTTAAAATAATCTTTTAAATTAAACAAATTACATTTTTTATAAACGTTGTTATGTTTTAAAATCTGGCCATTTAACCAAGTGATTAAATTGGTGCTTATAAAAAATGCTAACTGTCTGAATGAACAATGATATATTGAAGACTTAAAAATAAATATATTACATGCTATCTCATGTGTTACTTTAAGTGGTTTTATGTTTAAAAATAAGTTTAATAACACGTATGGTATTCTCAAGTATATTTCTAATCTTGTAAGGAGTGTATTTTGACAATAAATATTAAAGTTAATAATATGAATAAGCAATGACGTTTTCAAACAGTGTCTTCAAAAAAGTGTTGTATAAGATAAAACAATGGTTCCAGAAAATTTATGCCAAACAACGAAAAAAAATCGGTTTAGGGTATATAGCTTTTCTGTGCTGACCCAAAAAATATTTGATTGAGAACCGCTGCGTTGAATTTTTAAAATATACATTTTCACCTCCAACTAGTTTACTTTTGGTGAGAAGAGTGTCAAAATTGTCAGTTTTTTTTCGGAATAAATTAACACAAAGTTTACAATGTTTAAAATTGTATGGAAATTAAAAATAAAAACAAATTTTCTTTTAACACTTTAGTATGATTTTTTTACATTTTATCCGAACCAATATGTACGTTTACAATATTTAAAATTTTACGGAAATAATATGTAATATTGTAAAACGTTACCAATAAATAAAGCATTATATTGCGTCATTTCAGTAAAAACTAATAACAAACTGAGTGACAAGTTGAAATATTATCTGCCCGAATGGGACTCGTGTTAAACATTCCTGGCAAGTCGAAAATAAAAACGCCTGGGTGAAACTCGGGCTTGTCAGTGTGCGAAGCAAATCCGCGCCCGAGTCACGATTTAACTTAATATTTAGTAAAGCATTTTTATCAAATGTGCAAAACGTCAATCATTTTTTTATTTTTAATTTATAATGATTTTCTTTAGTGTACTACTAATGGTAGATAAAGTATTCCCCAGTCCCGTCAAAACATCTTCGGTCCCGTGTCTTACGTTGCCACTAGGGATTCTGAAGTCTCGGGTTTTTCAAAGTCCCGGGACTCGAGACGTGATAAAGTCAAAGTCCCGGGACTTCCCGGGACTTGGGACTTTTATTTCCCCTTCAATACAATTATAAATTTATTCAAATTAAATATTTGTATGTGTGTACTAAAAAGGGATGATAACGATACATGTATTGAAAAATAACAATGAATTGGGTAAAATTATGATCGTTACTTCACAAATCACAATACAGCTAAAAAATGGTGAAAAAATTTGTAAATAAATCAGGTATGAACATTTAATTATAATATTTTGTAATTGGTTTTTGCAACAGTTATATTTTTTATAAGAATATAAATTGATTTAAACAAATTTCTAATAACATAAATGGAGATATCTTTCTCCTAAACGTTTTTTAATATTTTGTTTCAATTAAACTAATTTTTTTGAGCGTTTTTTACGCAGTTAAACGTATATTTTTTTTCGTACGTACTTTAAAAGGCCGCCGAAAGTATGCGTTAATTAAAATAAATACATCTTTTGAACACATTTATTTATTAATAATGAAGATATTAAATTGATTAAATAATAAAATCAGAACCTCAAATCATACATAGTATGTATTATTTACACAAAAGTTAATATTTTATTTTTGCTTATCAAAATATGATTTTAAAAATAATAATGAATTTAATGACGAATCAGACAGCCGATTTCTTATTTTTGTAATAAACGTTGTTGCAACATTGTTTTTCCAAAACATTGATCTTTCTTGTATTCTTTTCGAAAAACAATTAGTCCCAGCTGAACTGTTGATAATAAAACATTTATAACATAATTCTCTAGAAATAACTATGGGCTTCATAATTTCTTGGAATTCTGTGAATCCCAAGCTTCAAATTGTTGAACTATTGAGTTAAGCGAACACGTGTCTAAGTTTTTTTGTATTTCTGCATGTCCCTACCCATCGAAAATGGTTGTTTCGTATTACAATATATAAATAGATGTTATTTGAAACTTCTACAATTATAAATCTAAACAGCTGTTTCTTTCATAAGGTCCCTTTTATATATGCATACTTAATTTTGTTAAAACCCCGGCCTTTAATCCTTAGCCTGAATATAATGCATTTTTTTCAAAACTGATCTCGAGGATAGACACCAATGTAAATTTATTTTAAATCAAAATTAACTTTTTAGGTCACATTAGCGATTGCTTGCATCCAATTTTATTTTGTTAGAATGGTTTTTTCAAAATTAAAATGTAAAATTTGACTGTCTTAAGTCCCGGGACATTTAACAACAAAGTCCCGGGACTTACGACAGCAAAAAAGCTCAAAAGTCCCGGGACTTTTGTCCCGGGACGTCTCGACACAGAATCCCTAGTTGCCACGTACTAACGTAGTTGCAGCCTACTATGGACAACATCTCAATGTTACCACTGGCTGATTTACAATTCCTTCAGTTTCTTTTTTCTACAACTTTGCGTTATACACCACACGTTGTCGCTTTTGAATCTCTCTGGTGTGACTGGTACTATTGCATCCAAAGCGCAAAGTATAGCAAAATGTGTTCATCCACAGATATTTTGTGTGCGTCCAAAACATGAACTATCAACTTAAAAGTATGGTATTCACGGTCACACAAAGTTTAACTCTAACATAAATTAATAAAATGTTAATTAGTCAAAAAAATATCATGCCATGTGTTTCGAGCACCGTAAAATTCAACACATTAAAAATAATCTTTTTAAAATATTCCACTGTCTTTATTTGATTGGAATGAATTATTTTATTGCCTTTTAAAAATACGACAATATTTTTATATCTTTCCGGTCGCCCGTCACTTAAATTTCAATATTTTATTTAGATTATCGCTTCTTATAACTTGAACCGTTCGTGACTAGATACTTTAATGGCGGCCGAGTACTTAAATGTGCTATTTTATAATGACAACTTAAAAAAATCTGTCAGTAGAAGCTTTTGAAGGTTTCCTGTGATTGGTTTAATATATATTTTATAAATTAGATCGGAACCATTTACAAATAATTAATGATAAAAACTAGAAAGAGAATAATTTTCAACGTTTGAATTCCAGTGAGTTCATTCATAAAATACTCGTTTATGAAATTTGCTCAAATTTATAGACCTAATAATATATATATATATTTTTATATTTTAAATTTAAAAAAAAAATATATTTGAAATTACAGCTTACGCCAATGCGTCAAATAAGTTGAAAGATCACAGGAGATATACTCGATGAGAATTTTTGAAAGTCACATGAGATTAACTCAAGGAGAATTAACTTCACAAACACCCATGTCTTAAATCTCAAATTAAAATTTAAAAAAATCCAATTTGATACTGACCTTACCGGGAATCGAACCCAGACCCACCTGATCGGTAGAGCAAGCTCTAATCAACTAGACCACAGCGGGCAGGCATGAATATCATGAAATCATTTTCGTAATTTTCATAATTCATAATTTTCGGTGGTGTCAAGATGATAGAATGTACTAATTAATGTCTAGCCTTGATTGGTATTGGATTAAGATTGGTAAGGCAAAGTGAATGAATTATTTTTGAAGAAAAAATAAATAGACAACCAGAACTAAAATTTCCTTGATTGATAAACGTTTAAAAATTAGGTATAAATTTCGTCTTATAATGAAAAAAAAAAAAATTGAAATTAGTTTTTTAAATAAAAAATTTACACACCTTTTTTATTTATACCGAGCTCAATATTAAGTAGGAGGAGACTGAGTAAGCTTTTTGTTTTGTTTTTTTCGATAAGTTTTTTTTATTTATATCACACCGAATATAAAATATCCACAATGATACACTCGAGTTACGTATATATTTATAGATAAGCAACTGTAAATAAAATAAAATTGGAATAACTTATAATTAACAAAGTCATCGATAATAAATAATTAATTAATGGTGGTAGTAAAATTATTTTCTATACCAAATTTGATAAGGAATTTAACACTGAGGGGCAGAGAAAACTAATTAAACTGAGTGTTATAATAGCTAGTAGTTAAAAAACAACATTTTATTATAAAGCTATTCACGCAAATTAAAATAAATAAATAATTGTTAACGCTATTTTCTTCGGAGTTCAATCTTCGGAGTTGCGTAATAAAATCTTATTATAATCGTTTTATCTTAATAATAATAATTTTAATACACACATTATATGTATAACAACCTAACACTCATAACAATCACACATTAATAAGATTCAGTTTGTACTTTAACTATTTTGATTATCGTTCCAGAACACTCCTAATACAATGTGTTCAGTATTTTTATTCTAGACGTATACAATAATTTCGAGCAGGAAGTATTATGCAGACTAATGGTTGTTTATCGTAAATCGAGCTACAACAAGAGATATTTTATCTGGACTTAAAGTATGTCGTTTAATTTATGGCCTAAACCACTTTTTCACGGGGCGCTCCAATAATCGAAACCTTACATCAAAACGACATTATAAAACATAGTTTACGTCAAACTTTTTTTAGCTATGAATCTATGGTAAGCAGTATATTTTACCTGTATATTTTGTGACGAATGAGAGAATTTAAAACCACATTTAATGGTTTTTAATAAACATAAATAATACATATTTGTATAAATCGGCCATGAGGTGAAGTGAGCCAAATGGTATATTAGAAAATAATAAGTTAAAAATAATAATACGTCTTAAAGTATTGTAAAAGCAAAGTTACTTCAGTTTAAACACATCGGAATAATGTTATATCCGTAAAATAAAAATATTTAATCTACCGAAATAATAACTGAACACGCGATTGCGCTTAAAGGCTTAAGAAAAAGGTTTTACCATTTAACTATCGCGGCTCGGAGATTAGAAAAATACTTCGCTGCCGATGGGGGTCGTTTAGGGACTCCAGTGGTTTCCTCATTATTGGCCTTATTCTTACGAATTTCTAAAAATATCTCTCTGTATCATTACTCATGCATTTTTTTATAAAAATCCGTGGTTTTTTAATAAATAATCATATTTTAAGTTGCGCGTAAAAAAGACGTCATTCCAGCACAAATATGAGTTTGCAACTGACGCGTTTAGCCCAGCTATCTTACGAACGATCACTGATAAGCGAATATTTTAGAAATGTGGGTATTTGGGTCGCATTTCTTGAGCTTAGAACCGGAAAAGTTAACTAGTTGGCTCACTTCACCTCTCGAGGGCTCATATTATAAGACAATCTACGCGCTTTTGTGATTTGAATCCAACATTTATTGACCGATCTGCACTAAATTTAACACAATAATTTATTGAATCTTAATGGCTTACTTGTAAGTTACTGAAGGGAAATTGATTTTTTTAATGTTAAAAAAACTCTTAAAATTGTGTCTATAACTATACAATACATACGATTTATCCTAACGTATACTAATTAAACTTAAATAACGCTATTGTAGGTGACAGACATGCTTCAGCCAAGCCCTAAATGAAGATTAAATAGTAAGTTGGGCCGCATTATAAAAAATACTAAAAACACTAAGCAGATGATATTAAATAGTTTTGATACAAATATATCAGAGGTAAACTGTATTACAAGTATTTATATATTTAAATGCGTTTTCTTCAAATCTATCTAATAGTTCAAACCAATTCTACTAAATCCTTTGACGAATTGCACACATAAATCAATTCGTTCAAACGTACGTAATTGATTTTTCTTACAATTTTAACCGCGTAAGCTGAATAACGCATAAGTAAACAACTTCCTGTTTTGTTAAGATTTATTCGATTTAACTAACTTAGCTTCATTTGATCATTTTAACATTGTCATATCATCGTTAAAAATATTTCGGCTTAATATTTAATTGTTTAACATAACTGCTTTAAATAATATCATAAAAAACGACATTGTCGTCAAAAGTATGTTGAGTAAATTCCTGGCCGTGCTGCGACTGGATAATCAACGTCGTTATACTTTTCAAGATTGTTATTTTTTTTTTGTTTCTGAAAGTATTTTTTTCTCCATCGCTCTTGGCTGTATTTATTACGCCACACGCTACAGAGTGTCCACGTCTACTAATTATACATCAAAACACAACTTCTCCTCGACCAGCCGGTACGAATCTACTGGCTCGTTCATCTTAAATACAGCCTGTCAGAAATCAAACAGCGTGCCATATAATTTTTGTGTTTACTCAGTGTGTATAAAACCAACGCAAAAATTACATCCCCAAAATCGTATCGCTGTTATTATAACGTGTACAAAGCTAATCGATCATCGCCAAGTTTTCACACATATGGTTATATTATATTCATAAAACTTCTTATTCTTGTATCAGGGCAAGTTTCAACCAGCAAGTGAGAACTTCAAGCAGCGTTCTATTATGTATGGTTCATTTTTTTATAAATATGTTTATTTAACTACGGGATGGTTTTATGGAAAGTTTTAAAATTTTCATTTGTTTTAAAACTATTCTATAAAATTTAATCTTTTCAAAAAAAATCAAAGAACGATTTAGTGCTGAAAATTCTTTTAAGGATACAAATTTTTCAATTCAGTAAATAACGATATAAAACGTTAATTTTGATATTTAATAAAATATTTTAGAAGCATTTTTTTAATTAATAATTTGTTAATTAATAGTATTTGATTTTTCTAGTTAAGTGATTTAAATAAAGACAAAGTTTAATATAAAAGTCAAAAAGAATTGCCTATCATAGGCGTATAAAATGATTAAAATCCTATCAGTTGTAGAAAAAAACTCGTTTTATTATATTTAAATGTATTTATATATACAATTTAAACGTACTATTATTTCGTTTCAGTAGTATAAATATATCAATTTACTTATTTTAGCTGTGTTTATGACAATTGCTTATTTTTTTAAATTTAAACTTTTGGCTATGTCTTTACACGGCCGACCTTTACATTGATTGTATTAAATCTCGTGTTATCTTATGGATCGCCAGTCTTCATATTAATTCAAACCCGACTCAGTTTTTTTGACTTGCTTGGCAGATAAAAGTTTAAAAAATGTTTCATAGTATTTCTTCAAAGTAGAGTTCACAAAAGTTGAGTAGATGAGCTAATATTATTTGTAAAAGATTGGTGTTAACGTTTAAAGGACTGTTCAGATAAACTATTGTAAGGTTATTAACGATTACATAAACATTGAGTCTGATTTTTATCTTGTAAGTTTCTCAATGAATGTTGGTATTTTTTGTTTTTATCAAAGTCAGAGAGATAGCTATTTGATGATGCTTCTCAAAAAAGCGAAACTTTAAAAAATACGTAACTTATTTTTTAAAGTTTTATCAAATCATACGATATAAGAGTAAAATCTGTTGAATAATAATAAATTAACAGAGCATCCAGGCATCAATAAATGCAAGTAAGGTAATGGGTAAGACTTTTTGCACATGCCAATATACGATAAGGATTGAAGATTAATAGAATTATAATAATAAATAAATTTACGTATCTATATTTTTTATTCATCGTTCATCTCTCAGAAATTATTTTCAAAACAAAAAGTAGCTTCAGTGTTCAAATAAAACTATTTGCTTTCAGAATTGACCAGTCGAAAAAAATCAATATCTTATGTTATTAAAATACTTTGTACTAAAAAAGGGAACAATATTTAACGTCAAAAGTTGCTTGTTTGAATACAATATAATAACATAAAATAGCGTTATTATACCAAGAAAATATCACAACCGACTAAATTTCAATCAATATAAAAACAAACAATTAATATTCCATGGAGTATTAATAAATAAATTAAAAATAATTCAAACAGAAATCTATAATTTAATATATTTTCATTTGAATGATTGAAAAATCGTGTCATATCTTAATTATTCAAAAGCAAACCATTTGGTCTAAAAAATAAACAGCGTAGAAAAGATTAAAAAATTACCCCACAAGAAAAAAATATGACACATGTATCAGCTTTTCAGTTTTTTCAAAATAAAGTTTTTTTTTTGATAGTCAAAATGTAGAGAACTTAATACACGTTCTATCAAAAGCATGTTAACTGCGATTGTCGAATTCATATTTAAATTTAGCTTTTAGCTTGAAAAGAGAAAGAGCATGTAAAATATTGCGACCAGGAAAAACAAGTTATACAAAGGTTTTTCTAATACAACTTATTCAATTATTTTAGATTGAGTAAAGTTTATGAGGCCTTGGGTAGATACAATATATAAATTTTATTCAAAACCTATCTTGATTTCAAAAAAATCTTGGATTTAAAGTAAATGATATTCGAATGCACGATTTTTACAATTAAAAAAAATACAATAAATCTAAATTTAACTCAACCGGTATAGGACTTGAAGCACTGTTGATAAAGTAGCCAAGCTGGTTTTTTATCACTATCACAGAGGTTTTCATTAAAAATAATAAAATATTACACGATACATTGTAAATATGGTAATATTTTATAAATACTACTTTGACTTTTTTATGTATATTTTTTACAAAAAAAATACTAATATTTAGATGTTTACTGCTGCCATGATATTAGATAAATATGACATATCCCAATATTACTTCAATGTTGAAATAATTTCCAAATATTAAATTTTATAGTACGGCATGTCACTCCTACGTCAAGTCATAAAAATAATTTAAATCATACCAAATCGATTTTGTCATTTGAAATATTGATGATATGCTGTTGTGATCATCAATTTATGGTTTCCATGCATGGAGGCGTGCGGACGCGTATGGTAATATTTAGTACCTTCATCAAAAGTTTTTTTTATTCATTCGTTTTATGGCTTATAAAACCCATAACTATTCAATACGCAAATGTGTACTTAAATTATACCAATAAATTATTTTACGTAATGATTTTTTATATGTCTTTGCCACACAATATTCTTTAAAAAATCTTAAAAATTAATGGAAAACGTAAATTGTAATGAAGAGAAAACGGTCCGCTATTTAATTTAAGAGAATACAACACAAAAGAGTATGCTCAAAAGTTTAAACTTAGCAAGACTTGAAGTTCAAACTTTGTGATCGTTAAACGAATATTTTATTACTTTTAAGGTGTTTACTGTCAATACTTGGTGGAATGACATTATAATAAAAATAATAAAACATTTTTAGTACTTTTCCCACATAAAATGTATTGGATCAGGACCGGTTTCGCTCACGGTATTTTATTGATAACATTCAGTGATGTCTTTGATACTAGACAAAGTTTTCAAAACTTACTGTAATTTAAATAATTTAAATTTATGTGTAAAACTGATTGAGATGTTTCTTTACATGTAAATTTCCTGGTAGTCTTTATTCGAACAGTTAAGTTGTGTTGAAATGCAAATTACATTGATTTAAAAATAAATTTACTGTGATACATTTTTGTCCATTGTCTCATGATGTGAACATTTAAGTACAAAAGTAAAATTTGTAGAACTCGCATATTATATCGAGTAGAAAATAAATGTCTTGTAATTGTGGGAAACACCTTTCTCCCGTCGAAGTCAACAAAGAATTGGTTTTATATTTTCACGGCAATTTCGAACATCACATTTGATCAACACCAGTGATACAAGAATAATGTGCGAAGTTTTCTCCTATAGACAGTCTCATGATTTATACCTGTCGTAAACTTTCTATTTTTTTCGAAATAGCTGTATCTAATAAAGTCATATTCGCGATAATAAATACCGATTGATTGTGAGATAGAAAGAAGTGATGCCAATAATTTGAGTTTTTTTTTTGATTGATGAGTCACGTTACAAAGTAAATATATAAAATCCAATAAAAAGATTATTGGCAGATATTAACATACTTAATTAAAAACCTATTACGCATGGGGTTTTAAGACGAGCCAATAACCCAAGAGAACTTATATAGGCCTATAATACCTGAAAGCTGCATACTTCACTCAGATTTTCCGCATTGAGAAGTACGAGTTACGCCAACTCACTACACAAGAAAAAATAGAAGGCAGCAAAGGCGTGGGTAGATGGAGATTATCCTGGCTTTACCACTTCCGTAAGTGACTTACCGTTCAAGGCGTCGACGTTCGAATAAGTCTGGATTAGGAGAGATAGACATACTATACAAATGATGATGTCAGAAAGAGCGAGCCATGTAACTTATCTTCGATTGATATTTTACTATTTATTTATGTCGGGCAACGGTGAAGTGGAGTAGCGGTTGCTTGGGGTCGGCGCTTTTACCCTTTTACTAGACGATTTGTAAATTTTGATATATGTAAATGTTTTTTCGTAAATATAGTAAAATGTTTTGGAAGAACGTTTTATTGGAAACCTGCAGAAATTGGATCACATGTATCAGTACTCCCAAACTTTTTTAGCTAGCTCTTCACCACTGGTGCCGGGCTAGTAGCTGAGTGATCATCGTAGATGTTTACAAAAAAAACTTCTTGAAACACGTAAGTGGTTTTAAGATGATCTGCCTCTCGCTATTCGTCGTGTGTCTCAAGTCGTGAAGCGTTACGTAATTCTATTGAGTATTTTATATATATTGTTAACAGATTCATTTCAAAACGCTAAAACCCTTTCGGTTAGAAGAAAGAAAAAGATAGGATGAATCTGTTTTAGAACATTCCCAGCGTGTGTAATATATATAAGGAGCAAACATTCAAAAAGTGATTTGTCACAAATTTTGAAAAATGCTGTTTAATATTAGTTCTGATAGTCCATAATAAAATTTATGAATGGAAGTCATAATAAGTGTTCAAAATAGTTTTTTTCTATAAAAATTAAAATCATAAAGTTGACACGTTCAAGCAAACCGTGATTTCTCAAATCATCATTTCCCAATCTCTGTATTTGTGTGACAAATCACGTTTTGAATGTTTGCTCCTCATATATGGCTCCTTTTAAATAATGAATATTTTAAGTTGATACACTTTAAAGCACGCCTTTTTATTATAAATAATTGACGGATTAATCGTAGTTGCCCTCGTTTCTGTATGGATTTAAAAAAAAATGAGTCTGTATTGATGTCCAATTTAGATTTCTTTGATTTAGGGCACAAAAAGCACATTTAAAACGTTTTCAGCCCTAAATGCTATCATACACAAATAAGTTGTATTGTGCACAATGAGATTATTTGCTATCAATTGTTTGATCGGAATAATTCAGTTGGTGCATTTATTGTACATGTTTGCCAAAAATACCATTTTTTACTGCTTATTATTAGAGGCAATGAACTTTCTCTATTAATTCCTATTTTAATTTGAGTCAGATCGGCATAAATCATAAAATATCGAGGCAAGAGGCTTTATATTATTTTTGTTCATTTGCTGTTTACTCAGAGTTATTAATTTATCACATACCAACTTCTGCCTGTGCGCTGACGATGTGATAAAAATGCCATTTCACAAGAAACACTGTATACTTGGGCGGGCAACATAAAAATTGTTTTTTAATTTATAGCCTTTACATTATAAAAATACACTTCGACCTTTAAATTATTGTACTTGTTTAGTGTATGGACTATTGTTAAAAATATTTTCTACATTATATTCAACAGATAATACAAACTAAACCGTAACTTTCAATGGAATTTTTATTACGGTAAATTCATTTTCCCACTTTCTTAACAAAGAGACTCGACACAACAAACATCGATGTACTCAAAGTGTATTCGTTAGATGGCGTATACGCTTCTTTGCCATGAATAGACTGTTGATTGCAATATTCAACAAAATATTACCTAGAAAATAATGTAATATATTATCAACGACTGAACGCATGTCAAAACTATGTGGAGACCATGAGCGACTTCATAAAATACTGTTAGTTACAAATTACAATGTTTACGCACGCAGACAAGCGCCACTTTGTATTTTATTGTTTGTTTTATAAATATATATGTACAACTATTAACAAATAAATTAAATAATATCTTAAGCGATACTTCCTAAATTTGTTGCAGTCATTCGAGACCCAAAGCAAGTAAAAACCTTCCTTCATATAGATATTTCATTTATAAGACATTTTTAACTTTGGCACAGTGTATATAATATAAAATGCGCAATATATTTCACAATTTATTAAAAACAAATTGTAAAATCTTGTGTTTCTTTCAATTCTAAACGCTAAGTTCTAGGCTAAATATTTGGTATGAATTTAAGACGTTGCATTGACGTTCACTTGTCAAGTTTTGTACTACATAGAGTGCACACTGACTACGATGAAGGAATCAGCAAAACTTTCTTCGTCCGATGAAGCCCCTTTGTAATAGTGATCCAGGTTTGCAATTCGTCCATATGAACAAAAAATGACTTCTAAAATCAAATTATAAACTCGCGTTGATTGCATCCAAACTTTACTTTTGATTTTTTTTTTTACTTTTGGTATTATCTTGAACATAACTCAGAGCTCAAACTTCTTAAATGATAGTTGAAAAAAAATCAAGAGGGTTAATTTATTGTTAAATGGATGAGATAGAAAAAGGTGGAGAACATAATGCCTTACATCTGGATTGGTATCGCCGTTTTATTTCAGATACAGTTAAATACCTCGTTTGCTTCAATTGAGTTTAGTGATGGAAACGGCTGGTTCTGTGACCGCAGATTTTAGAGATTATTAGGCAAAGTTCATTGGCATCTCATTGTTTCGTTACATGATTTGATATGAAAAATGTGCACAATTAATATTTAGACGCAATTAAGACGAAATGAAATCATTTAAATCATCTTCAAATGCTTAACGACTTGAAACTATTTATTACATTATGTAATTAGCAACGTCTAGCATTAGGCTTTTTTAGGATATAATTAAGATGTTAATGATTTTTACTATATTGAGATTATTTTAAACATATATACTGCTTAGGAAACAATACTAGTTTTTTTTATAATTAGCACTATAATGTAAGCTATTGATTTCACAAAACTTATATATAAAACTTAGCAAGTTAGCTTTATGTTATAATTCTTGGTTTATTTAGAAGGGTTCTGTAATGGTTATAAGTTTGAAAAATATATGAGACAAGATTAACAAAAATATTCAAGAAATTTTACGTTCATTATATCAAACCATTTTCCGTTTTCATACAATACGTAGATAATTACATACTGACATGTAAGAATGAAAATTCCTGATTTGCGACTGCATTCTGTAATCCTCGCTCAGATACCCTTGCGCGAACATAATAACACTCGTATATTATTTGCTTGCGCATGTATAAGCAGTTTATTTATGGAGAAGACATCTCTCAGCTGGCTGAGGATATTTGAATACAAACGATATCTCAACGACCTCTGTTCAACTCACAAATTTCTACAAGCACGCAATGATATCGCCGATCTAGATGGGATCCGATAGTGTTGGAGAAAATTCAGTCTTCGAATCGCCGAATGTCCGCTTGATTGAATATTCTCGAAGCCAATTAAATTAATCTAATCAATGAGTCAACGATCTTTCATTTAGTCTATGGAGTAAACATGATAGTTTTTGACCACGCCAGAAAGTTTAAATTGTTTTATGTTTTCTTTTATACAACATCATTAAGGTTTAAGATGTTAATATTCACTCCCACTCACTTTTATTCAATCTTAAAAATAAGCGTAAAGAAAATGATTATCTAACTCGGGGTTTCCCAAACTTTTTCTGCAATGGAACACTTCGCAAATCTGGAAATTTTAACGGAATACTTAGCTTACGTTTTAAGTTAGGTAATTCATGATAGAAAATTATGAAACAAAAAATATTAACACTTGTTATTTATTACGTAATTATAAAACGAATTACATGAAGATATGAGTAAATAAAACTCTTGATAATTCTAAACTCCGCCTGTACCTAGATACTTGACGTCATAAACATCAGTGATGGTTGATCATCACTCGCCTTTCAATATGAAATAGAATGCCTAAATGTGTTTTCCAAATTTTCGCGGAACACCTTTACAGATTTCATGGAACACCAGTGTTCCACGGAACGTAGTTTGGGAAACTCTGATCTAAAGACATACTTAGCTCAATATTTCTATCTATATTCTTACCTGAAATGAGACGTTGAACAATTGGACTGAAATAATTTCTCGTAAAGTAAGGACACCTTTTCGTGAATTTGAATATGTATATATATTGTTTAATATAATACCTTTCCAAAAACAACTGATAGGAAGCACTTAAAAATAGGTTATGAATTCAGAGAAAAAATGTGATAGCTGCATGTTTCTGGAGTAATTTCTAAAAAAAGCTCGCTGATAGTCGTACGCAGAACTCTCTCTTTAAAAGTGAGTTTATAATAATTCAACAACAGTTTATTCGAACTCGACTGTTAAAAAAATAATTCAGGTGAGCAATAATCGAATACGGTACTCTATTTTAAATATCTTGAATATAATAGTGGACCATTTGCTGCAGCTCGCTTGATGGTAGTAAAATTTTTATTGATAACATTTTTTGTTCATTAATAATTCAATAGATTTAAAACGAGTATTTTAAAAGGGTTTTGATTTCGCTTATCGTCTCATGATTAATAGATTTACGTTTATAAAGTATGAATCAAAATTTAAGTTTTTATAGATGATTAATAATTATTTTTATTTATATCCGCTCCCAGTGAAGGAGCGGGTGGGAATGTTAGATATCATAAACATCCTTTAAACAGACGTCCATAAATCGATTATATGAAATTGTCTATGCTAGGCTTCGAGCCCGTTAGCTTCGTAACTAGGGCTTGCAATTTACTGTCAAATTTAAATGTCCGGTAAACGATAAATTATTCCTCTCATTACCGGTTAATGAAAATAATAAACTATTAGGTATGTAATTATATTGTATGATTGTATGTTATAGGTGTTAAGCATTTTAATTTTGTGTAATTATAATGTAATTTGTAAATCCTTTTCACTAAGTAGTTGCTTACACCTTTTTATTTCAATTTAACTTGTACGAATAGCACTGTTTAATTTATTTTTCTTATCAGTTGATAATGCTCGCGAGGAGCGAAACCGGTCCTGATCAAATAAATTTTAAGTGGAAAAAGTACTAATAATCTTTTATTATTTTTATTTATGCTTCAATTACTGTTCTTGGAACACTGTATACGGATATGTGTGCCATAATTTGATTCCGTAAAGTTGTCACCCGCAGAATACAAACCTAAAAAATAGTATTTGGCTTTAAGCTGTGTTTTAAGATACATTTTTGAACGTCTAAATTCTACAACAAATCGGGCACGTACAGGAATTTATTATAAATGTTAACTGTATTCGTATCTTACTCACTTAATCTAATTTGAATCAAGAGTATAAAAACCATAAATTAATATTAAGCTATGGGCATCAATATTAATTTGCAACGCAGCAATCGTAATGTAAAATATTTAAGTAATAAATTAATTTAGACCAACGCCATTCAGGAGCCGATAGGATTTTAACGTTTTTTATTTGATACGAATTATTGCCAATCGACCTCTCGCAGCTGCCTACCAATTTCACATATTGACAGATCTTCCATTAATCTCGACACGCCTTAGACTGCACCTGAAGTAAGGTGACCATTGGCCAAAAGCACAGTAGACACGCACGCAGTTAATAAATAAAGTTTTTTTACGTATATTATATGTGATACATTAGTGTGTGACAAAAAATACATTTCAACTTGAGCTTGTTTTCGTGATTCAGTAAAATGAAAACTGATTTCAGGTAATACACTCTAATCAATACATATATACACATATAAACTCAACATTATTTCTACAGATTTTTTACACGATTTAAAATAACAAAGATAAAAAGATCAAATACTACATTTTTATATAAACTATTTATTCTTACACGATACCCAGACACAAAAAACCACAAAAGCGGATAACGGATTTACTAATAATAAAAAAATCAATAACACAAAACAGTTATAATAAGAAAGGCTTCATTAGTTTCTAACTCATTACACTTGTCAGAAATTCCTAGCAATGAAAGCGAATTATGTCAATTCCCTGTATGTAATCAAGTAGCAATGAATAATATTATTTTGTCTGAACTAAAATGCATATTATCAAAAATATTTTGTTTAATTTTCTTATTGGGGGTCTTCATTATTACCTTTATTTAACACGATTTTCTATACTACCGACATTTGCTTCTTTTCAAATAACACGGTTTTTAAAAACAGATAACCAGCCTTCAATTTTTTATAAATTCTATCACTTTTCACTCGTTATTTTGGAATGTATCTACCGTGTAAAAGAAGAGTTGAGTGTTCCTCTGATTTTCAAGTCTCGACTTTAAGCTCGACAACTAAAACATTAAGCACAATTTTTTTTGCCTAAATCAGTTCTGTTAAAACTAACATACTTTTTAAAGTATGTAATATATCTAATAGAAGTTTCCTTAATATAGCCTCAAATCCATTACACACAAATTAATGCCACTTACAACATGGAAAGGTTTCCCACCCTGCTTTTAATCATAAAGTGTGGCTTTCAAAGCTTTCAATAAGTATGTACATTATGTCGCCCATTGTGGTCTAGTTGTTGAGAGGTTGGACCTCCCGATCAAGAGAGTCTGGGTTGAATTTCTGGGTCTATGTAACTTCAATATATTTGGCACATTGGAATTATCGGTAATGTCAAATATTTTTTCAAAAAATTAAAAATACTTTTAAAAACTACAATAAATAACGACATTAAAAATCAAAGTAGATTTAAAAATAAATATGTATTTTTAGGCATGTCCGCTCCTAGTGTTGGGCATATGAACTCTGGAATATATCCCACAAAAGTGTTTCTATGGTAACTGTCTTACACAGTTGGCAATCTCCTCTTTTGTGAAGTTATTAGAGAAAGAAGTATAAGATCATGCCAAGACTTGTGGTAAGTTAATTTCTCTCGCTATTCGGATAGGTTGGATGAGAGGGAATTGTAGATGTAACATCCATTCATACATTTGAGCAGAAATCCAGAAATCGACTGAAAGATCAATTTATGAAAAAGTCCGTATTAGGATTCGCTCTGTAATTAAAGCCAATGAAACTAAGGACCCGGTATTAACATAAAACAATTTTAACATATTCGTAACTGATACTCATGCGTCATTGTTGTTTTTATTTACAATATAAATATAGCTGGAAAATTAATATTCGAGACGCGAAATCAATACAAGTGTGCAAAATAGCAGAAAGGAATTTTTATAAGCGTTCCTAATTTTTTTATTGTTTTATAATCATATTAGTTATTTACCTTTTAATTTACATACTCACTCGCATCGATATTAAGCGGAACTTCACTTAATATTCAATCTTATTCGTCAAAAAATGTTTACTTACATTTCAAGTAATTATTTAATTTACTCAAGTATTTTAATCTAAAGCATGTTACATAATAAGCTTGTAATAGTTGTGGTTAGTCACTTAATTAAATATTGCTGTTATGTGTTAGTTTTAATATTTTGGTTCCAACAATAAACTGCTACTAATAGTATTTTTTGACAATTATGATATACTATTTATTCACGATGATATGAATGGTGGGTCACTCTTGCGTATGGTCAACATTGAAATTCCATTGGAAGATAATTGTGTGTAGTCACGAAAGGGCTATTGTCTGCATCTAAGATTGCTCCACACGCAATTTTATTTAACACAATTACGATGGCTGCTTTCTGATCATCCTTAGTAAACACTGTAAATCACTTACACGCTAGGGAATTCTCAATGTAATGTCGTGTATTGCCATACATTATTTTAAATGCTTTACACTGATGAAGTAGTTAGCTTGCTGGACCTGTAGTTGAGGGGGCAACTCTACTGGGCATTAGTCCAAAATGGTTACAGTGGTTATGTACATATACTTTCAAAGTGCTTTTTTCTTGAAAAAAAAAGGTGACGGAACTCACTTCTTGTCAAGCTTTTTTCTAATCCATGAACGTTCCCAATGTTGAAAATATGGCTTTCTAATGGAGGTATTTCAACATAAGTTTTTTACGAGAACTGTTTATTACTCAGTTGCTAAACCTTTCTCTTTTTTTGAAAAGAGTAACGGTAGGACAGGGATAGGACATAACTAGTGGTAACGCTTTGCTCTATTTATTTTAAGACTGGAAAGGAGGAGGAAATTTTGTAAATATTACAGATGTAATAAAACAATAAATATCTATGAAATCGAAGAGAAATCGACTGAAGAAAATGCTGTTAGTACTGGAACTTGAATCTGTGAGATCCGTCACGGAAGCTTCGTCTTCCCCTGAGTGACCAACGATCAACGTATTTTAAAGGATTGGAAAGTGTCAAAGATGCTACGACGGGTAATAAAAAAGAGAAATAAAAAAGTTCGAATATTGATTTGAAACATTAAAAATGCCAAGAAAAAGAGTATTGGAACGCCGTTCCATTGCGTTACATGGTAAAAAAGCACTGTACCTTCCTAATTATGTGTTCAAAGACACAGATGTCATGGTAACCGATAGTCATGTCGTAACCATATTCTTAAAAGCCTCCATTAAAAAAAGAGGCCGAGCAAAATAACAAGAAATTCTCGTAGAAAAACTTCAGTTGATACTTTATTATGAGGCCATATACTCCCCATTTAGGAGCAGAAATGGGTTTAAAAAAAATCAGAAAGACAGTTACAAAATTGAGTAGCAAACATTTAAAAAGTAATTTGTCACACAAATACAGAGCTTTGGCAATGATGATTTGAGTGTTGGAGAAATCACGGTTTGCTTGAATGTGTCAACTTTATGATTTAATTTTTATAGGAGAAAAACCTTTTTTGAACACTTCCTGTGATTTCTTTTCATAGATTTTATTATGGACTATCAGAACTGATATTAAACCGCATTTTTACCAAATTTGTGACAAATCACTTATTGAATTTTTGCTCCTCAATTATCGTAACCACTGGGCATCAATACTTTGACACCCTGTTAACTATCAACCAAAACTCATAGCTGTAGAGTAACCCTTTTTTACTGGTGTTCATTTTTTCTTTTCTATTGAACTTTTTTTTTGATTGACCAAAAATTGTAACTTATTATGTAGTTGAAATGTTTCGTATTGGAGCGATTCCATGCGTTGTAGTAAATAATCTAAAACAATATCTGTTCAATTCATCTAGATTCTAGGTTTCACTCGACACTACAGGATCTGTGCTCCCGTGACTGTCGGTCTTATATGCGCGTGCTTAGCATGTTTTTACAGCAATCCGGTAATAAAGTTGGATTCTATAGAATCTCTTTTTCACTATGCTAAACGAGCACCAGGCGAGTGGTTTGACGACGAATAAGTTTCAATAACATGATATGTGTACACATTTTAAGTATTTTTTCAAAATAAATTTTATCCATTTCAAAATTTTCATTTGAATCTTTTAATTCCCGTTCACATTAAATTTGTTTTTTTCTATATAAAAAACATCTCTCAATACATTTTTCACATCAAAGTCTACGGATTTTTTCACCAATGGTATTAATAAGATAATAGAAAGGTGGGAGAAGGTTATAAGAACCGATGGAAATTATATAATTGATTAAATAAATAGTATTAAAAAAAGAAATGTTTAATTATATTTAAATAAAACGTCATAACTTTTGCATCAACCTAATATATATGTACATATCTATGATTGGTTAAAAAAACGTCAAGGATGCATTTTCAACGGTAATTTTAATAATTATCTGCATGCAAGCAATGTAAATAAAATTGTCAAGTAATTAATATTATATCAACAAAATTAATGATTTTTGTAACATACCGCTTCCACATACTGATTATATTTGGGATCCAAACACTTATGTTTTTTTCCCAGACCCATTGTCGAAACGCCATTCACGTAGTTTATGTGGTAAGTTTGTTGAGGTTTTTCCAAAATTTCGTTGAAATGTGCTTTGATACATATCTCTTAGTGTAATATAATGAGTTAGGTGGTATTGGGATACGCTCGACGGTACATTAAAGATTAAAGCACCTTATTGCTTCTTGCCATTACTATGTGGTGACTTGTGACTTGGTGACAATATGGTAAAAGACAATAGGCTGAGACGAAAGTTCGTGAGCGTCGTGCGCGCGCATGTGAACAATAACAGTTCCTGTGACCACGCGATTCTCGTCAATATACGTTGTAATCTAGACGTGAAAAATAGTAAATAATATTACAGGTGGGCCCAGCTGGATCAAGCGAATACGCCAGTTTAGCCGGTTCAAGGATCAATTATATTCAATGATAAAAAAATATGTAAAATATGAGCCCTCTAACGGTGAAGTGAGCCAACCATTTTAGTAAAATGATAAAAGAAAATCTTGGACTTCTAAGTACAATCACGTTTTTACTTGGTGTTTGGTGGATTGCATATATATATTTTACGGAGATAACACTATTGCAGTGTGTATTAACTGACGTTACTTCACGTTTACGATACTTTAAGACGTTTAGAATATTACAACACACCTAACTTATTTTTTTCTAAAATACCACTTGGCTCACTTCACCTCTAATGGGCCCATATATTATTTATATTTGGAGGTTGAATTTTTTCAAGCCACAGAATTGTTCGATTATCTATATACATATTTTAATATTTTTAACTGAAACCAACTGAAAGCGTTCAAATCTGCAGAGCTTCGAAATACATCATATAACATACATTATCTCTTACATTATTTATAAAACGTTTTTATTCAACTTGTTATAATAGTTTCTTGTTGTTTAAGTGAATATTTCATAGATATACAAAAACTTATATCTATGTTGTCTTAAAATAAAAAAAATAGCTTGTTGAGATATACACTAATATATCAATTAAATAAATAATGTTTCTTATCCCTTCGCGTCACTTCACTCACAGAAAATAACTAATCTAAAAAATGTTATAATGAATTGAATATAAATCCATGTTTTTGTTTTTATCTTTTTCACGCAAACGATAAATAATAATCTAAGTTATTTTTATTTTATATTAAAATGAACTTATGTTATGTTATGTCAATGTTAAGGCAACAAAAAATATTGAAAAATAAATACCGATGGAATATTTAAAGCAAACTAATTTACAGCTGTCATATTTTCAGCACACGTAACAGTAAATAAATAATGAAATAAAAGTTGGTCGCCTTCAACTTCCTCCTCGGTGGATTACAAAATTCAACGTGGACAGCATTACTAAGAAGCCTTTTTGTTAAAACACGAAACGTCGTTGCTCGGAGACTTTTTCGAAAACATTCTTTTCATTTTTTTCTCTCATTATGTTAATAAGCAGAGCTGTGTATTGATAGGAATTCGTATTCATTGTAAGCCCCGGGTGGAAACTTTGGTCTCCTTAATAAGAAATCCCAATTACGTTTTCAAGCACAGGTTAAAAAAGGTTTAACGGCCTCTAATGGCAACATTTTGCTCCCTTGGCGTGTCGATATCCGTGATCTTAGCGTCGAAATTGATATATTAAAGGGTTTGATGTAAAATATACGTATATTTACATACTTTTACTGAAAACTTCCAATATTACGATAATATTTTTATGATTGATTGATAATCAATTCACCGTCGGTGTAAATTATAGCTTAATCAACAATGTCCACTATAAATGAGGAGTATATGGACTGCTTATTGAGTATTTCTCAACAGAAATTCTTTAACAAGAATTGCTTGATATTTAGTCTGTCAACTTCCCTCTACGGGGAGAGTTAGGATATAAAAATAGGGTTAGATGTTGATGAACTAAACATCCACGGTATGTTCCGTTTTATGGATTAGATGGGTGTGGATAGTGAACCTGTGAAATTTGTTACCGAAGCTGTCATCATTGACGTAACTGCAGGCATACAAAATAACTTTTAAATCACGTTTTTTTTAAATCACCAACGTTACTGCTTTTATTAGGGTGGGTACAAATAAATAAATAAACAATCTTTTTGTATATCAAAAGTTTAACACCACCAACAAACCAATCTGTAAGTGATGATATGTATCAATCATGTTTAAGTGACATGTCTTTTGGTAAACGGTTTAAACTACCGACAAAACCATGAAAGGCTCAAAACTAACAGGAATGAGCCAAATGATATCAAATTATCATGATATTGATTTATTTGCCCAGTTCCATTTAAGACTTTTTTTTCAGATCGTTAATGTGACATTTGAGTGGTTCAAATTGTGTACACTTCCATAAATTTTGTCACCAACAACACAGGTTCTGCGTTTCAACATCTCCAGCCATTCAGTGAACGGTTGATCTCAAACTCAAGTTTCATGTCTGATACTGGAGTCCATGAAGTACCCTTAGTCAATATCATATTCAGTCTTAATAGAAAATTCATTTGAGTAAAAAAATATGTTTCTCTAAGATTGATTACAAAAAATTGCAATCTGGAAATTTTACCATGTAAATTGATTTATATTACCCAAGAGTCCAAATGCCAAGGTATCTTTTGATGTTGAGTGCACGTAATTAATGTTTGTGGAAATGTAATTATATATGTCCGATTGTAATATTGGTATTTGCTCTCACTTGGCACTTAAAGCTCTTGCCTTTATATGATATTTAAATTCAGTTATTATTGCATAATATAATGTGTTTTATAAAGTAAAAATGCAATGCATATTTCTGTACATGGGAGGTAAACTAAACTATGTCAATTTTGGTCAAATTGAGATATTAACATAGAGTAGTGTACTTCGCGACGCTCTTTCCTGTAATATTAATGAAAAAAAACACCTCAAGTATAAGGCGAATACAAAAAGTAAAAGAAAAACAGTGATTTTCTCACACAAACTTCATGAAAAAGCTTTGAAAGCATAGCGAAAATCTGCCATTTTTACATGGTAGTCAACATAAATAACTTGTCGATATCAATTAAAGTACATATTTAATGTGGATTACATTAAAGTATTATTGATAAACTTATTAATTAACAATAATGTTACACTTATGATAAATAAAAAAATACATCGCTATGTTAAATTTGAATCGTTCAAATTATGTACATTCACAACAATTTATTCGCATTGCTATGAATGTAAATATTGTAGCAAAAGTAATAAAAAATAGTTTACAATTTTGTTTTTAAAATTGAATTAAATCATTTCGGATAATATGGGTAATATTCACAATATTAATTTATTGTTAACTGGAGTTTTATGAATAAATCTTCCAACGTAAATTTTTATATATAATATAATAAACACGTGTCACAGTTAGTTACACAATACATGCAATAATCAAAGTTATTTTAAATTTTACATTATTATTTTTATATATATTAGACTGTATACAAAGTATACTTATTTTCAAATAACTTTGAATGTCCGCTCAATCACGATAAAGTGTTTACTTAGTAAGATATGTACATACAAAATTACTGATTAATACTGCAAATATGTTCAACGTTTTATTGAGACTCCTTTTTGTCCAAACAGCGATTGATTCTCGTCGGATCCATTGTTCCTTGGGATGTACAAACGCGTGACCTTTTGCTTACCAGTCGTGCATCGTTCAATACTTGTCTCGTTTATTCTTTCACACACAACCATCCACATACTTACAAACGTACCAAGAAGAAATTTTCGCTCATCTCACAAGACATTTATTTCAGAAGGAAGAAAAACAATCTTGAAATTCTCAGGATCATCACATGTATGAAATACTATTGTAAATTTTTATGTCATCTTTGACTTGGACCGTATTAAAATGTTGAATTTATTGAATTTCATAATACATTTTATCTTTCTAAATTAATTTTACTATGTTATAGTGCCGTCAGTAAGTGTAATTAATCTCATATAAATCATCGTAATGTACTTTTTTTCATGAGATAATCGAAAAGTTATACCCGATGTTGGGTGTAGTAAATAGATGGTTAATTGAATAAACAATGGAAGTTAATCAGTTAATAAGTTAAACAGTTAAGTATTTTTTTTTCGATCGAAATATCGATTTCTGTTTGAAAGCATGTGTGCTTATGATGTCTAAAAACACCTTTCCAACTTTTCTTCCGATCCTTTAATAACTAGGAAAACGACAGCGATTAGCTAACCACTAGTCCTGCATAATACTTTCTTAAAAATAGTGAGGTTGAGCGACTGAGTAACAAGCAATTCTTGTAGAAAACTTATGTTGAGATATCTCCATTAAGAAGCCATATGATCACATTGGGAGCAAACATGGATAGAATAAGTAAATTCAATTGTACAATAGTTATAAAGAAACAATGTGTTTTCCCTTAAATTTTCAGCTGGGTTTAAATTTGCCTCATGATAAAAGTAAAAAATCTTAAATTTTTATTACTATTAAGAATAAGGAGATAGCATGTCAGGCCAACGTATAAACTTAAACAGTAATCTTTTAAACAGTATGCATACAATTATAAGCAAATGAATTACTATGATTATTTATTGAACAATGTCTTGACAATGGCTATATTATTTTCAAAAAAATGTCTCATAACTTTTTTTCCGAGATACAATCACATATTTATGTCCTCTCTCATGATGACGTATCAAAGGATGGTTATAAAATATTGTCGGGTGACATTGAACTCTGAGGCTTGGCGCACTGTCTCCCTAAAGGCTTTTGTTACAATACAACCAACCATCTGCGATGTCTGATCTAAACGTAGGCAACCACTGCCAGACAACTTTATTATTCATATTACTTATGCATTCCCTTATAAATCATATGGTCATGCATTATTCAGTCATACTCCAAGGAATACTCACTTGATTATAAATCATAATATAAGTTTAGTGAACGTTTTTAATATGAACCAACACTACTCATAATTTTTAACACACAATGTATCACTAATAAAGCTCTATCAGTGATTTGGTATTATTAATTATGTTATTTGTTATGTTTTGAAAAGTTTTTTCAAATTAACTAACATTAATGATTCACGAATAATAAATTTACTGCACTTATTAATAAAATATGCCATGCATACTTTTTATTTATTGTCTAGGCATTTACTTGGTAAAACTCCATTATAATAGGGTAAAAATAGCAACGTATTTAGTTCTACAGTGTTTTATATTTATTAGTTGGTAAATATTTCGGCAGAACTGACGATGGCGAAAGCCGAAATAGCTAACAACTAATAAATATAAAAAAACTGTAGAACTAAATACGTTGTTGCTATTTTTACCCTATTATGCATACTTTTTATCATTATTATTATTGTCAAAGATGTGGAAGTAATTATACTAATTGTAGATTCCATTATTCAATGTATTGCAACCAAAAATGTAGTTTTGTATTTTATTTTTTTAATCCCTGTCCGCTCCGAATGTGGAGCATATAGCCTTCTAACGGAGGTATCTCAACACAAGTTTTTCTACGAGAACTGTGTGTTACTTAGTAGTTCAACCTCACTTTTTTCAAAATGAGTAGTTGGGAAAGAGGGATACGGTTAGAACAGGATTAGTGGTTAACTAATCGCCATTACTTCATCCAGTTATTAAAGGATCAGAAGGATGGAAGGAGAGAAAAATAATGTGAATTTACATCACAAACACACAGTCTTCGATAATATTTGAATTGAATAATTCTCAAATTCACTGTGATCTGACCGGGAATCGAACCTAGACCTGCGTGATCGCCAACCAACTGGGCCACAGCAGGCAACAAGTTTTGTATATTATTTCATATTACCTCCAAAATTGTGATCAATCTTATATATAATAATTTTAATTTTAATTTAAAAATGCAAATACGTTGACTAAGCGCATTAAATAATCCTATTGGTGACGATTGTTAGTATCTATCTACATACAAATTTATTGTTTTAATACAAGAATTTAAATACAATTTATTATGCTACGTAAAATGTGTATGAACACTTTTGAATAATCAGACATTGAATTTATAAACATATATTATGTTTGTTATAAAATTCAATTGGAAGATATAGTTGAATTATGTAACGTCTCTTTTAATATATCTTATACATACATATGGTTTCTTTAAAAATAATATTGCTTTCAATTCATATCGTTTTGTATTCAGACACTTTATATAATATTGGTCGTATAAATAGACCTATACAATTGAAAACATTTTTGAAATTAGTTTCATGTTAGCCACACCTCAGCATAAAATCTATCTGAGAATATATAATAGATACGTCGAAACGTACTACGTTTTCACGCTTAAATCGATAATTATTACAGAACCGGATAGATCTCTGCTATTATAGCATAACATAAGATGCCATTCTGATTTATATTAAATGTGGTATTGATTAAATGCCTGTACCTATTTGGTAGGTAAGCATTAAAAATGGAGAGTTACTTAATTAAACGGTTGTGAGTTTTTTTTAATCCTTATCCGCTCCCATTGTGTAGCATATGGCTAACTAATAAAGGTTTCACAACATGTGCATGTTAATCATTTTTTTAACCTCTCTTTTTTTAGAAAAGAGTATGGATATAAAGGATAGGTCTAGAACAGATCTAGGTGTTGTCCAATCACTCTCGCTAAACTCCGTTATTTAAGGATTTTAATGGGGGGGGGGGGATTTTCAAACATCACAAACATTCATGTCGTCGAATTCGATAAATCAATCAAAAAAAAAATTGCTCGTACTGGCATTCATACCCGTGAAGTCTGGCATGGAAAACTATAAATATGAAATTTAAAATAAATTGACACTACCAAAATACCGAAATGGGTAACGATTTAGATTTACTCGCACGGTACTGCGATCCCAGTTGACCATTTTTTTTTGCTTTATTTTAAAAACAAATGTAATATTGGTATTTTCATAATCAATTTTATCAATCGATTTAAAGATTTCTATTTGAAGGCAATGAGTGTTTGCGATGTCTGAAAAATTCCTCCCATCCTTCAATTCCTTTAAAACAGGGCATTGTAAGAGTGATTAGGTAACCACTAGTCTTATCCTTTTCCTTATCCGTATATAGCTACTTTCTTCAAAAAAGAAAATTTGAGCAACTGAGTAACGAGCAGTTTTCGCAGAAAAAAATCTGCTGAGATACCTTTTATTACGAGGCCATGGCTTGAAAAAAAACTATAACTGAGCTACCAGAAATAATTGATTGTCATAAATTATTGTGAAAAAATGATGCTTGATTAAAAAAAAAGAAGTCCGCCAAACGGAACACGGATTGTTGAGTCGTGGATGACACGTGAGTTGATTTTTTTGTCACGTCCAAGTACTAGTCTAATCCATCATTCCTAGAACATTTATCTTGGGCGTTGTTTGATACTTATTTTCTACTGGATTCAAAACACTACACATGTCTAAATATACATAGACAAACGAATGAACAGAAAAATTGCTCGGTATTTTGATTAATTTAATGAACGATTCTTACTCTGCACTTAAGTAGTGGATAATTGAATTAAAGTGCCGATAAAAATACCATATCAATTTTATTCCTTCAGGCTGGTAGCCGAGTCAGCTTCCGTTTTCTGCGGAAAACATTCAACGAGTGGTCTGGCCGCAAACCAGCGAACAACGCTCAATTATTATTTTATTATCCGCCAAGTTGGCATAGGTGAAAAAGTTCCGACTTGGCGACAAGTAGAAAATTATTTCTTACAGTGTACCCTGAAATATTCATCGAATCAGCACTACATTAGAGAAAGTTTTCATAAACTAATATGACGAATATTGTCGATTACATAGATTACATAGTTAAAAAAGCAATGTTACACCGCAGTCAAAAGTTATGCTTTGTGCCCGTGACAATACTCAGGTTTTTGCTAACATAGTTAATGATTATTAAGGAAAATGTTTGGTTAAATTGAGGAATAAATTAATGGTTCATTAGTTTTCAGTTTTCATTAGTATGGATTGGTTTTTTGTTTTAGATATACGTCGGAACTAAAGTTCTATCACAATATTTGAAAAATTAACGAAATCTCGGTTACAATTATAGTAAAGTTTTTGTATGATAAATTAAATGCGCAATGTGGCTATGAAATATGAGATGGTTCAAACTCGAAATAGAAATCGTTTTTTTTTTAATGTCTGCCTGAATTGTTAAGTATACGAACTCATTATGAAGTGTGGTAATATAAATTGTTTGACGGGAGCTTTTGATTGGTCAAACGCTTAATCTTTCTTTATAAAAAGATATGGATAGAAGGATTGGTTACTGAAAGAATTTATTATAAGATAATATCATTTTATTTGGTCCATGCTCAGAATCAGAATGAAGGTGATAGGGAAAGAAAAACACATCGCTAAAATCAATGTTTGTATAGATACAAATCCATAAATTAACGCATAAAAGAAAATTAGTCGACTTAATCTCATCATTCTAATTCTATGGCCTACTCTAATAGAAACATTTACAAATGACGGGCTTAGAAAAAACCATTGTTTATTCCTTCACTTTACTTAACAGTATTGATTATTTTTAATTAAGCTACATAAATAATTAGATCTGCACATTCATTTTTAAATAACTACATAATTAAATGCAAATTAATAAATATGTTTGAATATTCTAACTTTATATAAAAATGGTATTTTTTTAATGAATCTACCCTTTTCTTTCCTTATAAAACATCTTATGTATATATTCAATTAGGTTGAATGGTACAGAAAATTGATGTAAACTTCTAACCAGGTCATTTTTGGCATTATGTTTTATTTATAAAAACAAAGATAAACAATCAAATACCTTTGTATTTTAAATACAATTTTGAATTTTTTTACATGGTAGAATGTTCTTATCTTATATTTTTTTTCCAATCGATAAAATATTTCATACATATGATTGTAAAAGTACCAATTAATTGTAAATAATGTGTCATTTTAGCAAAAAAGTTACCTAAGATAAGTATTTTTTTTAATGATTAGTCGGTAATAAATACTATACGAGTTTGCTAGAATGACAACAAAATTAACGAGTTCTGTAAAACTCAATGTATCATAGCTATAATAATATATTGCATTTGTACTATTGTAATGGTGTTATAAGTATGTGTATATTTATTATCTTATTTCTAAATACCTATTACATGCTATTTTAATTTAAATGTATGTTGTACCTTGCGAGAGAATGTCTATGGGAGACCATTAGTCTGCAATGTTGTTGAACGTCAATATATAATTTATCATTTTTTTAAGTAGCCTCTCATTTCAAATACCTGTAATCTGCAGCACCTTTTAAAATTAGTTTTTGGTTTGTAAATTATGCTGGTTATTTCGTTAATACGTTTTGACATAAGTTTTAAATATGGCCAGCGGTTGGAGCCTACCTTTAATAGTAAACATCCGTCAGTTGATTGTTTATTAATGTATCCTTATTTATTTAAAATATATTTTTTATTTTAATACCATTTATTTTCACAGATTAATTAGTTTATACCCAACATTATTCAGGATTATTAGATTTTTTTAAATGAAAAACTTAAGTGCTGTGATTGCAATACAAAATGTGAGACATTGAACATTTGCTAAAAATCAATTTTAAAAATATTTAATTTGAATCTATAAAATATTGAAAAAAAAATTGGCCACAAAAGGATTTAAGAAAACGAACGATAACTTTATGTAATATAAAATTAATTGAATATTTACGTAGATTATATTTAGTTTTATCAGAGCATAAAATTGATTTTATTTAGTCATCTATTCATACGTTATACGCTACATCTACATACATCAGGTCTGTAGTGCAAAATTCAATGTCGTTGACTTCCATGACGGATCTTACGGGTTCACGTCCCAGCACGAACAACAATCGTTTTAATAGATTTTTGTACAAAGGCGTGGATGCTTGTGATGTCTAAATTACCTCCTATACCAACCCTAGTCCTAAAATAACGGAGCGTAGCAAGAACGATTAGCTAACCACTAGTATTGTCCTTGCTATATTAAAACAACTTAAGACTACTTCCTTCTGCCTGAATACAGTCGGTATACAATGTACATAAATAGAGCACAGGAATGAATTAGTAGAACAAATTTGTTTTATTTTGATAAATGAAAAATATCAATCACAGTTGTATTTTAAAATACTTTAAAAATATTCACAAAATACTGTTGTTATTAATAAAACGTTCTGCAATCGTTAATGTTTTTTAGACTTTTTATGGCTAGCTTTTTTTACGTTAGTGCTATAAACATCTTGCATAGTTTTAAAACAAGACCATATGCTTATCATTAATCATTTTGTTTAATCAAGAGAAGTGATAGCTTGAGCCTCACGTCAACATAAAAGGTTGCTTTTATTACACTTTAATTGCCGTCTCTACTATGAGCAATAGTATTTACAATGTATCTCGTAACATGTGCAAAGAAAAGCTAATCGTAAAAAAATATGCACCAGATAAAAGTATTTTTAAATGCCCCTATTTCACATATCGTTTTTATAGAACAGATGTATCATGTATCATTATATAATATGACCGCAATCGATCCTGATCTCAAATAAGTAATGAAGATTTAGTACAGAACTGTTTTTATTTGTTAATATAATGAATTTTTCGAAGAATTTACAGTATTATTAAAATTGATTAAATAGTCATAAAATCGTCAAATTGTGATTGCATAATCAAATAGAATTTATTTTAAATTAAAAATGATTTCACCAAATCACTACTTTGAAAATATCGACTTTGAATATACTGCATTTCCTTTGTTTTGTTTCAAAAGTAGAATAGAGTGTTTATTTTTCACTCTTACATCATGGACTTTTAAGAGCTTTATCAGGAAATAATCATTTTAAAAGTATTCATGTACTGAAAAAGCCATGTTGCGCTGTAGTGTAATAACGTCATTAAGCAACAGTAATCTTGCAATGGAAATGTTACGTTATTAACATCATGTATTGCGATTGAATTCCCACATTTCATTTAAAACGTACACGGAAAAAAATATACCATTGAACATAAATGTTTGGTAAACATGTCAGGCAACATCGTAAAGATCAGAAAGTGGCACTGCTTTACATTCAAATAGTATCGGATGGTAGGTTATTGAAATTAACCAATAAATAAATATCTACGATAAAATAAATTATTACCTGGTATTTTCTTATGGCTGAACGCATACGGTTATTCTTTGCTCGATCTAACTTTCCAAAATAGTTTTTATTGTATTGATAAAAAAAATAATTAAGATGTGTGACAGGTAGGTTGTAGAAAACCGCCTCCATCTCAAATTCATTATCACTATAACCTTAGTCGAGAATATGAAAAATATATTATACTTTCGTTGTTCGCCAGTAATTTTTAAATGAGTTTGTTTACCATATACTAGCGTCACATACCATTTGAAGAAAACATGGCAAAATTTCTGCCAACTCAACGATTAGCAATATGGGAATGGACTTTAAAGTTTCTACATTATATAAAAAATATATCTATCTTCAGGACAAAGATTTTTCGCTACTCAAAAATAAATTGTTATTTCTCTACTTATCTGCTATACATTCAAAACGCATTAAGAGATGTTTTGATTTTAGCTTATTTTCAGTCAAAATCTCATAAAGTAATCACAGTGGTCTGTGACCAACTAGAAGAGTGATATACACCCTGAGTCCTCGTGGGGCGCATGCGGCCCAAAAGTTCCCAAGACTAGCTTTTACTGTTATGCAGTGAGAATTTTATTATTATTAAAAGCATCGGTATCAACTTTAGTTAATATTTTCAAGAATGGAAAATGGGTGTAGTCAATTTTCAGATTATTTTTAGGTGTTAGTTATCCATTAAACGGTTTGTTAAAGGGCTGTGTTTTGTGCGAGCAAGTAGTTATTCAATTTGAAAAATACACTAAGTACGTCTAGACTTGGACTAGAATAATTGATAAATTAGCCTCACTGTAAAATAGGTTATGCAGTCCTGATTGAGAGAAAAATCTGATATTACCAATTATGTATGCTGTACTTACGAACAGTCATTTTTATAATCTCATTCATAAAGATTCTTTCACGATTTTAAACTGAATATTATCAGCACCCACTCTACAATTTCATTGATGAGTATTCCAAATGTATCTACTATATGATCGATATAAAATGTAAATTTGTCACATAGAAATGCGTTCGTATGCAGATTGATTTTTTATCTCGCACTAAAATCAACGAGGTTAACTTTCACCGCTCTGTTTAAAGCTTTCACAGCGTGATTTACTCCACGGTCCAGTGATAATAACGTCCGTCAACATCCGTTACTAACGTAGGTATAACGAATCCGTTAATTACCAAAAGGAGGAGTTTACATCTAAGGTCAAGATTATTTATAGTCAAAATAATATGAAAAATTTCTTAATTATAATATATTCCTACAAACCATTCGTATTAAAAAACAAAAAACAGACGAATCCATAAAGTATGTCAAGATTTTTTGTTTTCTCTCTTATTTTATCAAAAAAATATACAAATTAATTATTATTCTATGATATTTATTTACATGTAAAATATATAACAAGGGTGATGTGGTAGATTAAATATTATCTTAAAATCCAATATTTTTATAATATTATTATATTTAAGCGAAAAAAATAATATTTAATAACTGGCAGTTCAACCTAACCTACACTTGAATGCATGAAGATCTTAAAATTAGAAACCCGGATCGTTAGTGACAAAAGTATGTTAATTTACAAAATTTGAACTATTGAAGTTGTACGTAATATTAAATTTGGGTCGTTTTTGTACTTGGACTGTTTTACAGTTAAAGATGCTTGATATTGTTAAATAATTGACAATTCGCATACCAACAGAAAACTATTGATATGTTGGCAATTAATGTTTTCAATTTATACCATATTTTAACAGACATACAATTTGTCACACTTATTCTTAATACATGTCACAACACAAGTCATAAATTTTTGAATTTTTTCAAGTACAGGTGAATATTGTCGACAAACTGTCAAATACGTGAGGAGTTATTTTCTGCATAAAATTTCCTTGAAACGCTTAAATAATATTTACAATAAGAGAAACTTTCCACAAGTAGGTGTTAAAATTTCTGACAGGAGAATTTACTGCAATGGCGATGTCATATAAATAACCATAAGAGATGTACATCTTACGTACTTCTCTCATCGATATGTCATGTATAATATACAATGTCGCTGGTTGATCTTATGGTAGATAAAAAAAACCGAGAAAAAAGTGTATAATACTACCTCATTTATCAAGATGTATATAAATGCAAATTGATTGTTCCGACCACGGTGTCAATCTTCCGGAATTTTTATCCTTAACATGATATTGAAGTGGTGTAATAAGTTGATCTTCTATCTATGTTATGAAAGATTCTTGTGTTTACTTTTTCCTTCTCTTCAGACCCAAAGATATAAAAACAGAGTACATAAAGCGAAAGTATTAAAGAAATCATTCTCATATCAGTATGCAATATTCATCGGTGGACTGTCAATATGTTAACAAGGGGCTCGCTTAATCTGAGAGCTATTCGCGGTGTTCCGGTGAAGGTGTAGATTTTTTGAGCACACTAAAAGCAATATAATGTTACTTATATTAGTATGTTACATGTATTTAAAAAACGTCTCTTTTACTTTGCACCCGTAATAAATGTTAATAAAAACACAATATTCCCTTGCACTTTATTCCACGTTATTTAGAAGGTCAGGACCGGTTTCGCTCATTGCGAGCATTGTCAACTGACGAGCGAAACCGGTCTTGACCTTTTAAATATAGTGGCATAAAGTACAACGAAATATTTTGCTTTTATTAATATAATGCCTTTCCACCGAGTATTGACAGTGAACACTCTAAAAGTGAACATAATAAATGTATTTTATAATACAAGTCTTTTGTTTCATAAGACATTTACAGTAATTGTTGTTGATCTGAGATATTTTTAAATTAACAAAAAGCTCGTCGGTACAAGTAAACTTTAAAAGGGGGCTTGCTCTCTGACCCCCCTCTAGCCCACCCTTAGATATATGAAAGGTACCTGAAAAGTAATCTTAGTTTTAAAAAAACTTAAAGCCAATTATATTTGACAAAGTCTTGATTAAAAAAAATGTTATTATAATTAAATGACAATTCATCAAATCAAATCAAATCACATGCTTTTGCTCTATTTCCTCCTTTTTAATCCATTTATAAAGATATTTGAATACCCCTGTAACATATCATAATAAAGAAATATATATATGGCCAAATGTAACCAAATATAAAAAAAAACTTAAAAGGGGACTGTCAAAAGCTAAATGCTTTTCAAAAGTACCATTCCTCATACATATATTTTAAAAGCTTGCCAAGAAAAGCTTCAATTGCATGAGAAACAATGCCTTATTATAATTATGATAGAGTGCTACTAATTAAAATATGGAACTAAATGATTATTTAATGAATATTACAAATAAAATGTGTGAATTAGAAAATAATTACACATACGATTAAAACAGCAATATTTTTTCGTAACTAATATTATGCAAGATTTAATTTGTTTTTATAATTTTAATTGTATACTTGTTTCATAATTACTTCTTGTAGAAATCAATCAGAGCCATTTGAAGTGACCTGAATACGAAGCCATTATTCAAATTAATTTGAACGTTAAAACTATAATTTATATTATGTGAAATACGCATGACGTTGCATTTGCTACTGTAATAAATTTACGTGTTAAAAAATAATGATACATGCATATTCTTATCGTTCTCATTAATAATCTAAAGTACACAAAATAAATTGGCTGAACATATGTCGGTATTATTTATTGCATACGTAATGTATCAAGCACTTTTTTTGACACCGTTATAATAACAATGATAATGTAATGAATGTAATTAAAAATTGAGTACGTTTTAAATCGTTCTTTATTAGCGAGTCGATGTGCAACTTATTGGAAACGGGGACACATATTAGAAACCAATTTTTGAATATTTATATAAGTGATTTAGATATTATCGTATTAATATAACAGCATTCCGGTTTGAGTTTTGGCCTCCTTTTGACATCTTCGCGATGGCGATCGATCATTTGGGGTCCGCCTCGAGTAACTAAATCTCAACCGCATCCTGCAGCATACAATTTAATGCAACATAGCTAGGTTGTTTTTTTTTTAAACATTTTTTCATACTTCATATACATACATATATTATATATACATATGTTTGTAGATAAATGATGGAACTACGAATTTCGTTCTCTCATCCATCGTTTTTCTGAGAGGCCCTTAGAAAGGATGATTTAGAGCTCCACTGTATTGTAACAATCACTCTATCATTGTGCATAGATGGGGCTTCTACATTGTGTCTAAATGTTAAAAAAAACTGCATTAATTATCTGATAAAACAAATTATATAGCAGGTTTTGCGTATAAAAATTATCAATTAAAAAATTGGCACATGCAAATATGTATAAATATATATATAAATGTTACAGTCTAAGTATGCACTTAGTCAATGTTAACATTATTCAATTAATCCAGTTACAGTGTACACGAGAGAAAAAGTGAGCACTGAAACTAGTTAGTATATAAATTAACTACAGACGTACCTAGTAAAATTTTCCAGAAACTGAAATTAATCACGTGTGCACTCATAGTGTTGCCAGCCACTCTCCACTGCTGAGCGCGCGAAATCACTCCGTTGTTGTGTTTTACTATCATCTGACATTCCACATAACCTCAAAATTGTCAACGTCTTGATGCTATTTTCGCTCTCTTTCTATTCAAAATATCTAATCTAACCCGCTATGTCATTTCTACTTTGAATAACGCTTGTCAGTTTAGTAATATAACCTAGGCCGTAACACTTACTATTTAATTCATACATTGACGAGTCAAATTTATTGTAAATTATATAATTAAGTAAGCTTCAAAAAAAATTACTGGATAGAGTAATCATTGATGAGATTTTACACGTTAACTGTGACATATACATATTCCAATGGAAGTATTATTTTTGTGGTTTTTTTCTAATTCTACGCTTCCGAAATATTCTGGTAAAATACAGCAACTCACCATGTTAAGAATCAAAGTCTCCGGGCAATATTCAAAGCTGAATCAATTTTGCTATTCGGTCTGATCATATTGAACCTTATGTTTAATATTATATGATTAAATAAAATTTACAGTCGAGCATCCATTTATAAATCTTCCTAATCTTAAGCATTTTTATAATAAATTAACTATTTTATATTTAAAACAATCTCTTGTTAAATCTTCATTAAGAATTCCGTATTATATCTCGCTAATTTTATGAAAATTTATACAGATGTAATCTTTTTTAATAAAATATTGAGCTGTTTTCAGATAGCAGAAAATAATTTAAGGTGTTTAACGTTTAATTTATTTCATCGCGATGCCTGTTCGGTAAAAATGTATTGGAAATTCATTTCACACTCTTTATTCATATACAGTCGAAACGAGAAACCATTCGGCGAAAGTTAAACCAGAAACATTTCATAGAATATATTTCTCATATGACAGAAGTAGTAATTAATTTTAATCAACGACAGGTGTTTGAATGTAGCCACTACGTTTGTTATATGTAAGAATTTTTAAATATATTAGTATGTACTTTAAAAATGAACTAAATAATCATAAGTAAATATTATTATTGATAGTTATTATTAATCGAGAATATTTTTTTGTATTTTGGTATTTTGGTTCTAAAAATAATATTTTATAATATATAGTTAATATATATATATTGGCTTACACCCTCAATAGAACTATGTTTAAGCATACATTAGCTTAGCTATCACAGTTGTTATAATATATCGTTTAAGGTCATGTTTAAGTTTTAAAAGCTTTAAAAGAACTATTGTTTATGCAGACAAATCGGCTACTTTTAATTTATTGATTGAATTAAAGCAACTGTGATAGGCAAGGTAATGTAAGTTTAAACATAATACTGACTAGTACGTAAGCCGAAATAGTTGTCATACAATAATATTTGTAGGACTAAAATACTTTATTTGTTCACGTTATTACAATGTTATTCTACCAAGTAAATGCCAATCCAATCAACAAATTACTTTAGTTTAATTTTTGCAAAACTTTGTCGGGTGTATGGCACAGCGGTTTACGTGGACAGCTTTCGTTCCGGATCTCACAGGCTCGAGTCCTAGTACGAAAAGAATTTTTTCGGTCGATTTATCGATTTCTGTTCGAAGGCATGGGTGTTTGTAATGTCTTAAAATTCCCTCCCACCCTTCCGATCCTTTAATAACTGGGTGAAGCGAGAGCGACTAGTTGACCGCTTGTCCTGTCCCTTATATCCTTACTACTATTTTTGAAAAATAGAGGTTGAGCGACTGAGTAACGATCAGTTCTCGTAGAAAACTTCTGTTGAAATACCTCCATTAGCAGGCCAAATGCTCCACATTGGGAGTATACACGGATAAAAAAACATACAATATTTCATTACGTACCTTTTTGGTCGATCAACAATGTTTTATAATTTATAAACTATCATTACGCATTTCTTGGTCTAGAATCCAATAACCAACCAAACACTTTTTGGTGGATCGAAATCTGATCTTTTTACTAATTGCTATGCTGCCCCTGCGGGCATCTAATGTCTATTGATCAATTCGTTAGATATCAGTCCACCAGATCCAGTGATGATCGCTTGGGAAACCGGTGAGATGAGTATTCAGAACCTAGAATAGTCTCACGCGTTTATGCACTGCCATCTTGGTATCCAACCTACCATTTTTGGAATAACACCAAAGTACTGTAAGACTTAATGAGAAAATTCTGCATTGCAAACTGGGATAAATACTCGAGCTAATTTAATGTCCTACTTATTGAGAATTTATCTTTAAATGTGTCGATTATCGTATTAAGGATATTATGTTCATTAATGTACATATTTTATAAAAATTCTTTCAATATACTAGACAAGGAAATTGATGCTTTCGATAATCAATATTAAAAAAACAACAACAGATTTTAATGTAAATGTAATAATGTTACTATTTTTTTGTACGCATAATATTTACATACTCGCACATATAATCCGGATGGGAAAGTAATATTAATTAATTATTAATATTCACAGAAGTGGCACTCTTTTACACTTCAATTATTTCAACTACAAAAAGTATTGATTTAATTTTTCTTAAGAAATATTTGCTCTAGATATACTATTAATAAATAAAATAGAATTATTTACTGATAATCTAAGGCGGAAAGACATTATAAGATGTGATGAAATAAACATGGGTGGTTCCGCTCAACTTGTACGATATTCAGTTGAAAATGATTTTTATCGAAACGAAAAAAAATCTGTTTTCGTTCAATAAAAGGCGTTTTGTATTAAATATATATTTGATTCACTGTAAGAAAATTTATCAAATTTAATGAAAGACATACAAATATTTTTCAGAATCCTTTCATCGAATAACTCGTTATTTGTTTATTTTTATATATATAAAAACGTAACTCCTTTTTGTTACTTTTTACGAAAAAAAATATTTATTTCAGTAATAAATTTGGCGTCGCCTACTGTAGCCCAGTTGGTTAGAGCTTGCTCTATCGATCATGCAGGTATTGGTTCGATTCCCGGTCAGATCACAGTGAATTTGAGAATAATTCAATTCAAAGTTGTGATCGAAGACTGGGTGTTTGTGATGTCAATTCACATCATTTCCTCTCCTCCGATCTTTCTGATACTTTAATAACTGGGTGTAGCAATAGCGATTAGCCAATCACTAGTCCTATTCCAGCCTTATCCTTCTTTCCCTACTACTCACTTTGAAAAAAGTGAGGTTGAGCGACTGAGTAACAAAAAGTTCTTAAAAACTTTTGTTGCGATACCTCCATTAGGAGGTCATATACTCCACATTAGGAGTGGATATGGATTAAATAATAAAAAAATAACAATCCTATTGGTTGCCATTCTTAGAGTTTATTTCCCAATTGAGTAGATAATGAAGGCTTTGGTATTTCCTCCTCAGTTTTTATTACAATATAAAGTTTTTACAGCAATATAGAAATGCTTCGAAATGTAGTTAAGCGCCTTAATATAGTTTATTATACGTCCGGTGAAATTGAAAACCACGTTATATTTTTTTACTTTCGCGATTAATTCTTCATGCTTTCGAATGCGGTCGGACTACATTACAAGCAGCCTCCATTTTGTAGACTAATTTGAATATGTCATTAGTTCCATCTCATTGGCCTTAAGTTGGTCTTGCATCTCATGCCTGCCGACGAATAGCCCCAAGCACACAACACTGCTGCTTCTAATTAACAGACCGTCAAAGAGCGCGTTAGCTGCTCGAGCATGCGCCTAATGTCGTGTCGTGTTCAGTTTTTACCAACGACATTACTTATTCAGTACGCGTAGACCAAGTAAAGGTCCGTCAATATCTAACATAGACATCCGACGAGCGAAATTCGATATTCTCGTCAGGACAAATAAGGACGAAACAATATAACTATAGATAATATCTACCGCGGTCGCGAAGACAACCCAATTTTTGGTAAAATTAACTATTAATGTCATCTCGTAGAGACATATTTTCTTATGTATTAACATTATCGAAAAATGCTTTCTGTCCCTTAGAAACGAGTTTATAGAAAAAGTGGTCAAGTAAAAATGATCAAAGTGATATAACCTACAACATACATTCACATACATGTTTTTCCCACAAAAAATAACTTTACCGAAATGAGATTTCTTTAGCGACATAATAAATATAACATTGTTTTTAAAGTATATGTAATATTACAAAATTTAATAACAAACATAAATCATTTGGTAGAATTTGAAGTAAAAAGGAAATTTTAACAATTATTTAGGGCTTGAAATATTAAAATTCAATGTATTTAAAATTACAGAGATGTGACGTGTAATAATATTTGATTGCGGTCTTCATTTGGTTTTTATTTAAAGTTGAGAGACAAATCTATAGAGATAAGTGTATTTTTACAGTTTTTGACAATGCTTAATCACCCCAATTATTATTATCTTAGTTATTTAAAAGAAAAAAATACATTTTTAAAATGAAAGAAACACACAGTGAAGATTTTTATTATATATCCATACAGTATATGGGTTAAAAAAGTCTTCTTTTCGTTGCAATACAATAATAATAACACCGATCGTGAAATATTCAATAAAATATTGTCAGCTTCTTTTTTTAAAAAATCTACAATTGTGAAATAAGTTGCAATTTAAGCAGTACCGTCAGCTTAAATTGAACGTGCAAATTCGTAGCAGATGAACTCGGATACACTGACGTAAATACTTGTAACTACGGGGGTATTGAGAGCACCTGTAAATATAAAAACAAACGACATCATAAAGAACAAATTCTATCACAAAAATTGAGCTGTACATATGTGATAAAAGATTTTAAAGTACATCCAGAGATTTGGCAACATACATGCTGTATGTATGTATGTATGTTCATAAAATTTCATTAAAACAGGAGAAAAAGACATAAAAAGCAAGAAAAATAAATTCACTGCGTATTAAATGCGCAAAAATAAATGTAATAATATATGTGTAAAATACTAAGGCATTCAGTGTACAATTTTAAAAAGAGCATAGAGACATTGTCAATTGAAAACCATACTGCATCGCATACGTTTTCTTATATCACTAATATTCTGCTAATCTTTTTCATTCATTGCTCATACAAAATATAATTATGTGCAAGTATTTAACATTATCAAGCCTATCCAAGCTGAGACTTGAATATATTTATAACATAATACATACTCACAACTCATAACCCCTACACAAAGACAACACGTCCCGGCACAGAATAAAATATTATTCGTGAGAATATCCGTGAGACCATGCTTTGTGTGTGCACTAGATGTCAGTACGGTTAATTTACGTTGTTTATCATTGATATCGTTAAATAATATTTTTGTGTCTGTCACTTTGGATGCTTCTAGATATAAATGGACCTTTATAATTAACGAACATTGTAATACACTATTTTTATCCGCAAGTCTTTGTAACACTCCCTGTTATAAGTAAGCAATGTGCGATCAAAAAGAATAAAATATTACCAATTAAAAAATAAAAAATAGTATTCACACTATTTGCGAGGCACTGATAATGGCTTTTTGTAATGTTATGGTGTTATTTATGAATAAAATCAATAATTTGTCGTTTTCGTAGTTGATATTGAAAACTCCAAAAGAAAAGAATCAGAAAAATAATAAATGACTCAATCAGTGCGTTGCCAAGAGCGAAGACTATAAATAATGCGTTTTCCAGGAGGAGCGATTCATAGAGACGCTGAAAGGTTACCAGAGGAAAATTTAAGCATATAAATTATGTAGTTTTAGGGTGGTGACGCTGTACATTTTTAAACGTTCAAACGAGTTTAGGCTGAAAGTAGGTATGTCAAAATTTTTGACAGAAGTTGGTGAGTAACAGATTGATAGTTTTAAGCAGGGCTGTGGAGTCGGAGTCGTGAAAAATGAACGGCTCGATTTTTTTTTGAAAAATATTTTTAATGATGTGTATTCAAACAAAATAGGCCAAAGTGTTGACATTTCATGCTTGGCTGCCTAAAGATGATCTGATGGAATACATATATATAAGTTGAAATGACATTTTTGAAAATTTCCTCGGAGTCGGAGTCGTAAATTATTTTAAGCTGGAGTCGTCTTTTTTTACACGACTCCACAGCCTTGGTTTTAAGTACACAGAAAATAAAAACAGCTTTTAGCACAAAGCCTCTTGCATCGATATTTTATGTTACATATATAATTTTAATATCAAAATATAGATGCATTAATGGCAATATGGTAAAGCTTAAATTAATAGATATTCACAACTGTTTTTCTTAATCGTCATTTATAATAATAACCTACACAAATGAATTCTTTTTTTGGCAAACTTTTATAACCAATGAGTTATTCCAGACAAAGATTTTATGCCAAAAAATGTCTTTGAATACTTAACTAATTTTTGACAGTTTTTTTACTTTTCAAAGTTTTCCAGAAAGGTGGAGAAATAATACGATATTTTAAAAATACTACTGCTACTAAAAGATGCAAGCAATGATAATTAAAAAGAAAAAATAAATCGATAAGTACGCTTATAAAAAAAAGTTACTGGACACTTGAGTAGCCCATCCCGGTTACCGAGATAAATGATTAGGTACCATTACGAATTTTGAATCTGATTTATATTATATCCTGTGGCGGATTAAGCACATGGGAGGCCCCAGGCGCAATAAAATTTGAAGACCCTGTTTTTCAGATAACATAAAAACGTCAGAAAATTCCAAGTTAAATAATAAAAACCTGAACAAAAAGTATATGGGTTATATTAGATACGGAGGCTCCAAGCGCGCGCCTTATGTAATTATGTACCATATATGGTAATCCGCCATTGATTATATCCCACCATCTTCCGCAATATCAACGATTAAAAATCGTAGTAAAATGACTTAACCCTAGCAATAAAAAAGTTTATAAATTATATTTTATAATTTTTCATGAAAATCTTTGATAAGAATCAGAATATTAAAATAAAAAGTCTGACAAGAAAGACTATAGCAAAACAGATAAAAATAAAATCAAGATGGCATCCGATTTGAATTGAATGCGATCTCAAATTAAATTGTGAAAATATGAATAGGTTAATTAAGTAATTGCCATAGCAATAATAATTTCTTCTTAAAAATATATTAGTGTATTTATTTTTAATAACATAATTACTTTTACTAAGAAGACAGTTTGAAAATTGCAAATAATAATGAGTTGTGCGATGAGATTGAATTGAATTAGTGTTAGTATTGCATACGTTTTGTTTGAATCAACGTGCAAATGTTCCAGCGAAATGTAAATAACCAATTCGATTTTTAAATGTAATCGATGCGCAATAATCAAGATAAATGTGGTGTTTTCCTGTGTCGAATATTAGTGCCGACGTTTTTGATTAGTTCCACGCGAAAACTAATAACACCGAATACCTAACGACCTCAAGCGCGAACAGGTTGTGTACAGTAATAAACCAAATTGGCGATTAATAAAGTAATTTTTATGAAACCATTACAAACACGATTTAGATTAAACGTTGGTGTACCCGGGAGAAAGTAAAGCTTTAACAAAACCGGATATTAAAAAGTGTTGACAGCAATTCATAACATGTCATATGGATGATCTAGAATAATTACGGTAATTTTTTAATTCGATCCACTTTCTTTTGTCATGATGTTCTTTTAAAAAAAAAAAAAACATTATGCTACTGTAGTCACCCGCCATGCGATTGCGTCTATCTCGTTTCTAGCAGGCACATATTTCACACCCACACCATAGTGAGTTAATGGTGAACTTACAATAATGAGCCGTGAGAGGTGAAGTGAGCCAAGTTAGAATATTCTACATGTCTTAATGTGCTCAGTAAATATACACTAATAGTTTAATCTCTTTAAAATATAGATATGCAATCCACCAAAGCTCCAAGTAAAGTCGTGATTGTACTTTAAAGTTCAATAGAAAAGTTTTACCTTTTTACTGCTTGGCTCACTTCACCTCTTCAGGGTTCATTGATGTTGCTTTTCTGAATTTATGAATTATTTATACATAGTAACTGTCGTAAAATACTATTACTATATACTAAATCTATAAGTATAATTTTGGAAGCTATATTTTGGTGCATATGAAATATATCAATGTTTTTTTTTTTTGATAGATTATGTGTTTCATATCTAATATATTTATTTCTCGTAGATAATAATTGTAATAATTCGGGTCCGTCGCCAAGTGGTTAACGTCGTTGGTTACGGTGGTTACGGGTTTGAATTCTACAATAATAAGGACAGTTTTTATAAATTGATTTTAAAATCGATGTATGAATTTCTATTCCAAGGCACGAATGTCTGTAATGTCTGAAATTCTTTACTACCCGATACTAAAAACGGAGCATGGCGAAAGGAATAAGCTAATCACTATTTCTGTCTTAGTCCTATTCAGCTATTATCTATCCTTATTGAAAAAGGGAGTTTGAGCAACTGAGTAACAAGCAGTTTTCGTAGTTGAGATAAGCTTCATTAGAAGTCCATATGCTCCTCACTACGTGCGATTTAAAAACAACATATATACAATTTGATACATTCTATTTTGAAGTTTGTGAATTTTATTAATGTCAATTAATATTAACTGTAATTAAAATATTAAAAAACAAATATACAACATGTATTTAAAGTCTTACACACACTTATAAAACATATTATTTGTTCATTTCCTTTGAAGTCTTAGAATCATTTTTAATATAATACACCACCAACATTAGTATTGTTAGCCGGCTTTACACACAGGCTCTTTGACTTGCGATTGAGTAATATGAGTACTTTAAAACGACAATAAATGTATGTAAACGGAGCATGCTTGGAGCAATTTATCGTTTTATAGCATATTAGCAAGTATTTATTTTTTAAAACGAAAAAAAACTTTTACATTCTCGACCTTTTTTAGTTTTAAGGCATACGCAATCACCTAATCGCACGTGAAATCGTCTGAGTGAACAACCCGCTGTTAAAATACCGCGCTATGAGACCCAAAGTGTTGCTATACCTGATAAATACAAATTTTTACTGCCATAAGTGGACTCATATAGAAAAAATTGCGCTCATTTTAAATGATTGTTTTAACGTTTGCCCATCTAACAAGTAATTGTATTTAATCATACCCTAAGGATAATCGTCATAAAACATTTAAAAGCGGTAAACCTAAAGCTCTATTTAAAAAGTTAATGATCCTTTATTGCCTCCTTACTTTTAAATGATCCCCCAATCAATAAATTGGTGTATAAATTGTGTCATTATACAATGAAAGAGATGGCACGCAATGTATCAAAACCTAACGAAAACAAGTTCTGTAATTCTAATTTGTCCGTTTAACTCGTTTATGGCATTCACCAACAAGCTGTAGTAATAGTTGCCGTAATATTATGATATATCTTTTATTTATTTATGACAATTTTATGATAAAGTAGCGCCATAAAGCTTAAGAGTCGTGGATTTTTTATGAGAACCATATATTTTTGTTGTACGTTCAAAACCATGTAAAAGGTGTTTTTTTAGAGGTTTATTTTTAGAATTAGCAACACATTTTTTCCAATGACACCTAACTTGTGCACAATTTGGTTTTACATTTTACCATGAATAGACTTCTGAGACTTGCAAAAAGGTGCAAATTTATTCTAAAAATCATGTTTTTTTATCGAAAAAAACATATTTACAAAAAGGGTTATTGGTGGAATGGCTACGTCAATAAACAAAATTTTGCAGCATTTGGATTAAATAAAATCCACTAGCCATTATTGAGACACCATTGCATCCACATAAAGTCACTGTGTGGTGGGCTTTATGGGATGGGAAAATCATCGGTCCATATTTCTACAAAAATCATGCCGGCCAGAACGCTCCAGCCACTGGAAACCGCTATAGATCTATGCTAACCGACATTTTCGCTCCCTAAATGAATGGCATTCCTGTGGGCGAGTTATATTTTCAACAAGATGGCGCAACATGCCACACATCGCGCGCCACGATCAATTTGTTAAATATACATTCGATGAGGGCATAATTTCGCTCAATGAACCAGTGAATTGGCCTCCAAGATCGTGTTATTTAACACCTTTGGGTAATTTTGGGGATATGTGAGAGAGACTTGAGTCGATAGACTGTATGAAAGTCAGCATTCACCGCGTCATTGCCAACATATGGCCTCAGCCAGCGGTGGACTGCCAAAATGTTAACAAGGGGCTCGGTTAACCTGAGAGATATTCACGGTGTTCCAAATGAGGAGTGGATTTTGTATCACTCTTATAGGTGATTCGCAAAAATTATGAAATCAATCGAATGTATGCTTTTATTATGTAAAAATATACTGCTATAATATATTAAAAAATCTGATATCTTTTGCTATGCACCCAAAATAAATGTATTTTACGAAAAATTTCCAAATGCAACAAAGTCTTTTGTTTCATAAATATAAACCGTCTACAGCAATTACTGTGGATCTGAGACTTTTTTGACTTTAACAAGGGGCTCGCCGGTCTTAGTAAAAATTAACAAAGGGCTCGCGCAAGCCCCTCCGAGCCCCCTCCAGCCCACCCCTGGCCTCAGCTGGTCTAAAAAGTAGTCGAAAATTGGCTTCCAAATTGCGCTTCCTTGGAACTAGCCGCGTCGTCTATATGTCCGAAATCATATTTAAGCACTTGTAACATAAACTTATATTTCCAATAAATCTAATAACGTAGCAAGTTTGACAATCATTTGTGGGTTTTAATCAAATTCAAAGTTTTGTAATTTCTAAATAAACACCCTATAGATATTTATTTTCACTGACTTTCAATTGGTAAATTCAGACATATTTTTACTTATTTTTGTTTTGCTTTATATAACAGACTATCGTGGCGAGAGGGTGTTTTATTTGTTTGATAATGAACAGCACATTAAATGTATATTAAAAGCCGAGATGTTTCTATAAATTGATTAAAAATATTCATTTTACTTAACTTTTATGCGTTAACTTGTTGGTCCGCATGCAATATAACTGCCATATCGAAGTTAATACGTGCTGAACACTTTGAAATTTCACATTTATGAAATAATATTTTCAGTGCAGTGAACAATTATAAAGATTTATATCCAGTGCTTTTCCCCACATATAACGCGGTGAAACGGCGTTCCAGCAACTTTTTTCTTGTCATTTTTAATGTTTCAAATGAATATTCGCAATATTTTATTTTTTGTTTTCCTTTGAAAATTTTGAGTTTTTATGCCAAAAAATGTTTGAAAATATTTTTTCAATTATGATCTCCCAAAAAAGTAACAACAGTAAAAAAAGAATTATCACTACTAAGATTAGACCTACAATATTGACTTCTTTTCGAAGGCGTTGGTATTTGTAATATCTATCCCTCCCACTCTTCCAACCTTAAAATTAACAGGGCATAGCGAGAGCGATTAGTTAACCACCAGTCCTGTACCAGCTTCTCCTTTCTATCCTTACTTTTTATAAATAAGAGAGCTTGAGCAATTGACTAACAAGCAGTTCTCGTAAAAAAACTCCGTTGAGATACCTCCATCAGGAAGCTATATCCTCTACATTGAAAACGGAAATAAATAAGAAAAAAAAGGTTGACAAGAATTGAGTTTCGGCACTTTTTTTTTTTCAAAAACAAGCACTGTTTATGTCTATGCTATTCTGTAACAATTTACTTAAGTAATTAACTCCCATCAATTTTGACAAAATAGCTATTCGTAAAATCAATTATACACTGAGCAATATTGTCTATATATTTACAATATTCTGCGAATCGATTAAAATGTCTTAAGCCACATAAACTAGGTAGCCTTGAATTTTGAATTCTCAATATAAAATAATGCAGCAAGTGAGATCTGTGTTGTTTTAAGTATATAATCTATGAATTAACTAAAAGAATATTGTGTCCAAATATGTTTTGTTTTCATGTACGTATACGTCATTTAGAATCCGTTTACTAACCGCGCGCGTATATTACCGTGCGAACTGTATTGTATTGGAATTCCAACTATAATAGTAATTGCAACCACATTGATTATAATTTAAATTTTCAATAACAATAACATTTTTATGTGGTTGTAAGTGGCTAATGTGATCTCGTTATCCCTTCTTTTTACACAGTAGAGTTATTGGCCAACTATTATATTCATTTTCGGCTTCACTATTTCATTTTTTAAATCCAGAATATTCCTAATTCAACTTAAACGTTTTTTTTAAACTTTTAATGTTGTTGTGTAAAACGAACTTGTGTTTTGTTTTTGAGCGATTCTGAGACTTAAAAAAAATATCTAACCGGAACATTAAAAATTCTTTTTTTTAACATCGGTTACTGTTTATGAATTTTAATTTACCAACCAATTAATATAAAAATAATTGTCAGTATGTATTTTATTTGTCAATCAGTGCTGATTTTTTTTCAAATAGAATTACATTTATTTCACAAGCTTATATGAAAATTAACAAAGAAACTCTCTTAGAATGGTTTGGGTGTTGTGATTTTGATACCATCCTTATGTCCACTCCCAATGTGGGACATATGGACCAATAATGAATTTAATCTCAAAAGAAGTTTGTCTACGACAACTGTTCGTCATTCAGTTGTTCAACCTGCCTTTATCGAAGTGGATAGAGATTCAAAGATAGTGATAGGACAATACCATTGGTTAGCTCAGTGGAGGGGAACCTGCGGCCTTTTGGCTACTCTGGTGCGGCCTTTTGACTCGATCAACATATTCACTTTTATCGAAAAATTATACGCAATCGCTTGGAAAAAGAGCGTAATCAACCCATTATATGTTCGACAGTCGAAAAAAGGGAGGGTGTTAAACTTTTCTTTTCTGCGGCCTTATGTTGAATCAGATAAATGAATGTGGTCTTTAGATATGAAAAGGTTCCCCACCCCTGGGTTAGCTTACCCCCAGCACTTTTAAAAAATAGATAGGTGGGAGCGAATTAAAGACAACAAATACATTCATGCTTCTGAAACGAAAAACTGATGAAAACAATTGGAAAAGTTGCTATAATTATTTAAATATATTACTATAGAATGTCGGGAAATTACTGTTTTAATACATTTTATTTTAAAAATCAAACCGAACAATATTAACCAATACTGCAACAGCATGCTCTATAACAGCGGTTGCCAACTATTCAGATATCGCTAACTATTTAACTCACAATTTTGAATTCAGTAGCATTATATTTTATCTTTATACATGCAAAAATAATGATTATTTGTTGCTTCGTGCTTTGAATAAGATAATGGATTCTTACTGCAACAACTGGACGAATCACCGAAACTTTTCCACTTACCACCGGTCGGCGACCACTGCTCTAAAATACGCAAATAACTATAACTTTAATTTATCCGTAAAATGCCTTTCCACACGTAGACGATAATAATACCACAAACATTTTTCTTCAGTGCTATGAATAGAGTATCATAATTTTACCGGTGCAATTCATTTACATTTTGCAATGCAAAAAGCATTCCCATTATCATGGCATACCAGTGCGTAAACGGTATCTATAATGTATTTTTAAACGGAATCTTTTTATAACGATTACTATGTATCATTTTTTCCACAATCATCGATCAAAAATATTGAATAGATGACGTATTGTTTATATAAAAAAAACCCGTTTTTGTTTGATTTGTTATGGTAGCAGCAAGTCTACACGAAACATTTTGAATCAGTCTTATTAGACAAAACTATCCATTCGACAAACATGGCTTATAATGTGGTGCTATAAATTTCATCATATCGTTGAGGAGATATTTTTGGTATAATGCAAAAAAAAGAAGTATATTGGACAAAAACAAAACATCCCACAGCGTTTTTTTAAACACATCTACTTCAGATCAGATGCATTTCCGAAAGCTCTGTTCAATTGTGTAGTGTCAAATTAAAAATGGCCGAGGCGTTACTTATTTTGATTTAACTTTGACAGCCTTGACACCCTCTACCCATCATATTTAATTTCATTATTTTTTGAAACAGAGAAAATTGATAACGTCAGAATATTTTGCGACTTCGATTTCTGACTCAATTAAAGCATCCACAATTTTTTCAATTTTCCATTTTTTTCGTATAGTTTTAATTGAGCATATTTGTTTAAAATCGTATAAAATATTTATCAAAAGTTTTTAAATATGTAGCATAACAAATACAAGAAAAAAGTTATATGAAGTACGTAATAAAAATACCAAAACGTGCTCCAGCTCGAAGAAGTGCCGGGGCGGATACTACTAATACACCATTACCCGCCCTCTGCTAGTGTACGAATTATATTTTCATTTATGCAACCCAAGCAATATATTATTATGATGGCAAAAAACATACTCATCATATTTACAAATAAATCCTTTACTATAATAATTTGTCATTTCACGTTCATGTTTATATTCATATTTACTACTCAATGTAATAAATGTATTTGCTCTTAGTCTTATAATATGTTTGAGAAATGGACTTCTATGGACCAATAGGCATACTTCATACCCCTTGCCATATTTCAATTATACGCAATTTATTTATTTTTCAACACTGCTGTAAGATAAATGGACTGTCAGGGAATAAATAATTGAGTCTTTTCGCTCTGAGACAGTGGTCTGGTTTCAAATAATATTCCAGTTATTGGATACCTCCCATCCGAAATGCACATACAAAATAACCTGAATCTGGTGTCACGTCGCCATTTTCATGATGATCGATTACTATGTAGAATTATTATCAGATGTATGCAACAGCGAAGTGGTCAATAGTAAGATCATGATCATTAAATTTGTTGTAAGTTAATAATTTATTATCGAGTTCTTTAAGTGTTCGTTAAAAGCCTAATACGATAACGTTAACTGAATAAAAAAAAACGTATTATCTTCTGTTTCAGAACGCTCTCTTTGGGTTCGTTCGGTGTAGTATTATATATATTTATAAAGGTATCAAAAAATACAATTAAAATATAATCACGGGACTTCCATTTGACTACATTAAATTGTGATTAGTTTAGATAGTAGTTACTCTGTGGACATTGATAAGTGTTTCTCATCCACCAACCCTTTTTGAAAAATTTACCGTCAATTTTTATTTTAAAAAACTGCCAATTTTTTGGTTCCCCTTGTAAAGTCTTCAAGCTCCACTGAAAGTAGGGTAACAATTATATGAAATGTCAAAGCATCATCAAGAAAACAAATATGAATATATAGAAAAACCGGTGCTTGAATACGAATTTAAAAAAAGGTACGATTTGTTTACTATTTAATAATGTGCTATGGCGTTAAATAGAATCTTTGACTCCGATAAAAGTTTAAAAAAGCTGTATTTAATAAATTTTAGACAATTGACCTATCTTTTATCATATATTATTTGGTAAAATAATAGAAGTTCCTTAAATATAATCGGAATGAAAATAGCATATCAATTTAGATATATGTACCTGGCGACTGATACAGTTTTTACACTCCAAATTGGACATTTTACAAACCAAATTGGACATTTTACAATTCAAATTGGACATTTTACAAATCAAATTGGACATTTTACAAAAAAAAACATTTTTAAGCAATTGGATAATTTATTAATTAGGTCAGGGGTTACCGAACCGTGATCGCGGGTGCCATGGCGCCCGCCGACCGATTTCAGTGCGCCCGCCTACTAATTTTGGCAAATCGTTAAATTTCTGGGGTTTTGAATTTCAAAATTCTTGAAAGAGCTAAAAAAAAAAAGAGTCAAGCTGATAATTTGGGCAAATCGTTAAATTCCTGTAACCCCTGATTTAATTAATAAATTATCCAATTGTTTAAAAATTGTTTTTTTTGTAAAAGGTCCAATTTGATTTGTAAAATATCTAATTTGGTTTGTAAAATGTCCAATTTGGAGTGTAAAAACTGTAAGCAGTTATCATGTTTTCAATAAAACCGTACACTATCGCATGTACATGTGTTCTTCTCACGGCGCTGCCGTCCATTTTAATTTCACGCAAAACGAGATGCTTTTGGTTTATGACTATAATTTAAATAAATGCATATTCATAGTTGCAAAAATCAATTAGGATTTCTATTAGCAAACATTGATTTTACACGAACAACCGGTTTATAGCCTTTATCTATTACCCGTTCGTTTCAGCGGAACGTTTGATGAAGTTTTTCAATAAAATTATCATTTTGAAAAATTGTTTTGTTTTATCGAACTAGGCGGTTTTGTTTGAAATTCTTATAATAGTATTATAATTTTTGTAAAATTTAGTAAATATCTATTTAAAATTGTATCATATACATATTCCACGTGGTTTGTTCCGTATATCAAAAACTGCTTAATTACACGTCGTCTCGTCCGAAATTGTACGGTCTATTTAACATTCGAGTGTCTGTTAACAACAAAGGCAGTCGTAAATAAACAAATAACGAGATACAATCATTTTTGTGGTTAGGTTTTTGAGAGACGAGCTTTCGCGATACAAACTACAATTGAGCAGTTGAAGCACTTTTGTTAATAAACACAGTAACGCAGTGCTTCGTGTGGAGAAACCGTGTATTTTCCTAATTCTTTGTTCAAATTAAAATTAATTCAAGTCGTCTTACGCTACTCGCCATTATTTTTTTGTGTATAAAAATATAAAAAGATTGGTCATAATAGTTAACTAAATTAAATAACAGAATATTATATTTTCATTGACTAGCTTTACATATATTTTATAACATTGAGAAAAATCAACTTAACTCTTGTTTAATCTATTGATAGAACATGCGGATTTCTTATGTATACAATTAAAAATAGTTACTGTGTTATTTCACAGGTATAATACGTGTTTTGCCATTTTGAGAAACATCCTTAGAAAAGAGTTCTAGGCTTAGTCATTTCTGACCATATAATCTTTCCTTGACATTGAAGAAAAAAATACTTTTAAACGATAATCATTGCTATTTAATAAAATGCCTAAATATAAAGGTCAATTTTATTTTCCTTGATATCGCGATGTTTTAAAGTTTGTAAGTAGTATATTTAATATATCTATAACTTTTTTTTTCTATGTTGCGTTGGATTTTGTTGACTACATTTACACGTATTTACACAAGAATGATCGAAAGTACATTAAATCTTTTAAAAAATATTTAATAATTCAATTAAGAGTGTCTCATATATGTATAATTAAAAAATCTCCGGTTTGTAAAGTTATTACTTTTGCATCAATTATTTTTTAAATAATGCTATAACGTAAAACTTAAATAATAAATTTTCCAAAAATAGTTTAGTGACAGTTGGTCTTGATTCCAATTGAAAACGTTTTTGTATAGAAGATTTAATTGTCTTTTTTGATATTTTTTTAAACGAATTTTCGCTACAACATTTTTCTATTGCACTGGATCACTTTTTGGATTTACTGGATTTAAAATTATTTGTAAACTCTGTTTTCAATGTGAAAAACTGAATTTTTTATTAAATGTATTTCTTGTGATTATAAAACTGACATTTATCCTTATATATAAAAACATCTTGGCAGAAATCAAATGCTCATTTTGATTAATAAGCCATCGCAACATTGATAATTTACCAATTTAAAACATATATCTATACCAATATATTAAATCAAATAGCGTATTGCAACATAATTTTTTGTTTATGTAATATTGATTTTAAATTAAGAAAAAAATATATATATACACGGGTGAAATTGTATCCTGTGTCATTTCCAGCACTGGTTACATGTCTGTACTTTTGCGGTTTCTGTCAACGTCTATCTCTGAGCATGATTGATCTGCAACTCAAACTCCAACTGAAAATATGAACCATTTATTATTGCTGTAATCTTTCTTGGTCACGGTGCGAGACAAAACAAGAAAATCGATTTGAATGACGCAGAGGAAATCTCTATTTACATTGAAACAGTAATTTATCAAAGCCTTTTTGCGTGTTTTTTTTGTATAAAGATTTAAAAAAATAAACATTTAAATCATTTAGCAATAATAAAATTCTCGAAAAATCGATGGCACGTTATTTTAAGTGGAAATCTTCAAATTTATTGTAAATAGTCATATATGGGTGAGTAAAATAAGGATTCATATAAATTAATACTTTTTACATGCTTTTAACGATTTATGTTGAGTCTAAGGTTCTTCCCAATAAAGGATATGAATACGTCTTTATTTATCTACGTCATTTTTTTATTAATGAAGAGCAAGATATAGGGATCCGACTATTTACATGTCAATCATTGTTTAACAAATTTTCTGAGGTTGTCCATACATATAAAACATTTTTTTAAATATTATGCCTTTGTTTGCTTTTTGCTTAAAATGTGTAGCTGTGGGTAGAAAAAATAGCAAAGTGCTTCGACTTCTTTTTTGATGCAAGGAAATCTCGAGAATTAAAAACCAATAGGAGTAATGTGTGAAATTTTAATTCTTCCGTCTTATTTTAAATCAAACCGCCAGGAATGACGTTTAACTCGTCATTGATTATCTTATAGTTTATTTATACTATGATGTATACGAGAAGACAGTTGCAAGGGCTGTCCGGTTGACTAATGAATGTACTTTCTGATGGAATAGCAAAAAAAATTCTGTGAACAATATTTTTTTGAGTCATATCAAATTTAATTGCCAAATGCATGTCGCACTGACATCTGCTGGAATCCCACGTATTGTCCTTTTTTATCAATATTAAATATGTATGTAAATATCAAAATCATGATAATTATACAACATGGTTGGTAAGTTATTTTCAAAAGCGTCTTTTAAAGCATGAAAATAACATACAAAACACCTTAAATAGATTGACAAAAAAACAGATAAATACAACCTAATCTTCTCTAGTTTTATCTCAAAACTAAAACTTTATATTTTTTAAATAATATAGTTTAACCATTTTTTTGTTTAAGTAATATTATAGACACCGTATTTATTTGCAATCTCGGGATAGATTTATAAAAAAACTTGGGATCGATAATACTGACAGGGATTGCTGCTATCCCTGCTCTAAGTATACACAGTGAACTCAAAATGTCAGAAAGCTGGCTGTCTTGCAAGATTGAAATGTTTTGTGCTGCGGTAAACTGATATCGGATGCAAATGTGTGGTTAGGTTTACCACCGTAAAGTGATCATAGTAGAAGTCAGGTGAAAGCATAGGCATGTTGCACGTCAAAATCTTTTGAATAGATTATATTACATTTAGATATATTAAAAAAAAAAAACAAACTATTGGTTAGTTTCTCGTTTTGATACCATAAAGATTCCATTAATAAAAGCCGTTATTTAATCGTAATTATTTTTAACTGTCTTAGGAATAGATGTTCCACGGTTTAATTTTACTTGTATTTGAGAACGTATATCATTAAACTATTGGTAGCCAAGCGTAAGTATTGTATATACTATACTAAAGTAATCATCAGACCTTATATAACATCACATATTGCTTAGTATTCCTGCTATTTTCAAAATAATCTATTTCGTATCGTTGATGAATACCCTTATTGAGAAGGAATAAAAGCTGTTCTATCGGTTCTCTCAGATCACTGACCTCAATTATCTGCCTGTGGGAAGCTTCTTCTAGGTCAGAGTGCAAAAGCTCATTTTGTAATACATTTTACAATTTAAGTAACAAAGCCTTGCGCGTACAAAAGCTATCTAAAATAATGCTCATAGCACAAACTACGGAAATCAATTTACGAGATATTATTCTAATGTCTTGACACTATGCGTCATATTTTATAAACTGGTGATAGCAAAACATTTATTATTTTTTCTGTATGGGTTCTGAATTTGAAAACCATTCTTCGCAGTAGTATGTTTTATTATTTATTAAGTAAAATTTAAATGAAATAAAGACCGATTGATTAATTGTATCCTATCAATCTGGATAGCGATACGTAACGAAATTTTCTAAATGATATGATAATCGTATGCATTACAGCTTATACTGATAAAGATGCCAGATATTTTGTATTTTTTTTTAAATCACATGTCACCAAAAATCTTACCACAGTGTATCTCGTATCAGTGAATTCTTGAGAGTACTGCAATTTGTCACGTAGTGGAATTAAGTGACACAACCTGAATAAAAAGTTTCATTCTATCAATATTGTAATGATCATTTTTTTCTGCATCCAAACTTAATTATAACTCTTGTAATGTTTATTAATTTTTGAATACTAATTTGTTACATTCGGATATGTTGGCCCCGTCAGTCATGTCAACTTGGAGAAGTTACAAGTCATTTGAAGAGTTCGCAGTGTCTAATGGAAAGCGAATATAACTCAATTAATAAACTCTCTTTCACAACTTTTTTAATATTAAACTTTCTACTCACTATGGTTTATGCAAATCTTGATTTTTTTTTACTTGGAAATTTCAGGCATATTCCAGACACAGGTGGTGGGAGTGGGTGCAGCGATGAGAATCATATAAAATATTAATATATTTAAGTCAAAGTAACGCAGCGGTATTTGAAAGTTTCACTTCCGTGAATATTTTTTCCACGCATGTCTTAAAAAAAATTCGCTACATTTTTGTACAAAATCTAACCTATTCAAACGGTTTTGGTTATATTTGTTGCTCTCAAATCAAATAATATATTTATGATGGAAATTCATTAATATTTTTTAGAAGGCAGCTTATCAGTATTCTTCAAAAATATAATATTTCATGTAAATTCTGTCTGGTGGTAGGCTGCCAATACTTTAACAAGACTCATTTAATCTCAGAGCTTTTCGCGAAGCATAAAAAAAAGGGGCGAATTTTGTCATAACTTTTATAGAATTATTAAAAATATGTAAAAATACGCTATATAGTTTATACCGTAAAATAACTAGTAACAATAGCTGAAGAGTGTACCTACTTACCTTTATATTGCAAGAGTGAAGAGTGTCATAGGTAAAACAACTTCTTAGATTTATGTATATAGTACCCAAAATAAATTTATTTTACGTTAAATTTCCAAAGGCAAGAAAGTCTCTTATATTAAATTTTATTTACTTGACCATCTACAGAAATTGCAGTTAACTAGTGATTTAATCAACAATTGATTGTTATCTTAATTTAACAAGAAGCTGGCCGATCTGTCATTTTTTCAAGGGATCGTGCGATCCTATCCTTGTCTGCTGTTTATATGCATTGACTAATCTTAACGTCTCACTTCATTAAGAAGTCTATACAAATTACCGTTTCTACTTATATTATACAATATGTTTCATATGTAAAAAATACTGAGAAGTTTTCTTATGCATGATAAGTGAATTGTAAATGGCAGTTAAAGATGATGTTTCGATATCAGAATCACAAAGTTGGTATCAAATAACAAACCCGATGCTATAAATAATGAATATTCATGAAAATGAATGTTTATGAGGTGCGCTTCTGGTCAGGTTTAATCGTCTCTGCAATGTTTCCGGTTATTTATCTCGATAGCCACAAAATCGACTGGCGTAAGTGGCGTATCATGGGATTTAGATTGATAAACAAATTATACAAAAACATTAACTATAATACTATAATACAATCCAGTTAAATGAATACCAAGATATGCAGCAATTAAATAAAAATTAGCACCGCCGACATTAACATTATTCAATTATTTACTGTCATAAATATGTATGAATGTCATAAAAGATATTATGTGTATTATTTATTATAATCGTATCATATAATCATCATTTACCTATGTTAATAGTTGATCCTGTATATTAATATCATATTACATATTATATAATTAAGATCAGTAGATAGTTCAACCTGTTAACATTCACTCAATAGTATTGATCCAATATTGACCGAGAATAATACAAAGATAGTGTGTGTTCTGCGCTGATAATAATTTAACAAAGAAAACAAAATAGGCACTAATTACTAACAAATATGAAAAAAGTTAGTATGCGGAAATGTTCTATGTCACACATAAATATTTCTGCATGCCCACTTTTTTTTTATTACTTATTGCCTATTTTATTCCTGTATTCAATATATCTAACGCTATACAAACTCTCTCTCTCCCTCGGCGTAAGATATACGGATACATCAAGACTAGGGAATCCAATCCCGAGCCAAAATGTCGACCCCGGGATTTCGGGATTACAATTTTATGATCCCGGGATCCCGGGACTAGCCCGAAATTGGGTTTTTTTTTATAGTGCTACACATTTCATTTTTATAGATGAAATTTATAATATTGGCCAAAAATTAATAATACAACTTATTCTATATTATATTCTCTATTACAGTATCTTGGGAATGCGACCGTAGAAATAATGAATTATTTTTTTGACACTGGTATTATATAGGAGCTAAAAGGAGTGATTTTTTGTTGAATCTAACTTTAAAGAGTTACTCTATTATTGTTTTACCTCAGCCAGAAATTTTATTTTGAAAAAAGTCATATACATACATATTTAGAACAATAGAAACACCACTCAAGTTATCTAAACACTGGATTTGACAGATAATAATAAACATAACAACGCATAAAACGTTAAAGCAAAGCCGAAATGGCATTAGAATAAATAAAAAAATCAATCAACATTGCAATATGAGAAAGAAACAAGAAACATTTCATACTGATAACAAAACTTCTTATCGCCAAAAGTGTCCACTTACAGTAATCTATAATATGCTTTAGAATTAAATATTTTTGGGATTCATTAAAACGTAATTTATTACCATAAGTGACTTCTAGTATTTCATTTTATTACTTTCGTCTGCAGAGTTTATTTTCGAATATGTTATCTTAATTGTGCTTTGTGAACCATTGAACAATGGAACATTGTTTGTTATATTTAAGGATTCGACGAAGACGATTATATTTTGTAAGAAAACCAATCCCGAAGATTTCGGGATCATTTCTTTTAATCCCGGGATTGAAATGTATCGAAAACTGTACGGGATCCCGGGATTGGATTCCCTAATCAAGACGAATGTGTATTGCAATGCCGCACGTAAAATAAAAGACGCGGCTATTTCTGGAGTCTCCAATTCTTTCGGATAAAGCGCCATATTGGCTTTATTACAAAAGCAGCTGCGCTAATACTGTTAGTCTGTATAGCTGAGCTTTATAGAATATTGTTTTATTTAATCGTCATATATATATATTTCTTTAGCCAATCTTTTTTCATTTGCCGTAATCGCAGTATCAATCTGATCAAATTTAAAAGAGAAAAAAATATACATTTTTCCATTGAAACTTGCCATTTTATTGGTGATCGTGAAATAATTAAAATGCGGTACAACATTAATGCAAGTTGAATAGACGATATAACCATATGCCAAATTGCTCATTTTCGTTGAGATGTTTCTCGTGCTTTTTTGGCTTCCCAATCATGTGATAAAATTATAATTACCTTTTGAGGCTTTTAAATTTGAAATGTTCAAACAAGTTACATGATACAATTCATTATCAACAAAAGTGAAGCCAAATTATTTAAATTGGTATTGGAAAAAATAAATGTTCAAGATCGAACGTAAACTTTATTGAATACAAATACAGACATTAAAAATGATTTTCGAATAGATAATTCAATATTTCATAACTTGCTTTTGTTTTTGTAAAAATAAAACGTTAAAAAAGTGTAAGGTCACTAGCGTCCGGCTAGTTTGTTCAAATTTTGGGTTAGTGTTATTTACGAGATTTAAATTGTTGCAAAATGCAAAGCGTAGATTAGAATAGCCAACATCGTGCATACGTCCAAAATAATATCTCTGATATTTAAATATAATAACATGCTTTTACTTCTTAGATTGTAAATTGTTAAAAAATGTTCGTTATAATAAATGCAGCTGGTATATTCTTAAACAAAGGATATCGGGAAAAGGTATTAACACAACGTAAATTTTGCTAGGTAAAAGGTTAATTATGAAGAATTAACGGATTCATTCTAAAAATTGAAATCTAATTTATAGAGCTCAATTAATCTGAATTGAGTTGTTGTGACAGGTACTCGAAAATAGTATGAGGGTAACATATTCGAATGCAAATAGAATTAATCAATTAGCTATTGTTACAAATCTTTCTTCCAGTATGAAGATTGTGTTACAATGTTAATAAAAAGCATACATATAATAATAACTATCCCAAAATCAAAATTCGTAGAATTGAGGCACCCAGTATCTAACACGACTAAGTAATGTTTTTGTCGATGTATACGTTTTTTATTAATTACGGTAGGAAACTTTAATACCCAGTGGCGGATTACCCTGTAAGGCTTCCGAATCTTATGGGTCTCAAAAATAGATAATGTGATATAGCCCATATACTTTTTGTTCAGGTTTTGATATATTTTTATTATTTCACATGGAATATTCTGACGCTTTTATATTATCCGAAAAACAGGGCCTCCGAATTTTATTGCTCCTGGGGTCTACCATTGCTTAATACACCTCTGTAATAATACATACAATTGAATGTATGTTTCGGTTTCAAAATCATACTATATGTGTATAAAAATAAACTTTAAATATTGATTTTACTTTCAAAAGTAGCAACGTCAACGGCATCGTATAATCATACCGGCCAAGTTATTGATTGAGAGCCAATCAGATCGCAGGATCAGCTTACTGAATGTTATTCAGTATTAATTGGTATGGAATGTAAACGCTCAACGTTAAATATGTTGACGTTTAAGTTAACTCACATTAAAATTTAGTTAAAAAGTAATCACACAAACTTTCCGTTCATCTGAAAAATAAAGTGAAATTGACTTGTCCGTGTTTCAAACTGGACGCCTTAATTATTTTACAATATGATTACACGATCAGATCCGGATTCTCTCAGAGAGAGTTTTTTCAACCATCGAAAGATAAAAGATAATTTACTTATTTATAAATACAAAACAATATTTAATATGTATCATATTTAATATTAGTTTACATACTAGTAAACAGATTATAAATATGTAAAGCAGGACACCGCCATTTAAATTTAAAAAAACGCCTACCAACTTTTTGTACACGTTTTAATGTCAACGAATTATTCATTTGATAAATAATATTTAGACCAGGGATTTCTTCAGAAAAAAATACACATATTTATTCCGCAAGCCAATAATTACGAAGCGTGAGATCCTGAGATAATTGCATACAAATATATTCCCGTGATATATTCAAATGTGTTCGCACTTGCACCTTTCATTCTCAACTCGTAACGTCAATTATATAAAATAACTTTATTAATGTAAAACACGAACGCTTTTACGATTACACATATTTATTTTATTATATTATACAAAGTAGTTATTATTAGCTACTATGATAATAATGCGCGGAAATGTTGCCATGCCAACCTGACGCCGTCATTATATTAACCGTAAAGGGAAGCAACCATAAAAACATTTAACATTGTCTAATTATATACGCGAACTTACGTAGCATATGTTAACATATCAATTGGTTACATTTGTGAATAAGTATATTGAAAACTCTGAGAACACTACTTGTATAGTTTTTAAACATCGATATTTTTCTAAAAACATACATCAAGTTATTTATACAGATATTTTAGAATGTTTTTCTTTTTGACTGTCATAAAACAAAGTATATCTTTCATTTATCCGCACTTTAACCCTTCCCTTACTATGCAAAAAAAAGCACAAGCTCCTGAGCTGTGTACCCGTCGCACAATTATATAACACTACTACAGCAGTACTACATATAATTGTCATGATTCACTTCTGTTTGTCTGATGTGCAACGGATACACAGCTTAGGAGCTTGTGCTTTTTTTGCATAGTACGGGAAGGGTTGATGTCACCCAGATTTAGAAGAAAACGTTAAATCAAAACAGTCATTTTTTGAGTAATAAATAAAAACATTTTTCTGTCCTCCCTTGACTAATTTTAACCAGTTTGCTTATAAACAAACTTTTGTTACAGTATCTAATATGGAGTTTGTAAAATACGATTAAAATTCTACAAAAATACACTACGACAAGTCAAAAATATTGTATTATACATTTTATGAAAATGAGAAGACATTTTAAATTGTAATCATATAACTACAGACAATGGTATGTATTTGCAGGCAAAATGTTATTATTTTTACGACATTTTAACAATAGAAACGTATATATTTAATTTTTAACAACACACATTTCCAAAGATTGAATATGATTTACTCAATATTGTTATGTATTAACGATTTATCGTCTTTGAAAGAACGACGGCGATATTTTCCATGAAACCTTTTGCACGTTTTGCAAATGGCAATTGCGTATAAATTATTTTGAAACGGTACGTTATTATTTATTAAATAAGTTTACTTCTTTGAAACAAATGTTATTTTATCTAACTATAATTGGATTATCGATCATGCAGTAGATTATAGTTTACACTTTTCAACACTCTTGTGAGTGCATAACATGAGTAACATACGTTACATTTCCGCAAATAAATCCATCATTTTCAGCAGACACGCTGCAATTACCACTTTTTGCTTTCTATGTTATCAAGGAGTTAACAGTTAACACTTTGAAGTCGGAAGCTCTATTATCTCCGTATATTTATGATGGATTATTTTTATTGATACCTTATATCAATTACGGATGTGCCCGTTTAAAGGTTAAACACAAAATTTACGGTTGAATAAATTTATTCAAAATAAAACTTCGAAAATATTATAGTTGAATAATCTATGTTATTTTCACATATATTAACACTAAAAAATCTTTTAAAAATACAAAACTACCCGAAGGTTATATTTATGAAAGTGAAGTTCTACGAAATGATAATTTATATATTTATTTATTTAATACAAATATTTTACAAGTGGTAAAGTTTTTTGGAAAATCCATTATATATATATAAAATGATTTTTAATTTTAAATTGACTATGCTAATTGAAACAATTATGTGGAAATTAAATAATCTTTCGTTAATGCATTTTGATTTATTATGATAAATCAAATTTTGCGACGACATTTAGGTGCTTTGAGGCCTTTAACGTAAATCCATAAATAGGCACTCTGAGTTTAAAAGGGTTAAGATATGACGCATAGATTCTTATAATAATTATGTATTTGCTATTTTTTTTGTTTTTCAAAATATTCTTTTTTTATTTCGGAACTGGAGTTTTAATTCGTATTCGTAGCGTGTTATATCCTCGAGTTGATCTCGAGTGGCTTTAAAAAATCTCTATGAGCTTATCTCATGTGTGCATAGCATTGACAGGATGTTTTTTTTTTTTTTAACTATTTTCACTTTTGACTAGATATTGTTTTCGTTATACAGAGGTTCCAATAAAGTTAAATTTCTTTAACACATATTTTCGAATAAATTGTCACTTCTGAGACAAAGTGGTCAATGAATGATCTTTATTTAAAGAATTAATGAACTTATTTTTTAATATTTATTTATTTTGTCATACTGATTTGTCCCAGAAGTCGCAATTAATGGAAAATATGTATTTAAGCAATTCATCTACTCAACAATACTTGAATGAATCTGTTACATCATAATTAATTGAAAGTGAACGTAAAATAATAATTTAATTGTTGTAAAATTCTTCGTTTTATAGAATGGCAATGTTTCACTGAATTGATCTTATCATCACACATTCAAAAGCAGTCCATCAACGCCATCCATGTATGGCTTCTGCGGCAAATTAGTACGCATTTAGTGCTACTATTGTGAGCAAAAAACTTAAATAAATGTCAAGCGCAAAAAAAAGAGTAGCTTCCTTATAAGAATATAGCGTGACGGCGACGAACCTTTCATACTCATTTATTCCGTTACGAAGTGTTAATGATGACCGAACATAAAAAACTATATACATAAATAACTAACCCTATTTATAAAGTATACTTAAAAAAAATGTTTCTATTTTGTGCTTATTTTGCATCTGTAAAATATATGATGTAAATATAATATGTTAAGACAGTTTTGCTCTACGTTCAGTGGCGGATTACCCTATAAGCGTATGAGGCGCGCGCTTGGGGCTTCCGAATCTTGGGGGCCTCAACAATAGTTTATATTATATAACCTATATACTTTTTGTTCAGATTTTAATTTGTTTTTTTTTTTTTTTTTAATATCTACAGTTTACGTCAATGCGTCAAATATTTTGAAGTTGAAAGATCATACGAGATATACTCGATGAGATTTTTTTGAAAGTCACATGAGATTAACTCAAGGAGAATTGACTTCACAAACACCCATGTCTTAGATGCTACGATCATGCAATAGAAGTTACTACTGACATTACTAAAATCAATTTATTTATTTGATGAATTTGTCGATGTACATGACAATTTATGCATAGTTTTAAACATCAGTGATCTGTAATTTTTATAAAGTTAATATTTTAAAAAAATCGTTGTAATACAAAAGATAGTGTTCAAGTGTCAAATAGTAAACTGTTCAAGATTTGTTTAAAGACGTGTAATCAATTTGAAATTTCCGCATATTGCATTAGTGTTTAAATATAACATTTCTTACGTTAATATTTCTTCTCAAACAACTTGTACGTTTGTACAATGTGAAATAGTAGTTAATTTCTTGTTCGTTCTAACTGCACTTGGTTACTTTATCTTGTATGACGCCGATGTATACTAATAGAAATATAATTTATTTGCTTATTCTATTATATTATAGATGCTGTGTTGGAAATTCCCCAGAGTACTTTTCACATTTGTTAATCAAGAGATATAAAATAGTTTTAAATATTTTTTGACAAATGTGTTATAGTGCTTTAAAAATATTGTATAAATATTTTTGTTATTATTTTTCATTGAATTGATAGTAACCCTCTAATATACTTGATTTATATCTTACAAGATATTTATCTATAGAAGATTAATTAAGACTGTTCACATCAACTCTTAGAATCTAGATGCAGAACCTTCAAATTGTCAATACAATCATTGTGTATTTACAATTACGATCCCCTGAGAAAAGTCGTGTGCCTTTGATTAAACCGCCAATTAAAGGTTCTATTTACATTAGTCGTTAACTGGAAAGGGTCGGCCATTCTTTGAAAAATAATAACACTGATTGCTTATAAAAGGTAAGTATCATTGAGGTACGGCCGCTGCAGTTAGATACGGTGTGTATTGTAAAAGAATATAACGAAACATTGAGCAATATGGTAGAACGTTAAATCGCTGAACTCCGGGTCTCCAATTGGCGGGTCTTGACCCCCGGGGATGTTGCAGAGTAATTACTTGGATGGTCTACACCAAAAAAATCATTTTGAAGATGATGCAAGCTAAAATTTAATTTGCATTTAAATTTATTTATAACATTCGTAGATTTATTAATCCGTTGAATGAAGAGGAGTTGTATTCCAAAGAAAACAATCGTACACTGTACAACTTGATCAGACACAAGTTTTTGGTTGAATTCCTTCGATCTACATTATGGGATACAGCTTGCGAAAGCTCCGTTTGCAACTTTAAGCTTTAAACCAAATATTGAATAAAAATAGTAAAAAAAAAATTTAATGCTCTTCAAAAAAATTCTATTAGAAAAACATATTTTCAATACTGAATATCTCGTTAATTTTTCATAAAATAGAAAATGTTTTGCAGGCATAATTTTTTTAAGAAATTCCGCTAACGGGTAGTGAAGGATACAAATTCGAGCATCATCAAGAATAATGGAAATACATTGAATAAAAAAACTATTTTCCTATGTTTTTCATCACTTGAACGACTCTTAATTAACTTTTCCACAGAATTATCATCTTGTATTTTATTAATTGGAGCATTTCTTTTCCATTGTCTTCTTCACACAGCTTGTACGCCTAATCTATTAAATTATTATTACTAAGAAAACATTCGTGTAATTTCCCTGGCACAGAAACCTTTATAGATAAAATAAATCCTCTGTTGCACTGTTTAGTTACCCCATTGTCTTATTTGCCTCGACACAAATAATCCCACACGTTGGTTTCCGAAAGGTCACGAGATACAAGATAATACGAATTACAATCATTTCACGTAAGAATAACATACTAGAATATTTAATTTAAGCTCGAAACAAACAGGAATAAAAATAAACCATCAAAATAATTACGCATTGTTTTAAAGTTACCTAATTATTTAATTGTTGCCTTCCACAAATATGTAAATTACAGGAACTAGAATTATATTCTCTTAGATAATTTTGAATGAAATTACTATTCTAAAATAACGCAAAGTACACAATACTAGAAAATTATATTAAGAAACAAATTTATGATAATTTTATAAGTGCGCATTAGAAATTTAATGTTTACAGTAAAGTTGTGTCAGGTTGGCTACGCCTTAATTGTTATGAACTGCAATCAAATTATTTACTGTCTTAGTTCGAGCACTGTTTTATTTGCACGTGCCATTATTAAACGTGGATTAACATTTTATTGTTTCCATACTACAGTTTATGTTTATTTTTTATATCTGCTTTATCACTTTCCGCTAATTATCTAAAGATGACGGTAGGACAGTACAAAAGAACACTTTTTTCTTTTAATTTCAGGCAAAGTTCAAATAATATGGGAAGAAAATGGTTTAAAATGTGCTACTTATAATACCTTTGAATATAAACATACCTTTTCGTCAGTACCATAGGAAGATTTCAAAACATTCTCCGAAAATTAATTTAACAGCGTTGAATATTAAAACTATATATTATATTTTTAACCATTTCCGCCCGCGCTGTGGAGCATATGGACTCCTAATGGAGTTTCTCTCAACAGAAGTGTTTCTACGAGAACTGCTTGTTACTCAGTTGCTCAACATCTCTTTTTCCAAAGATAGTAGGAATAGAAGGATAGGGCTAGGACAGAACTAGTGGTTAGTTAATCGCTCTCGATACGCCCCGTTTATAAGATAGGATGGGTGGGAGGGGGAAACTATATTACTGTAGTAAAAAAATATTTTTTATCGAGCAACTGATCTCTAATTAGTATCAATTGAAATGGTTCGATATTAATTAATTAATATTGTGTATTTGTCACTAAAAATAAAATGCTTTTCAACCAAAAATCGACAGTAAGCACTTTAAAACTGTAACAAAAACATAAAAAAATCAAAAACAGTAATTTTTGCTTCCTAAGTCAGTGTTGGTGAGCCTTGTACTCTAGGGTGACGGTTTGAATTCATTTCAAAAGGAGATAATAACAAATATAAATGTGTATTTGATTATATTGGGTCTTTAATATCCTTATGCCATTCTATATGCAGATACTGATAAGTGTTTGCGAATTAATTCAATATAATAACTATGAATTTTGTACGGATGGTTATTAATTAAATGTTTCTTTGCAATTTGGTAGCATTTACACTGCTGTGTTCAAACAGTCACGCCCAGTAGTCTTCGGTTACTTTCCTGTTTGAGAGAGTACTTATATTCTTAATATTAATACTCGGCCTGAAAAGATATAATTAAGTGTACATAATTGTCGTGGTATAAGTTCCTGTGAAACGAAGGATACCACGGCGCCGATAATCACCTACTTGCAGATTGCAGTAAGTGACATCGTAATCAGATTTACCGATTGGTGATTTGGCTACTAATTTTCTAAAGTTCGTTATTTATAATATAAAATAGAAAGACTGTTGGTCTGTCCCTCAAAATAACTACTCCCAAACGGTAAACAGTAGCGACTAAAAGTTTTCACACGTGATCTTTGCTGCCATTTCTACAATGCTATTTTCAACGTTCAGCCAAAGTTCACTAGATGTTGCCATATGGATAAACTAAAACTGTATTGACGTCGCTAAGCAACCAAAAATATAAGATAAATGTGACATATAACGACGTAAAGGCGCATAACACGGAAAATCTAAAGTTAGAGCAGCAAATTAAATATTATTTTTTAAATTTTCCCTTAATCAGTATATTATTTATGATTCCCATTCGCGAACGAAATTCCACAGTTCTATATCTTGAAATGCATCCGGAAAACGGGCAACTTTTTCTTTTAGTAAAACCAATTTGCAAGATCGTCCGGCCAATCCACCAAACACGGCATTGAAAGGATTGTTAATTGGGCTCTGCAAAAATAAAAGCTTTATTATATTGTCTTGAAGAAAATTTTATATTTTGTTGATTCAAAATTTTCTACCTGGGACGAGTAAAAAAAAGTTTTCAGCCGACGCAAGAATCGTGGAATTGTTCACAGACATGACGGCATTCGATCTGGCAACGCTCTTGGCCGTGTTTAAAATGTGAACATCAGAATCACTAATTGTTATTATCTAGGTACTTCTGCTAAGTTAAAAATCCGGCAAACTTCAAAGATCTCCGGACCGTCAATGGGATTGAATGTGACACGTACCGTGAAGCGTACCAGAGAATGCTAATCAATGTATCGAAAATTGAAACATCAAAGGTATTCATCATCTAAAATTCGAACACTCTTTGCAGTAGTCTCTTATTCTTTGAACTTTCCAACCAAAAAAACGCGTTGAAAAGAACAATGAGGACTTTATGTCTGAAAATATTTTTAATATCTTTCGACGAGAAAATTCTCTCAATTTTGTCACTCTTTTCTAGTTTACTGATGACACCTACAACTAGGCATTTATCAAACTTGAAGATAAAATTTTACACATAATCCTTAAAAATTGTTTTCATTCATCATTATCGCAAACGATAAGCGATGAGAAGGCTCTCAAAATATTGTATATAGTCATTATTAGAATACATTTGTAATAATACAGTGAAAATTATTCAATTATAAATAATAAAGAATCTATCATACATCTTATTTTTTTAAAGATCTTTCTCCTCAATTAGGTGTATAATATGCAGATTACAGGCCAATAAAACGGGAGATGCAGCTGTCGTGGGTCTCATTTCTAGGAGAGACTCAGATTTAAAACAGTCTTTACATAATATAATATCAGAGAAATTGCACTTTGTTTTTTCAACTATTCCTTTTAGAAAAGTAATAGAAAGATTCCCTAAGCTGCTTTTCTAATCTGGGTTGTAAAAAAATATTTAGAATGTCATTATTATATGAATGTAAAATAAAATAACTTAGATTATTCCACGTATTGTGTTACAAAATGTGACACGTGTTTCGCCTCTTTCAGAGGCATCGTCAGACAATAAGCAAACATTTGCAAAAGTAGTTGTCTGAGGATACCTCTGAAAAAGGCGAAACACGTGTCACATTTTGTAACACAATACGTGGATTAATCTAAGTTATTTTATTCTACATTAAAATGAACTTCCACAAAGTTACCGCCGAATCCATCGAGAGTATTATTAGATTATTTTATTGATGATTTTATGGTATTGATATTACGGTAAAAACTATTATTAAAAATATAATATATTAAAATTTTTAAATTTTCATAATATCAGAGAAAATACACCGGTAATCAATTGAAAGAGCAATTTCATGATATTAAGTATAATTTTAAAATCTATCTAAACATGCTTTTAATTAAACGTTTTCGACCTAGCGGTAGAAGAATTTAGCTAAATAATAAAACGTACAACCTCATAAAAACAATTTCTATCAAATGAGCCATTGGAATTTCACAGGGCTTCTTACTATAACTGATTAGTCGAAATCTAAAATTAATAATGACGCTAATTTCCTCTTCAATGTGTCGTATCATGATGCATAATTGAAAATGAAAGGGCGATCGAGGAATAATTTACCGCGTCAGATAAGCATCGGATCATCGAACCGTAACAGAGAGGGAACGTTAACTGTTGGTGATTTAATATTTAATATACACCGAAGGAGTGTGTGTAACTAACTCATCAAGTCATCACAAACGTATTGATAGCTTAATTGTATATATCACGCATAAATTCCATTAAAATGTACCCAAAGTAATGAGATTAATTTACATCGTAATTATAATATAGAGGTTAAAAAGGATTAAAACTGTGAGATGTTTCACCGGCATGTCAGCTCTCAGTGTGGAGGATCTCAACTAGGGATCGCAATACGGTTATTACAGAAACCGGGATCCCGGTATTCATATTGTTTTTTCAATACCGAAATACCGGTTTTAATAAATACAAAAATGCCGTTATTCCAGTATTTTTGCATTTACCAAAACCGAATATCGAATGAATATATCAGTAAAATATTTTAATAAAACTTTCATCGATGAATTGAAATATTTTAAAACTGCCAAGAGTTTTATCAGTATGTATTGACAGGTTCCAGGATCGTTATATTAATATTTTAAGAAACCGCAAGTTGTTTCAAATCATCCGATTATAATTGGTTATTTTTATTTTTCAATGACGAAATTTTATATGAAATTTCGAAATACCGATTTCGATTTACTCGCCCGGTATTGAGATCCTAATTTACCATATTTTTTGGCTTTATTTATACATTTTTGCTATACCGGTATTAATAGATTCGCCCGATATTGCTATCCCTAATCTCAACAAGACTTGTATGTAAATAGATAGATGAACTGTTAGAAAAATTAACCGCTCAACCTCCTTTTTCTGTAAAGAAAGAAGGATAGTACGATAAAAGAGCTATCATCCAGAGATTAGAAAATATACACATTAAACTATGATACGGTGTCGACAGAATAGTTTCAAATGGTAATTTTTCGTAAGCAAAATATTGAAAAGCACTAAAAAATATAATATTATAAAAATAAGACATTTTTTTTATAATCATTCCTCATTGCTAAGATCAAAGTCGGTTTTGCTCATCAAGCATCGTCAACTGATTGCGGAGTTGTACAGTCAAAAAAAAAAGTTGTGTTTAAATTTTTAAATATGAAACCTATCCTTAAGAATAAATTGACTGTTACATAATAATAGTAACTTCGATTAGTCAACAACAGAAACAACATATAGTATGAGATATTTAAAAAAAAATCGGGATTACAAAAGGAGTCCGGGATTGGATTCCTTATTAGGCACTGACTATGAACGTACTTAACAAATCACAATTTCGTGTACTGAATACGTTTTTACTAACAATTAAATGAACTTAAATTATGTTTTGGGTAGACTAAAGTAAAACATTAAATAAACTTCAGAACCATATAATTAGCGTCACAAGATTTTACGAATATTGAGCAAACAAATGTTTTAATCACCTGCGTTTAAATATGAAAAGATACATTTACCTATTTGCTGTATCTTAGTACATATGAAAGATGCTAATGGATACTTTAAGTTAACGACTTTGAATATACACACAGACAACTTCGACTACAGACGTCGCCCAGTTTCATCTTGAAGCTTCCTGGAACAATTAACGTCTTGATCGAAGTGTAGGTAGCATATTGTGGTAAAATCAGTGGCGCGTCAAGACAAAGTTTCAATAAATTTTAACGTCCCATATTGAACACGAGGACGCTCTTCAAGAAATAATTGATAAATTGAATGATGGCTCAATGCCTCCATTAATTTAATAAACTTATAAAAAAAGATTGTTTCAATTATATCATCGTGGATGACGTGGTAAAATTAATAATATAATAATAATGAGTAACTTTGACTGTTATTACGTTCCATTGAAATTTCAAAACGGAGAACTTACTTATTTTAATTAGTTCTATCATTTATTGAACATACTAGCCTAAAAATGTTGTTTTCATAAAAAAATATATTTATATCGTAATTATATACATTTTTACTTAAAAATAAAAGAAACAGAAGTAATAAAAGTGTCAATTCTTCATATTGGTTAAATTATAATGTTTTTTACCATATCCTGGAAAATTTTAATAGCTTAGTGTAATTTGTCAGTTTGCAAACTAAGCAGTAGAAATAATATTTATTGAAAGATTCAGATTGTCAATTATAGGTAAAATTAGTTATTAAATGCTTTGTTATTGTTTACGTTGTAATTATGGCGTTCTTACAAGTAAGTTGAAACGAACTTACAAGAATAGTTTTATTCTTACAGCTGGTTGATTATATTTTTAACTATCTCCGCCATATCTAGAGTGATCTTTACACAATTTTCTGGAAGCTGCCTACGATAAGTATTTAATAACTTTAATAATATGTTCAAATCAATAACTCATAATCTAAAGAAGCCATCAAAATTTCGAATAATAAATATTTTCAATTTTGTAATTTAAGATAAACTCTATAAGAATTAATTTACATATTTATTTTTGTTGAAACATACATACATTATATTAATATTATTATAACCAAGATTAAGGTTGGGAAGATTTTAAATTATATAATGTAAGTTTATTATTATTATATGATTTGTTACATACGTCGAAGACTACTGTATTTAGTTCTATTAGGGTTATTAAATATTGTTAAGAGCTTTTTCGAAATCGACACGATCGATGTTTCACTGCACGGATAACTATATTTTCTTAAATTGGCAAACATAATATCAGTTTCATTTTATCGAACCGTAATTTAACAATCTTTTTACCTTGAAAATAAATCGCTCGTCCAATTAAATAATTAGCCTTAAATACATACCATATTTTAACCTGTTCCCATGCCATTTTCTTGTTCAATAGCTTCCTAGAATCGTCAATGAAGTTGATTGATTAAATGCATATATTTAACAGAGATATTTACGTGCGACATTGGTGCGAAAATTTCCAAATATTTTTTCTTGTTTAATAACTTATCTCTTATTAAAAGGAGTAACGTTGTTATTCTAAAAAATAATCACATCATTGTCTTACTGTATGTCTTAAGTATATGAACTTTGTTATTAATAATTTTAAAAATACCTGAAGTCAATAATGATGTTTAGGTTAAAAATAAGTTAAAATGGTCATCAAACGTTACTTACATTTGATACCAAAATGCGTAGAACGAAAACTCGAGGACGTTTATCTCTAAGCTACATGACCAACAATAATAGTTAATACTATTTACAAATTCTTAGCTCATTCATAAAAATAATGCATTTTTATTTTTTTACGGCATGTGTGTAACACGTCACATAATTTATTCTTTTCTGATTTTTGTCGAATAGTGAGCATTCTGTTGCTTGCTATAATAAACAGTTTAAGTCATAGTGACATTACATATTAAGTAATATGTATAGGGTAACCTGTTTTCTTGACTTGTTTACTCTAGCGGGACGCAAAACGCGTCCTTACGTTTGCCTGTGGCTTTTTAATTGATAGAGATTCCGCAACCTCGGCGGAGGTATTTTTTGCAACTTTTTGCCATGTATTGCAACGTAAATAAAAAAAAACTTCTATATTTGATTCAGCTGGCTTCTTTTTTGTTTTTTCTCACACCGATGCCTAGTGAAGAATATAAATTTATTTTAGCTCGAATCGCCTTTACACTGTTTTAAAAGCAGTTTCTCAAGAAATTATATTTTCCACGTTAGGATACACTGGTCATAAATTATATTTTTAAGATAATACCAAATGGAATCTAATACGAGTAAAATGTCTCTCAGGTTGACAGTAACCAATATTTAATTAAATTTACGTCTTATAAACCTAAACTAAATTTAAAATAAAAACAAGTCACACCGACATTTTATGCATACATCTTTAAAAAACAAACAATTTCGGTAAATATCTCATTTCATATACATAATACTTTTAAATTATATAGGATTGTAACGTCACCTATGTATACAAACAAAAAACTGAAACTGATCTGCAGAGCAATTAATATCATTTAACACCAATATTTTTATGGAGTATAATTTAAAAAATGCATTGTTTTTTTCAGAATGGGTGTACTGCGTTACAGCGAGCTGCGGCCGATGGTCATTCCGAAGTCGTCAAATTACTTTTACAACATGGAGCTGATCCTAGCCGACAAGATAATCTCGTAAGTTTACAAAAAAAAGTGTTTAAATTGAATCGGTGCAGGTCAAATATAACTATTTTCGTTATATTTCAATTCGAAATAATTGAAAATAAAAAAAATCATGATACACTGGTAGAGATTATTATTCTCAACGAAAAACTGTCAATATTGAATTGAGTGATGAACGTTTTCTTAAATTTCTCTCAAGAAACTTAATAACTAAGTTTAGCTCTTGGGAATACGGATTTTGAAAAAAGTAGTTTGAGCGCTCAAAATATTTAAAAGTCTTTTCTGTTGACTCGTTTAGTTGAAAATTAATTTAAACAAACTTAATAATTAAATAATTAATATCACACTTTAAGGTGCTGTCATTAACGAAAAAAGAATTGAGGTAATTCATAAGTTATTCTACATGACTTATTGCTTTTATTGCCAGATTAGAAAAACGTTGCCGATTATGGTGGATTATATTACTAGCCATACAAGGATTTAATTTGAAAGGGGGCATTTTATCTCTGCTCATGAACCCTGGCAATAAATAACTCTACGTATCGATTAAATGTTCCAGGCTAAAAAATTTAACACAACCAAATATCAAATGCCGATTTTCTCAAAGTATTTTATCAATGCATGAACTTTATGTGCCCAAAGTTTCATGTCAACATTGGCAATCGTTGTAACGCAATTTTTTGAATTATGATGGATCTAAGTGTATGAATGCTTAAAACGATATACGTATCTGTCGAATTCATACCATACATAGCATTTTTTTACTTCACCCCATACAAAGGCAAGAAAAAAGAAGTCGATCAACTTAGTTTTCACCTTTAAAATATTATTTTTTGATTACCCAATATTCTTTTCAATAAAGTAGCGAAAACACATTACTTTAAATTCACGAAGAATTAAACTGTTTTGACCCAAATAAAGCACATAAGCTGAGAGATAAATAAACTTTATTTTGTAAGAATCTTTTTTTTTGATTTTTAAATACATAGTTTTCATTTCTGATAGTACCTAACAAGAGACATTCAGCAATTACAATTATACAATATTATATATAATATGAAGACGTGTCTTACTGTTGATACGTTTTATTGTAAAAATATTCGTACAACAAAAACTTTAATGCAATAATTTTATCTAATACGATCTGCACAATTTAATAACTTCCATCAAGAAATTTTACTTTCACCCTTTTAAAATTACTCAGGAAATTCATAATCTATATATCTTTTGCTTACTCTTATAAATTTCCGTTTCCTGTTTTCTTGAAGAAAATTGTTAGCTTTCTTAACATTTATACTTGTAATCATATATTAATTAGTACTTGATTTCGCATGAAACTCTTTTTTGATTTTTCTCAGTGAGGTCTTTATTTGCATCAATTTAATGAAATCCAGATTGTAGATAATAATAATGGTTGTCATTCAGAGTCATATAATATACGTGTACAAATGAGAGAAAAAATGTACATCTATATATATATACATGCTTTAATTTAGGTTTTAACCGAATCTAGTAGATATTCAATAGAAACAAAATGACGACGGCAAGATTCGAAATAGTTTATTTAAACTGAATTCATTTTTATTTTCTACACTTTTATAATGCAACATAGTTAATACTATTCGCTTACCTTTCATCCTTACTTACTTCTAAACTATCGTGGTTGTTTTTATTTCGTGCAAAGTATGTACCCTTTCCCATTTATAATGTTAGAATGGTCAAAAAGTATTTCACATGGTGTCGTAAGCTAATGTTCTTTATATAGGAAAACTGTGCCACGGGCCGCGCCATGATAGATTAGTCCTAAGGTTGGTTTGGAGTATTAAAATGTGGTAAACGAGATTTGCTCGTGTCAGCTCTTCAAAGTTGCAATCGCAAGATGAAGAGTCTCGCGTTGAAAGGGTTTGATTGAGAGCACCGCTTCTAACGTGCAATTATTGGTCGGTGATAATGGCCGTTTCCCGAGACTTTTTATAAAGTAATTTTACCGTCGAGATAACCGACATAGATAGTTTACGCCTCGGGTTTTTTCTTAATAACAATTTATTTGTTGTGATGTAAATTCATTAAATTTATTGTGAGAACAAAATCGTAATCAAACAACATAATGTCAGTGTAAAAATGTAGAGTATTATACTCTACAATGTATTTACCACCACACACTATGGATACCCACCGTATTGTATTCAGCAGCATACGTGATAAGGCTTGATTTCAATATTATCATGATTGTCCGAGGAAAATTCCTCAAAACTTGTGAATGTCTTTGCTGACGCTGTATTATAAATTGTTGTTTGAGTGTCAATATATACACTAACCGTAATACGAATGTGTTGTCTTCAAGAAGACTGGAACCCGATTGAAAGCATAAAAAAATTAAATCTCTTCTGCAATCGAGATAAATATAATCAGTGCTTTTTTCCTACGTAACGCGGCAGAATGTCATTCCAACACCTTTTTTCTTGGCATTTTTAATTTTTCGAATCAATATTAGACATTTTTTTATTTCTTTTTTTATGACTCGTCGTAGCACCTTTGACAATTTTCAATCCTTTAAAATACGTTGATCGGTGGTCACTCAAAGGAAGACGAGGTTTCCGAGATCTCACAGATTCGAGTTCCAGTACGAACAGCGTTGTCTTCAATCGATTTTTGTTCGAAGGCATATGTGTCTGTGATATCTACGTTGATTGATAGATATGTTGGTTGTATAAGTGTAGAATTCAGATTTTATGGAAAGATCATCTAATCGATGAGAAAGTTTTAAATTGTGCCAATAAGGCAAGTGATCTTATAGAGAAATTTCTGACTTATTTTATTCTATGAACAATAGGAATTTCTGCAATTCATAATACAAAAGAAAACATATGCCAGCAGAGACGTACATAAGTATAAAGAGATTCTTTGACATTTAACATACGTAAAAATGTCCAAGGCATTAATAAGATAATTAATATCAATGGCTCAGGATAGAGAAATTTACAATTCTCTTGCTAACATTCGATATAAAACCCAGAAAAGATGAATATCATGCTATTTTCAATTGCAATTAATGAAATTTAAAAAATAGTCGTATTATATTTCCATCCTCAATAAATCAAGTGTGGTTGAAGTTCTTTATCACTTAATGTAGAACCGTTTTTTAGTAGAAGAGTATACAATAATGTATGTATGTATATGGAAAATTGCTCTCAATCACCTTATAAACAATAAAAGCCATCATACTTTACTAAAATATTAATGTATAGTATATACTATATACATACATGTATATACATGCAAATATGTTTTAGGTAATGTACGTATGTTAATTTTAAAAATATGTCCGGTTTTTGTATCAGCCAAAAAGACAACAAATAATAGCTATATCTATCCATTCACAGCCACCAAAAATACAGGGTAATCAATCATTTTATTATAGAGTACTTAAAATTATAATGAAGTTAATAAATCTTGTTTTGATGATATCTTGTGCCTACTCTCAATTTAGATTTTGAGTCAAATACATTGTTTGAATCTAATACCATTGGCTATTATTAATTCACAGTTTAGTTAATATGTTTTCATACAAAGAACATAAAAAAACATTGCATATAAATTGTTCCCATTATAATTTAACTATCATTAATAACAATGAGTGACTACAGTTTAATTACAATATGCAAATATTGTTGGTAACTGACAGAAAAATAAGACGTATAAAATTGTAAATAACGCACGAAACTTCATAGTCAACCGGAAACCAAAAAACCACAAATTTCCGCGTAGCTTCCTGCATAGCTTCTTACACCAAAAACATAAGATATTTATGTTTATAAAAAAACTGATTAACGGTAACTTTTAAGAAGAGTAAACTTGAATTTCAGTATCTAACGCAATCTTGCATATTTCTTTTATAAATCTTAAACATGTTTTGTTAGAAATTCTAAGCCAATTATTATTTCGTAGAAGTATAATCTTCACGATCTTAAGTTGAAGAAGTTTATGAGAATTGTTTTTTTAGTTACTTTAAATTTGATTACACGCTGCACTAAAAATACGTATATGTTCCTAAAAGCATCATGAGTCTGTCAACACAGTCTTCATTTTGGGGAACAAAAAATCGTTCAAAAAATTAATGTGTATTTTTCGGAAACTGAATAAACGTATAATGTAGGTATATAATTAGATTTAGGTAGGAACGTTTGCGTAATATAATCAATATAATGAAATGTAATTTTCACTTATTACGACTTCAATAATTAGAAAACAAGTTGTATTAAATAACGCAAATTGAACCAACGATAGGAAATGTAGTAGTAATAAATATTTTTCTGTTTGCTTTCTTAATGTTTTATTAGATGTGTCCAAATTTCACCTACGTTTATTCAATGTGTTTTAGACCAACACACAGTTTTTATTAAAGGGTGTTCGATATAAAATGTTAAGGCTACCAGCCTTGAGAGGCTACATGTCAGTTTCTTATTAAAAGCTAATTGCCGAATGCCGTGCATAAAAAAGGCTTAGCCAGTGGCGGATTACCCTATAAGCGCATGAGGCGCTCTCTTGGGGCCTCCGAATCTTGGGGGCCTCAAAAATAGTTCACATAATTTTTATTTTACATGAGATTTTCTGACATTATAAAACAGGGCCTCCTAATTGTATTGCGCTTAATCCGCCACTGGGCTTAGCACCCTATATTAGGCAACTAAGTTATCACTTGTAAATCGAAGTATACTTTATGTTATAAAAAAAAACCAATATGACTTATGAGTTATTGAGTCAACTTTTCTTGTGTGTATTTTTTCTCCGATCATCCCAATTATTGCTAATAATATTCTGTCGGTAACCAGTTGCGGCTATTATCAAGTTGCTCATATTCTTCTTAGCCAAATAATTACACGTTACGCCAGCTCTGTGTAAACGGAATATATATTTATCGACCAGTTCCCATGCCGGAGGAAATGCTTTGCTTGTATAAATAACTCATTAGAGGAAGGTAAAGCAGGCGATTGTCTGGCACTCCTTATCTTCATCGCATACTTGATCTATCGAACGGCCTTCAAAAGAAAATCTCATTCATAGCACAGTAGGAAGTCATTTGACAATAACTATTACATCCATGTGCGCGAGACCTTTGGTATCCTAACATTTTCAAGCCTGTGAGTTACTTGTCAATTGAATTTGTATGGATATCGACTTATAATAAAAATGTAAGATTCAATTACTTTATACGTGTTTACGTAGACCAGGCGTGGGGAACCTGCGGCCTTTTGCTACTCTGGTGCGGCCTTCTGGCCAATTCTGTAATTGTGTAAATTTTTGTAAATTCGTAAATTCCTGAGATTTTGGATTTGAAAATTGCTCGAAGACCTAAACAAAGGTCCCACTCTGGTAATTTTGGGAAATCCGCAAATTTCTGGGCTTTAGAAATTGGCATGAAATTGTTTCTGGCCAAAGATTCCCTAGTCCAGTGATGGCGAACCAGGGACCCGCGTGAGAAATTATCTGACCCGCTTGAACTTTTAGAAATGATGAAAAACGAGTTTCTGCGACAATCCGGGAAAAAGTATACCAAATCGAGGATTTCAAATTCCTCGCTGAGCTAAAAAAAAAAACGAGGTTTGGAGATAATTCGGGAAAAATTATAGCAAATTGAGGATTTCAAATTCCTCGGTGAGCTAATCCCAATCCCGGGATCCTATTATGTGACCCGTGTCATGATTTTTTATAATCAAATTTGACCCACTTGCGAAAAAGGTTCGCCATCCCAGCCCTAGTCAATTTTTACTGCGGCCTTATGTCGAATCAGAAAAATGCATGCGGCCTTTAGAGAATGAAAGGTTCCCCACCCCTGGCGTAGACTGTTTAATTGTTTTTAACGGAAGATAGTTACGAACAAAGATAACAAAACAAAAAATCGTATTTTTTAAATTCAATAAAACGAAATACCACATTTTACTTTATCATTGTCAGTGGCAAACTACCTTATATTTGCATAAAACCCACTTGGTGACACCGAATCTTAAGGGTCTCAAAAAAAAATATACGCTTACATAATTGATACATAACGCTGCGCTTCTATGTTATCCAAAAAACAGAGCTACCAAATTGTATTGTACCTGGGGCCTCAAAAGTGATTAGTCCGCCACTGACCTTTCTTTGCCCTAGGGAAAGTGTCGTCGATGAGCGATTATATGACTGGAATAAAACTATACAAAATGCATTTTGACTACCCATAACCATTTGTTAATAAGCTAAAATTTAATTTGACAAAATAGCCTATTCAAGGAATCGATTTAAGCGCATTTTTTGTAGACAATCGATGAAATTCAAAGTCGCCTTATTATTTACAAAAACACCTTATTATTTACTCGTTAACATGTGTAGAAGTTGTACTACTCAATAATTTAAACCAGCTTTAGAAAAAAACAAATTTATCAAGAGAATTTGCCAATTTTGAAAAATATTTCATATTATGCTTGTGACCCTTTTGTAAAATAGTCATATTTTAACATTATTTTTTATATTCACATCTGAAAATCGATTTTTTTATAATAAATTATTCCATTTTCAAATTTATTTACCTATTATTATTATCACTTTTAAGATGATTTTTTTTTATCCATGTCCGCTCCCAATGTGAAGCAAATGGCTTCCTAATGAAGGTATCTCAACAGAAGTTTGTTACTCAGATGCTCAACCTCTCTTTTTTCAAAGAGAGTAGTAGGGATAGAACGATAAGGCTAGGACAGGACTAGTGATTAACTAATCGCTAAAAAAGGGTGAATTTTTAGACATCACAAACACTCATGCCCTTGAAAAAAAAACGAAAAATGCTGTTCGTACTGGGAGTCAAGCCCGTAAGATCTGGAACAGAAGCCCACAATGCTAACTGCTGAGCCATAGGACCCGACAAGATGCCTAAGATGTTTAGTCACACAAAATTTTTAGTGAAAAGGCATTATATGAATAAATAAAACACTTTTTGTACTAATTCCATATATTTCATTATATAGAATTACTAGTTTGACTCATCGTTGACATTATCAAATGATGTTGCGAGAATTATTAATGTCAACATCAAAGAACCAGTCCTAATCTATAATAAATATTGTGGAATTCACAAAAAAAAGTTTAAATGTTTACATTATACCCATAACATGAAGTTTCATCATTCTTGGTGACACCGAGTAAATAAAAAACGCTTAAAAATGAATAGTTTAGAATTTTTAGAAAAAAATAAAACCATTAACAATAAAGAAATATTATTAAATAATATCTTAAATAAAACAGGTGGTTCGCCACTGTTAAATATATTTTCTAACAGCTTAACCCGTCCTAATTGATGCAACTCATTAGTTAATCATTTCCTAATGTAAATGTCATTTGCATTACTATCATCGTTTGTTTGTTTTTCTATCATCCCCTCCTTGCCTCCCATTTTTATTATAATATATCAGAATAGTAAAATTAAAATCATTCGTACTTAAGCAAACATTTGCAAAAGTAGTTGTCTGAGGATGCCTCTGAAAGAGGCGAAACACGTGTCACATTTTGTAACACAATACGTGAAATAATCAAAGTTATTTTTATTTTATATTAAAATGAACTTCCACAAAGTTACCGCCGAATCCATCGAAAGTATTCTTGTATCCATTCCAAAGCACTTTATTACATATAGTAGCTACTTAGTAACTATTCATATCTTTTTTGTATAATATATTTATTATATTCATATAATATATGATGCTATAGTTAACCTTTGTAACTAAATGTGTTATTTTGTTTTTCAGCATGGCAATACAGCCCTTCACGAAGCAGCATGGAAAGGCTACAGTAGATGTGTTTCTCTCCTATCCAGTCAGAGTGAACTGCACACCAGGAACAGTGGAGGCTTTGCCCCTCTACACCTCGCTTGTCAAAATGGGCACAATCAAACCTGCAGAGAGATATTATTAGCGGGATGTGATCCCGATATACAAAACAATGTAAGTATACAGAATGACATTAGATGGATAAGATAATACATATCAGCTTTTTTGAATTAAATTGTGCAGACAAGAGATTAAAATTGTTAACCATAAAATAATTCAGAGCAAATCTAAAATTTGTATTATAAGTGACATTATTAGTAAATAAAACACATTTTTTAATACCAGTACCAACACGGTAAAAATATTAACTTCATAGCAAGATTTACAATAAATATTCCATCCATTACAGGTTTTCAACATCAAATATGTGTAAGCATTCTTTACATTAAAATGGAGATCTAGAATCCTTCCTTACTTTTCTTTTGCTAGTATATATTATATTATAAGACATTAGTCCCTTAGATGTCTAGGGTAGGTTCCACCAACATGCTGCAGATAAGATATGGTCTCAATAAAAAAATGAAAAATAATTTACCTTTAGAAGCTTTGATAGTAGAAATAATTGGTCTCATAAATCTATGCAACTGAAGCATTCTTTGAATTTCAAATAGTTTATTCATAGTTGACATGATTATCCATCATAAAACTTAAATCTCACATTTTTCTCACAAACTGAAGTTAATTCATTCAGGTGAAATTCAATATTTTACAAGGGTTTTAAACTTTAATAATGCCATTATAATGATTTGACACTTTTTTGAAAATATGCTTTATTTTTTTCAGTATGGTGACACCTCTCTACATACATCAGCCCGTTATGGACACGCAGGTGTTACTCGAATCTTAATTTCTGCCGAGTGCCATGTCTCCGATCAAAATAAAAATGGTGATACAGCACTTCATATTGCAGCTGCTATGGGAAGGAGAAAATTGACTAGAATCCTGCTTGAGGCCGGATCAAATAAACAACTTAAAAATAAACAAAGCGAAACTGCCCAAGATATTGCTGTGCGCAAAGAATTAGGTGAGATTGTAAATATACTTAGTGCGTCATCCTCTAAGCCAAGAAAAGATGCAAAGAAAAAAGAAAAAGAAAAGAGAGACAAAAGCAAAGAGAGAGCTATTGATGTTCCCGATGGATTGCCTGACAGAGCAGGGAGCAAGAGAAGCAAAGAGAAGGAAGCTCATTCGAGTCCTAGCAAAAATAAAGAAAAGAAAAAAACCAAAAATGTTCACTTTGAGACTAACGGAAAGCATTGGTCGCCGTACGGGTGCCATTACTATCCCGACCCAAAGAATTTCCCGAAACCTAACTTAGATTCATTGCCGAAAGAGCCCCTCAAGAAAGGAGAACAATATTATTTGGATTTAGCAGGAAATATTTGTAAAGGACCAGTAGGAGTAGGTTACACCTGTTACTGTGCACCATTCTTCAGGCATATGGAAGATAAACTGAATAGAGATAAGCAAGAGATAAAGCACCACATAGATAAGGCTCATGAAAAATTAGACATGAAAGTTACTAATTTAGAGCTCAGAACTCAAGGGCAAATATCAGAGTTAACTCGGTGTGTGGCTGCTGAACGAGTCCTATGTAGAGAGAGACAACATCACTTAGAGCAATGGTTAACGAGAGGAATGATGTTCAGAGCTTCCGAAAGAGTGAGAAAACTTGATTTCAGCCCTAAGGGCTCAGTGGATATTGCACCATTGAAAAGGACAAGAAGTTTGGAAATGCTGGATGCAACATCTAAAACATGGAATATAATACGTTCATTCAATGACAGCTCATTTCAGAGAGAAAATTTTGGAAGCAGTTTCAAGAAATCAATGAGGAATACATCAAAGAGTGCAGATATTTTAGAAGTTGACAGTAAAAATGAAGAAACTCCATTTCGAAAAGGAATCATGAAAAAGGATAACTCTAAGAGTACAGAATTCTTAGAAGCTTCCTCCCAACATAGGAAAATTAATAGTAACAGGTCATCTAATAAAAGTCCGGCCGTGACAAATTGCGCAACTGACGGGGTCAATAAGTTTAAAAGAGTAACTGAATCACCCCATAACGTGATTGCCGAAATACATGTGAAATCCAGTAAGAAAAAGGGAAGTGATTCTCATGGCGATTCTGACAGTAAGCAAATCTCTGAGTCTGATGAAAAATATTCAACACCGAGTAAAAGATCTAGCAAATCATTTCCGAGCGGAGATAATGCGGCAAACGGCCAGTGGCTCTCTGAAGCATCCAGTATTTCAAAAATGACTATTGTAGCAAACCCGCAAAATACACAACTTAAAAATATGCAGTCTCAAAACTTGGCAGATGAGTTAAGCAATAAATCATTTTCGGAGCAAGAAACATCCTACATGATGTCACAAATAGAACAGAACAAAAATTGTCTTGTAGGAATAGAAAATGACGGTTATGTAAAAATTCCTAAGCACTCGATGAGATGTGACGATGGTAACATTTACAATCATTCAAAATCATCCATGATTCATTCGACTCACAATTCTATACACGATGACAGCATGCAAAGCTTGCAGACTGTTTTCGAAAATTCACCTGGTTCGCTAGAAATTGAAAGCGGCCCCAGAAAATCGGTGCACGAATTGGTTGCAAGAATACAAGAACAGCAATTTATAGATGAAATACAGCGGGTTTCTCGTTCTCCTGTGAGGGAAACGAGATCTCCGGTGAGCAGATCGCTTTCACCAAACTATCAAACAACTTCTCCTCACCAACCTGCCGCCGGGTGGCAGAACAATTCAATCCCATTGAGCGACAGTACACACTTTAATACTATCGAGCCGATCAATCAAACTGTCTTACATAATAAACCGTCACATAAAACACATCAAAATGCAAAGTCACAGGAAAAAAAGAAATTCAGTTTCCATAATCTTATTCCTTTTCCCTCGAGAAAAATGTTTAACTTTCAACATAAATCTGATGGCAATAGATCTGAAAGCAGCGACGAAGAAGACGCTCCGATTCGAAGTACTCTGGAGCCGGGATTGATGCAAAATGCTAATTTACTTACGACTCTTCCATTACCCAATTATGAAAATATGATATCAGGACAAAGTGCCCAGCCACAAATTCCTTACAAAACAAACATACCTAACAGTCACTTCCCACATAATGCGAATAATATGGCTTTAAGAGGAAGCTTGCTGCCTATACCTAAAGATGCTTATTTTCATGAGATACCAAACAGACAAAGATTGCACGACAACCCAATTATGAGTAATGTAATCAATCAAAGAGGCCCTAGTCAATACATTGCCCCTCCCGGTCATATGCATTTACAAAATCACCCACATTTTCAAAAGACCTCTGCATTACCTCAATACTCAAACAATGTTCCGAACGAAAATTTTCCCATAAACTATAGTAGAAATCGTAACCCGGTGTACAGCTCCAACGGTTTACTCAGTGAAATGATGCACGATCACATTGACAGAGAGTTGGCGAGAACTCCTCACTCCTATACCAGCCAGCTAGATGAAAATGCTGAAATTGAAATCTCCAATATAAACAATCCGAATGTTCATTCGGATTTTCAGGGCATGTACGCTTCCAATGCGCTAGTTAACGGTCAAACACTTATGCATGGAAACCATCATTATCAATCGCACGGACACCTGACGGGGAATATGCATATGCCTCTAGAAAGTAATGTAGTAAAACATAACCTGCACGAACCGCCGGGTGACAATCACTTTCAACAGAGAATGCAAAATCTAGCAATAAACACACACCTGTCGGAATTACAAAGCCAGTTAGATAGAGACTCGCATAATGACTCTGGATATAGCACTAAAGTGTACGGTAGCTCTCAGGGAGCATCTCCTAGTTTATCAGGAAATGTCGATTGTACGGAAAATGTCAGCCAAAAATTGGGACTCGCCATCAACCGAAATATAAGAAATGACCCTATAAATCGTCCTCAGCATTCTCACCTCGGAGCTTCGAGCCTCGTATGACAACAATGTCAATAATAGCTTTAAGGATAAACAAATAAATTAATTAAGATATCAAAAAGTACAACTAATAAATAGTGTTTTGCTAACTGTATTTTAATTCAACAATTTATATTTTATGTGTGTTTAATATTTTCATTTAGTAAAAGCATTATTTATACATAACTGTTAGTTCGCAATAATAATTTAAATGAAGATTTCAAAAATTATTTATTGTAATTATAATGTACCTATAGTAATATAATTAGATATAACAAATACAATTTTAATAAAAGTATTTTTTAAACATTTTCTATTGATTTTAAATTATTTATGTACGAATCGTATGTATTATTTGCAAACATCTGTAGGGTGCTGTGACACAAAGGAGTACCTTTGAAGGTTTGAGAAGTAGCACTGTCAATCCTGACAACTATGTAATCACCAGGAGATATATTTTTGAAATCGTTGCTGTCGACCATTCCAGGAACTGTGCCTTTTGGAATGATAACTTTGATATTTCCATCATTACGCCCGGCGAGCATATTGTCAGATCGTTTACTTATTCCTTCTATTAATATGAGCTGTATTTTACCCACAGATAAATTATTTATTTCACTTGCTCGTCTCCGATACACTTCAGCCATGCGTAACAGCCTTTCATGTTTTATATTGTCAGGCACATCATCAGTATATCTTCTATGAGCAGTAGTTTTCTGTAAAAACATCCAATCATGATAAATACTACCAACATAAGGTAATTTTTGTAAATAAATATATTGTTTCTTTTTATAAAGAAAAAGAATGTAAACGTAATTTTAAAAAATAAACTTATCGCTCAGTAGCTTGCAATTATTGGTATGATTTATTCTCGTCATTGAAGACTTAATATTAATAAACCACTAAAATTCTAGTCAACTAAAACAATGGTTTTTGAAATCAGTTATTTTTTAAATATATTATACAATACTTTCACAATACCGTTGTTCTTCTGAACGCAATTTTCAGTCTTGATGTATTGAAATACATATTGTAACGATATAAGCCTTTTTCACTTTTAAGGTGTTCACTGTCAATACTTGGTGGAATGGCATTATAATAAAAATAATAAAAGATTTTTAGTACTTTTTCCAAATAAAATTTATTTGATCAGGACCGGTTTCGCTCATCGCAAGCATTATCATATACTTGTATAAATAGCACTGTTTATATATTTTTCTTATCAGTTGATAATGCTCGCGATGAGCGAAACCGGTCCTGATCAAATAAATTTTATGTGGAAAAAGTACTAAAAATCTTTTATTATTTTTATTATAAGCCTTTTTATTCAAAATAAAATACTGTGTTTTGTGTTTATGAAATATTATGTTAGGGTTCTCCGACAATACAGATTTTTATATTGTAAATTGAAGGAAACTGCGACTAGACATAACAGGAGGCGTTTATCGCAAAAGCAATGTGAGGAGTTTCATTAAAAAAACACTCAAATTAAATAGATTAAATAGTTAAATAGCATAATTTACAAAGGAGATCGATCATAATCAATAAACATTTGGTCTGGTCACAAGGAAACAAGATAACAGGTAGGTTTAGGCATCAATAATAATAATTAAATGGGTTTCAAAAGATTTGTACAATATACCAACAAAAAGAAGGCAAACTAATATAATAAGAAAAATAAAAAAATAGCCATCAACTCACTTCTCTCATACTATAAGGAAACAAGAAAGCCACATTGTATTTAACTGTCTCCATTAAACTGATGGTGTCGTTAAATTCCTCATCAGTTTCATGGCAGAAACCACAAATAAAGTCACTCGATAATGAAACTGCAATTATAATAAAAATTTAATTAGAATTAATCAATTATTTTAGTTCAGAATGTTGATCGATTTACAGATATTTTATTTTATACTCTATTAATTTTCCCCTACGGTGATAAAAACCTAGGAAGTGTATTTAAAAAAAAAATGTCTTTCACTAGGTTCCTAAAGGACCAGCAACATATCGGAAGTATTTTTTAGCACCGATGGGGAAGGTCCATCTAAGATTAAAACACAAAACATTTATAATATTTATTAGGAGACTTTTGGAATAGTTTTACGAAATTTAAAAAAAAATATTTTACACAGAGAACCTTATTGCTTAACTGCTATAATATTATGTAATAGTTACAATTACGAATTGTTTGTGAGTCAGATGCATGGTTACTTGTGTGTCGTTGAAGGTGAATGGAGATGAAATTAAATCAGTATGAGAAAGGTGTCTTTCACCTACATATATTAATCACCACACAAATGTTTGTGTGGTGATTATATAATTCAGCTCTATGGAAATCTAGTTAAATTAATATATTTATTTACATACCATCAGGCAGAACTTCTCTCACACGGTCAATGAGATCTAAATATGCTTCCCTGTTATAGCCACGTCTCATTCTTTCCAAAACTGATGAGCTTCCAGATTGAGCTGGTAAGTGCAGTGAATTGCAAATATTAGGTCGCTCTTTAATTATTTGCAATACCTAAAAAAGAAGAATGAATAATTTATGTCTGTAATTATGTTTAAACTATTTGTTACAAACATGTTCAAAATAAAGTTACCTCATCAGGAAAATCTTTTGGATGCGGTGAAGTAAAACGAATCCTCATTTCAGGATCAATCAAGGATATTTTGTCCAACAAATCGGCAAATCTTAAGCCTCCTTTTTTTAATTTGTAAACTGTTTTGAATCCTTTTACTAAATTTGTCGTGGCAGCAATATCATCGTCTTCTGATAAATCTCTGTAGCTATTGACATTTTGTCCTAACAGTGTCACCTCTTTCACTCCTTGATTGGATAAATGTTTCACTTCGTCTACAATTGAGGAGGTCGGTCGAGATCTTTCTTTTCCTCTAGTGAATGGAACGATGCAATATGTGCACATATTGTCACATCCTCTCATGATTGATCTAATAAAAAAGATTTATTTAGTTGGCACGTCTTTTATTGGGTACTCTATTAATTTGATTTGGGTATACTAAAAAGTTAACACCTTCGCATTATCATCTAAGTATTTAGAGCCTAGACAAATATATCCTTCTCTTTAAGTCCTTAAGTCTCTCTATCCTTATAAGTCAATAAACCTAGTTTAGGGATAATCGTCATTTACAATAATCATGAAATCTTTACATCCAAATTATCCATTTATCACTTTTACAATGTAAAAAAATATGACAACATAATATTTAAAAGTACTTGGTAGAAAAAAAAATGAAATTGACAGGGAAGTCAATTGAGTAAGCTCCGACAAAGTCTAAAATGATACAAATATTCGCCGAACACGCTCACGTCCACAAGGAATATGTTAACTGAAGCAATATTTAAAAAAAAAATTAAAGCTCTCCCCAGTGGCATCCCCATTGCCTGACTGGTTCTCCACCTTGAGAGAAAAAACGATTCATGTTCATCACATAACATGAATTTGTATTTTAATTATATTTTTCAGGGCCGGTAGACTATTGGTCAACGTCGTTTTCTTCAGTTACAGTGTCCACTGGAACGAATTGCTCTGCAGATGATCAAAGCCATAGATATCTGTGATCTTTGAAATTCTTCAAAAAACATTCAATCCTTAAGACGAGGTGTAGAGAAAGTGATAACCTAACCTTGTCTTAGCCCAGTCTTCCTATTTTTACTCTTTCCAAAAAGAAAGAAAGAGTGACATAGAAATGGGCAGTTCTCGTAGAATGACCTTCTTTTTTTTTAGAAACCATGAACCATGATATATAAAATGTTTTCTTACACAAATGCAGTTTTGGAATCCTCATTCAATCTCACCGGCATAACGTCTGCATATGTTTCATCTAAAGACAGCAATACATTTATAGCATATTGGTTATTCTCCGTCAAAGCTAGAAGTCTCGGTAAATCTTTGTAGCTGTCTGGACCTGCCACTGTTTGACAATAATGCATGTTAATAATATTTAATTGAGACACTATTTTATATAGATACTGATATTTTAAAATATAGGTAGATTAATTGATTTTTTTATGTAAAAAATTTCGCCACATACATTATTTATAATTCTATACGACACTAGACATTGGAAGCAAGACTGAGGAGAGTATGAGTCAGTGGCGGTTCCTGACCTAAAATCTTGGGTGGGCTAGAGAAAAGCATATTTCTACTTCAACTTATACATTAATCTACAAGCAAATTAACAAATACTACGACACTACACTATTATATAATAAAATCAATGCTAATGTAACTAAGAAATAATAGAATACGGAATCCTTAAATTCGTCTTTTTCAAAGTGAAATAACAAGTACCTACTAAAAGCAATACAGAACTGTCACACTGAAAGTCAATACCTGTCACTTTCATACAATACAACGATATTGGTTTTGTGTTTCAATGCATAAGTATGCGTAATGGGCAGATTCTGTTTAGCCCCCAACGATCAACAGAAGCTTGACAGATTGAAACACAATCGTTTGTGATTGATGACGTTTCCGTACATACAAATACAAAAAAAATCTAATCGTGCTTGATTGCGCACCAGTGTAAAGAAATATTGTCTGTGGTTACGGGCTAAACATTGCTAGCCCTTGAGTGGTGTTGCCAGAGTGACGTGACGTTCCTGTTCCCTGTGAAGTATTTATAGGGTTATTGTTTTTTTTATGCCGGCTCAGTTTAAAATTGTAATACAAAACACAATCGAGAATATGATTGTAAGTAGACGTAACATTGTCTTATATTGACAGAGGAAAATTAAAACAAAGATATTATATTCGTTTGGGAAAGGTTAGTTATGCTTATAAATGTATTTATTTTGTTCAGCGGCCGAATTGCTGTTCATTTTTATTCAGCCATCTAAAGTTTTGGGTGAAAAATGCAGGTCGGGCTTAGCCCACCTAGCCCAATACCTAGAACCGCCACTGGTATGAGTCGTAAGTTTACGATATTGACTCCAACTCCTTTGTTTTTAAATTTACTAAAAAATACATAATATATAAGACTATGGTCTTAAACGCATTAAAAACACTCATTGAAATTGACAATGTGACAATAAGATTAAGCATAAAAAAAATTATCATATGATCTTTCTTATAAAAAGAAAAATTATGTTGGTACACAATGACTTCGTATTTTAGAAATGGATTTATTATTGGATAACTCTTCATCTACAACATAAATATCATAAACAATACTTCCTATTCACAATAATTGAGGAGTAAATTAATTAAGCCTGCCAAGTTCACTCCTTTCGGTTGCAATGTTTCATGTTATTCATTTTTCAATAGAGATATGGATTTGTGTCAGTGGCGGTTCTAGGTACTGGGCTAGGTGGGCTAAGCCCGACCTGCATTTTTCACCCAAAACATTAGATGGCTGAATAAAAATGAACAGCAATTCGGCCGCTGAACAAAATAAATACATTTATAAGCGTAACTAACCTTTCCCAAATGAATATAATATCTTTGTTTTAATTTTCCTCTGTCAATATAAGACAATGTTACGTCTACCTACAATCATATTCTCGATTGTGTTTTGTATTAAAATTTTAAACTGAGCCGGCATAAAAAAACAATAACCCTATAAATACTTCACAGGGAACAGGAACGTTACGTCACTGGCAACACCACTCAAGGGCTAGCGATATTAAGCCCGCAACCACAGACAATATTTCATTACACTGGGGCGCAATCAAGCACGATTAGATTTTTTTTGTATTTGCATGTACGGAAACGTCATCAATCACAAAGGATTGTGTTTCAATCTGTCAAGCTTCTGTTGATCGTTGGGGGCTGATCTGATTCAGCCCATTACGCATACTTATGCATTGAAACACAAAACCAATATCGTTGTATTGTATGAAAGTGACAGCAAGTGACAGTTCTATACTGCTTTTAGTAGGTACTTGTTATTTCACTTTGAAAGAGACGAATTTAAGGATTCCGTGTTATTATTCTATTATTTCTTAGTTACATTAGCATTGATTTTATTATATAAAAATTTATGCATTACAGTAGTGTCGTAATATTTGTTAATTTACTTGTAGATTAATGTATAAGGTGAAGTGGAAATATGCTTTTCTCTAGCCCACCCAAGATTTCAGGTCAGGAACCGCCACTGATTTGTGTTCGAAGGCATTGGTGCGTGTGATGTCTACAATTCCTCCCACTTATCCAATTCTTAAAACAGGGCATGGTGAAAGCGATTAACCCATTACTAGTCCTGTCCTAGTCCCATTTTTCTATTCTTTATTTATTTATAATAATAACAAAAAGTTTTTGTAGAATAACTTCTATTGACATACTACATTAGGAGTTTATATGCTCCATATTTGAAGTGGACGGGATGGGTAAAATGAAGTTTATACAAGTTCATGTACAATGCGTAAAAATTGAGCGTACTAAGAAAAAAATAACATTAAGGGTCCATTGCTCTATTATGTCATGTCTATTGGAAAATTAAATATCCGTCAAAATTATATTGCAATGGAAACAACGATTAGTTTCATCTATTAACTGCTTTGGACTGAAAGGAATGTGTCATTCTATTTTATTTCCTGTTCTAATAAAATAACACGTGGTTTTATTCAGAAGTTCAATGGTTTAAATACAAGAGATACAAGAAATATGTATATTTACCAACATCTACAGATTTTTCTTTTTCAATAAGTTTATGTTTTAACCGCTCTGCCATGCAACCGAGAACTCCCACTTTAATGGGAGTGATACTCTTTGTCCGGCGCTTCTTTAATGCTTTATAATATTCCAAGCGTTTCCAAATTTTATTTTCAGCTCCTTCCCGTATCGCGCAAGTAATCATTAATATAACATCAGCATTTTCAACAACATCAACTTTCAAAAAGTTTTTTTTTTGTAATATGGACCACACTACTTCAGTGTCATTGACATTCATTTGACATCCATAAACATCAAAAAATACTCTTCTGTTATATGAAGGTGGTGATTCCTCTATGTAAGGTATATTTTCTTCGGCTATTGATATATTGTTAAGTGGTGCATCAGACATTAAAAAGTCTTTAAGGCCGGGGCCATCTTTTATGCTATATTTTTTACCATCTTTCCCAGAATCTTCAGTTGAATTAATATTCAAATTTGTTGAGTTAAATCGATACAAACTTTGGAAGGGTAGATATTTGTACTTGGTGTATGTCAAGGAACCATACCCACAGGATAAATATTTATGTAGTCTTTTCATGATATAGTATTTATTGGTCTGCAAAGATAAATAATTTTCTATTGATACATTTTAGAAGTGAATTACAATTAGTTTCAAACTCAACTTATAATGTCAGAATTGAAAGTAACAATAAAATCATGAACTTATCTAATACATTTTTAACCATTTGAGTGCTGAGTCATTTTTTTATACATTATCTAAAATTGCTGAATAAAAAGTGGTGAAAAGGATACTTTTTATGAAATTTATATTCAACTCAGTTTTCGACGGATTTTATTAAACATTTCACATACAAATAGATATTTGAATGTTTTCAATAAAAAAACATATTCTGTAAGACATTTATACAACGAAATTAATAAAAAGTCTAGAACTGAATATAACCTTTTCTAAGAAGTAAAAACTAACTTTGAATTAAAAAACACTTTTCTGACACTATTTATTACATTATACGAATGTCTACCAATCGTATTAATAAAAAATGATATCTTGCGTAAGAAGTACATTTTTATAAAAAAATAATCTTATATTATATATACATATGTACATAGATCGATTGATGAAGTAAATTGCTAACGTATCATTTTCTTATTGGTAGAATTTCATTTATAAATGATATAACTGTTAAAGATCATTCTTTCAAATATATTGCTGATAATTTTCTTTAAAAACTACAATGTTCAACGCTTGTCAAGATATTTAATCTGGGTAATCGCAAGCGACGCGATGGCGCTGCCCGCACTTTTGGCGCAAATTTTAAAGAGCGCCATCGCGCTCCTCAGCACTCAAATGGTTAAGCTAGAGCATAGGTTCCCAAAGTGGGCCTCCAGGCCCCCCTAGGGGGCGTTGGAAAGAGCTGAGGGGCCCTGAGAAGCCTCCGGGGATTAGGGGAGCCCCGGGAAGCAAAAAGGGGGCCACGGGCATTTATAAAACGATACAGGGAAGGGCATAATGGCGGACGTCGAGCAGCTATTTTTTGTAAATCCGTAAATAAAATAAATTACTGGCATTCTAGATTCGAAAATCTCGGAAGAGCTATAAAAAAAGGTGGGTTTTTGAAATTATAATTTTCATGGAAAGACAAAACAATGGTATGGGGGGCACAGAAAAATAAAGACACTCAAAGGGGGCCACGTTCCCAAAAAGGTTGAGAAACACTGCTCTAGAGGATCATGATATAGTGTTTGTCTTTACCAATGACATCTCTGTTGCCTATATCAATTCATACTATATGTGCATGTATTCTGTGCCTATTTCCTTCTTTTTGAGGGAAAAAGGTGGCATGACTTATGCGCACATAGTCGATCACAAGAAATAATAAAAACACGTTTGAAATAGATATGACAAACAACTTTTTAGCTATATATAAAATATTACTTTGCCTCGGTACTAAGGATTCTTTTAGATTCTTTTTTATACTTAATTTCAATAATTATTAGCCCGTATTTGTATAGAAATATTTAGACAATTTAGATTTTTAAAAGAATATTTCATCCCAAAACGGTTGAATTCATGTATTGTCTCACAGCTTAGTGTCTTTTTTATGTAAAAAAAAAATACCTTGGATGATATACAAATCTGGATCACACGTCACGAATCTGGATCACACGTTCAAATCACATTGTAATGTAAAGAGTAAAAATTTTAAGATACCAACAAGTATTTCTAAAGAATGAATAAATAGGAGTCATAGAACAATTACGAATACAAAAAAATACTAAGCACAGGAAGTGCAACAAACCATGAATACTATGAATGAATTTAAAAAAATGAATATGCAACATATTTTTACATTTTCAATATTCATTGTTTCGGAAAATAATGAAAAATTATATATATGTGAGAGGGGGGGTCAAGTTAAACTTTTTAATAGCACAACACCACGGATGTGAGATCAGTAATAAAAATGCTTGGATTCACTAATCAATTTTCAGTCTACAACATCTATAGCCAATAAGACGGGGGAGGTAAAAGAGTCCGTCGTGAAGAAAGGAATTGAATAATATGACAGTAAAATTAATAAATAAACAGCAATAAAATCGAGTACCTAAAAACAAACATAAATAATTGCCATTATGTCTTTGTTAAGCTCATTCGATTTAGTAAAAACACAATATTCCTTTGTACTTCATTCCACTTTATTTAATATGTCAGAACCGGTTTCGCTCATTACGAGCATCGTCAACTGATAAAAAATATAATTTAACAATGCTATTTATACAAAAATGAACAGTTATAAACAACAATTGGCATTGAAAAGAAAATACCAATTACATTAAAAGTGATTCGATTTAACTGATAACAGTGCCATAATTTATATTACTAGAAACTACAATGTGATTATTTATTTAATGTGACGAATGTGCTAGTTACTACTTTACATGTGTAACTTTGAATATTTAGTCACTACCGATATATTATTATCCCTAACCTCACGTATAATGGAGTTTTATTTTAAATAGGAAAGAATGTTGTGCATCTGGCAATATCAATAGTCAACTGAAAAGTCAGATGTTGCGAGTTCCGAGAAAATAAATCATGAGCAACAGAGAATACAGCGACGCTTATAGCAAAGGTAATAATCTACAACCGTAATATTTATGTTATTAAAGTTTTATTTACACTTCACTCACATAGAAGTATATTTTGTAGGATTATGCTAAACCACACCACAGGTAGACATGTCAACTTGGTACGATGAATTGCCATACTGCGCGAAATATTCCCATGTTTTTTGTTAGCATTTATTTTGGTTAACCTAATTGATTTATTTTCAAAATATTTTGGTTTCAGGATCAAAATCTGATGAAAAAAGTCGGGATGATCGGTACAGAGCTCCCAAAGATGACTCGCGAGAAAGATATCGTCGAAATAAAAGAGACAGAAGTCGCTCACTTGACAGATCCAATCGACGTTCCAGGTCTAGGGAAGATAAATACAAATCGAAGCATAGGACCGATCGTAATGAAGAAACCGGTAATGATGCGTTTGAATATTCTATTGGCATATTTTGATATGTTTAATGAATTCGTTCGTGAACACTAGGGGTAATTAAATTTTAGCATAGTTGTTTCAGCTGTCACAGGAAAGCAGTGAACTCTTATAATATCTGCATTCAAATATGTCCTTGAATTTGTTGGCCCACTACAGTTATCATAATATATGTAACCAGATAAATATAGGAGTCTTAAATATTACAGAAGCATGACTCCTACCAAATTTATTTTCACTGTAGTTTGACTTGACATTTTTATTAATTAATGTATTATGTATTTTTTAGACACGATAGTGCGTGAAATGTCAATAAGTCCTCCAAGAGATGATGAAAGAATTCCTTCCCCTCCACCAGCTCCAAAAATATCTCTCGGTTTCAATAGGCCACTTACAAAGCCGGTAAGTTTTTAAAATATAATTTCACTGTTATATGTTTGTATATACTATACATTGTAGTGGCGGACTAAGAACTTAGGAGGCCCTAGGCGCAATATAATTTTAACGCTCTGTTTTTCGGATAACATAAAAGCTTTGTGAAATTCCATGCAAAGTATAAATTAATCTAGAAAAGTGTATTTAGAATATATCGTCGTTAATTTTCTACACACATATCTCAATACAACACGCATCTCAATTTTTGTCTTTTTTGATACAGTGTACAGTCTATCCTCTTTTTATGCGGTGCATTTAGAAGTTATGCAGTTTTTTAAAAATTCAAAATCTACTTTATTATACTATATATAAAAATGTTAAATATTACATCATATCATTGTATTTTGGATAGAATAGTGAATGAATCTTAAACATAACTGACATTTGGAAAAAAATACGATTTTGGACTGTTTATATCATGTTGCATCTGCCATTGCTGAATTAAGTCCACCTACTTGATTGTGTTACAGTCGATAAAACCGTTGAAACATTGGCGATATCAGCTGAAATGACTACTTTAGCACTTGAACTTGGCGGAGAAGGGTTTGATACCGCAAAAATGATATAGACGAAATACTTACGGATAATGCTATAAGTGACGATGATGTCATTAATTTAACTTTAACTATTGACAAAAAATCAGAAAACGATGACGAAGTGGAAGAAATTTCAGTTCCCCTCACTGGGAAAATAATTCAAGAAGGCCACCAACTTTTCAGTAAATTAGAAGATCATTTCATTCTAAATGATTCAAATTCTTAACAACTCAAGTTTCACCAATAGCTTAAAAATTGTATTAATGGGTAACTGCATAAACAATAAATTATCGAAAAAAGAAAATTTGAACAAACTGATCACTAATTTCATTGTTAGAAAAAAACAATCGTTTTTGAAATTTTGCGCATACTATTTTTACTGAAAAAGTGATTTCGAACCACATGCAAAACGCACTTAGCATCGTCCTACAGGGACGATAATTTTACTTAAAATATTTCTAATGTTTTTTTTAAAAAAATATTTTGAAATATTTTTACGCCGTGTTTTTCCCCTAATTTTTCTATACTTTTTTATGCGATTTAAGTTATATTTTAACTCCCTGTTTCAAAGTTATGCGGATTTTAAAATTAATGGAACGCATCCTCACTTTTTGTATGGAAGTCAAGTCTTTTTTTATGCAATATTTCGTGGAACGCATCTACCGCATAAAAAGAGGATTGACTGTATTTAGAATTTCAATATATACATATTCTATTGCCTCGTACCCCAAAATATATTTTATTTCATGCTTTATATTTTAATCTAATACAAAAACGTCGGCAAAAACATAATTTGGCTAATATTATGGGCATTTGCTATGTTTGGCATGAAGTAGAGGGTGGAATGGATGGAAAGGTCTGCTTCCTACCTTATTTCTCACAGATATTAAAGATAAAACCATTCCAGTGGTGTTTTATAGCGATAGATGAGCATGTTGTAAACTGTTTAATTGAAGCACATTTCTGTATCTCCTGAAAACTGGTGCTTTTTGAGATACCAGGTAATGGAAAATTCACGGCGATGTGGACTATTTTGATGCCCAATGCACGCGGCTCATTCGCCTATGGGTAACCTACCACTGATGCATTGTGTATCCTAATTGGTCAACTTTTCCATATTATCATGCTCACGATAGTCGTACCTAACTACTGACTAGGCTAGAAAAAATTGGACAGATACAATAGTTTTCTAAGACTAAGAATGCATTTACAATGATATTGAAAAAGAGTGGCATTGGGAGAGAGATATTTGTCAAATTACCTTATTTTGATTATCAGTATAACAGAAAAAGTAATCTTTTTAGAAGTTCTACGGATTTATAATTTTTATTGATATTGTATGTATCCTGTTTTAGGCTCAACCGATAAAATTATTGTTGGCACCGTCAACTCAAAATGCTCCCATAGCTACCAAACCGTCAAAGGTGGCTTCTGTTTTTGGCGATGGCAGCGATGAAGAACCTGAAGAAATGCCAGCGGAAGCCCGTATGAGAATGAGAAATATTGGAAGGTATTTTTTAAAGATAACTAGTAGATCAACTTTAAAATTTATAGTTAAAAAATATATTTCACAGCATTGTGCTTTTTTCTAGGGACACCCCGACATCTGCAGGGCCCAATTCTTTTGGGAAAACCAAACACGGGTTCTGCGATCCCAGGGGAACAATTCAAAAGAATTTAAAAGACACAGTAGATCAAGCGAATCCCGGTGGAAACTCAACTTTAAAATATTCCAGTACCATTCATAAATAGTAAATTTACTAACAAGACTGTCAAAACTTTCTAAAGATAAGTAATGTTTGTAGGTTTATAATACTTACGGTACTCAATTTTGTATGAAAATATTCTATATCAAATTTATTGATATGAAATTCATTTCATTCAATCGTGAAATTGAAAATTGATTGGAAATTGCAGCGATTATTTTATTGTGCGAGTATCTTTCACTCATATTTTTGGTGTCTGCCATTGCTAGTACATTTTTTTTTTTTTAATTTGCCACCACATTTAGTTACTCTACTGAGCTCCGAAACATTTAAACTCATTAAAAATCGTGTTTATATAATTTTTTAAATTTATAATTATGGTAATTTGAATTATATGGGTATTCAAAATATGTTATGTTTAAATTATTTATTATTAACGAAGATGAGTTACTATAATTGTAAATATAACATTTGGCACCCATTCATTTGACAATGTTAGGACTCAGCGGGTCGATGATTTATTGGGTGGTTTTCATTTATACATTTTTGTTTGAGCTTTTTGATAAATTCACTCAAATAAATTACAAACTAAATAAGCAGTAATCTATGTCCCTATTTTTGGCCTGCGTTGGATGTTCCTTTATCATAATCACACAGTTTTACTTGCGTATGAGCGAGTAAGGTAAAAGAGCAAACGCCAGCATCCCTTATATCTTGCTCACATATTTCACTAAACATGTGTTTAAACTAGGAAAAAGATTCACTTAACTCGCCTGGTGCCTGTGTTTGATGTCCAAGTATTAATTAATATTATGATCTATGATTTATTACGTATATAAAGTTGAATTCAAAATGGTAATCATGTTAATGTTGTACTACTGATAATAAAGATAAGTGCTTATTTGTAGTTTGTAATATGTTTGTACGTGTCACTTACATTGTTTACCAAATGTACAAATGCACCAGCAATAAATTAAAGTATATTTATTCATTATATAATGTTTCATTGCATTCCTCGTGTTTTCGATAATACTTTAACTCCGGTCTTTATAATAGGTTTGTGTCAATATACATGCATATCAAAAACCACAGTAATTAATCAAATTTGAAGGCAGTGAACTTTTACAAAAACTTTCCTGTTTTCTTTTACCATGTCACCATGTACCAGGTTTTGCCTCTTGGCATCTTCCGGTACTACTCAGTGCGCGAATACACTTGAACAGAACTCGTCAGTTCGAGTGCATTCGCACACTGAGTAGTACCGAAAGATGCCGAGAAGCGAAACCCGGGTGTGTTCGACCGAGATTTTAGTGGAAGTGTACATAATGAAAATAATTCTAAATTAACGTTGAATTTCCATCAAGCACCTTCAGTCGAAATTCTAAATTAACTGACTTATTTTGGTTTCTTACGTTTTTACATTTTTATCCTCATTGCATGTAGGCAAATTATGATGTTAGATATATCATACTTGGCCCTAATGGATGTATTTCCCAAAATGGCAGTACACAATATATTTCATGAGCCTGTACAAATTCCACATATTTATGCGTGAAAAAATGTGATACTTTTCTCTTAATTAGTGAGATGGTTAATATCACATTTATATAACTGAAATTTTTATTTCAATAAACTTTTCGAGTATAAGTAATAGCTCAAATGTACACGATGACAGTTCCAAACAACCAAATAAATATACATACTAGTTTCTATGACATCATATTTTACTATATGGGTAATAGGTGACATAAAACATATGTCATAGAAAATGAGTACTAGATGGCGGCAGATATTAAAAGAACTCAGCAACTATTTTATACACTAATAAAAATAAAACAATATTTGCAAAAGTAGAACTCTTATTTCTCAGAGACCTCCAAAGTTTAAAATTGCTCTCCTATAAAATTTTGAAAAAATCTCATGTCATAAGGAACCATCTTACTACAGAAGTATATCAAAATGTATATAGATTAATGTTGATGTGACATACTTTGATCTGGAGTGCTACGCTTATAGCGTGTACACAATTAGCCCGCCAATTAAGTGTTAATTATAAACAATTAAATGAAACTAGCTGTAAGCCCGTTGACCTCAACGGGGGGATTTTTGTTGCATTTTTAAGAAGTCAGAAAATTACAAACCTATTTATTGAATAAGCCAGAAATTCTAAAAATAAAATAAATATATCTCGGGGCATATATCGACAGCATGCCCTGTAGTATTTAAATTGTAAATTATTTAATTTTTGGAATAATGTTGAGTTTGCTAACAATTATTTTTCCTATTAGCAGAAATATACCTCGTAAATTACCTAATTTTTGGAATAATGTTTAAGTTTGCTGACAATTTTTTTCGTAGTGACAAATTTCGTAAAATAATAAATCTTTGGTATAATGTTCAAGTTTGCTAACAATCATTTTTCATAGTAGCATAAATCGACCTCGGCGCATATTTCGACAGCCCTGCAGTTTTAAATTGTAAATTACTTAATTTTTGAAATAATGTTTAAGTTTGCTAATAATCATTTTTCACATGCAAAATGGTATAAATTAATTGCACATTTTATCAAAACAAAATTATCAATTTTCCATGTTACAATCAAATGCATATTTATCAAATTAATCAGAATAAATTAACTTCACTAATTCGCCAAACGGAGCTTATTTTTAGGAATATATGAGTCTTTAAGGGAACCAAACATAAAAATGGTGAAACTTTTCCATTTGACTTTTAACCCTTTCCGGTCCTATGTCGAATGTCATTCGACATTTTTTTCTTTATTGGTATCGAGTTAAAATAAGTTCAAATGTATTGAATATATTTTTTTTTCCACTCGTATCTATTACAGCGGTATTCTGAGCAAAGAATCAAATGGTTTTTATGAACATTGTAATGTGAAACCGTATGCCTGCAATGGATACAAAAGGGTCGTTTTAGGGGCTGGGTCGGCTCACGCAGCTCGGGCGCTAAGTTACAAAAACATATTAAATAAAATGGTGATGTGAAAAACTTTTTCCATTTGACCTTTTTAAGAGTGCAAGTACGTTTTCCAATTAATTTTTGTTAAGGGGAACTGTCATCAACTTTTATTTTATGTTGGAAGTTTTTTCAATAAATAAGCATATAAAAAATTAATAAAAAATAACTTATATTATTCCACGTTTTGTGCTACAAACTGTTACACGTGTTTCGCCTATTTCAGAGGCATCCTCACACAGACTTACTTTCAGTAAGTAAAAGTAAGTCTGTCTGAGGATGCCTCTGAAAGAGGCAAAACACGTGTCACAGTTTGTAGCACAATACGTGGAATAATCTAAGTTATTTTTTATTTTATATTCAAATGAACTTCTTGTATGAAATTTTTTTGTATGAAATTTTTTCAGCGATTTGATTTGTTTCGTCAAATAATAAACAGTGTATTGGGAAAATATGTCTTTAGTATGAATTTGAAAAAAATTAATTAATGGCGACAGCGGGGCAGGATGGGGGGGAGGAGGACCGTCTTTCTTGACGTCATCGGAAAGGCGAAATCGCGACCATATACAAACGAAAAAAGTATGTATTTAGTATGAATAAAAATATTGCGTCAGCGGAGCTTTGAGGAGGGAGGGGGAAGGGGCAGGGGGAGGGGAAATCGCGGACAATCATGCAATCATACGGACATTATCGAGTATTAATATATAGATTGGTGTTTTTTTCAAACTGGTACAATTAATGCAATAATGAGATATTCCAGACAAAGAATTACTATTCTAGAATCTCATTGTTTACTTACCACATTTGTGTCAATTTCATTACTTACTAAATCCTGCCAGCACAGCACGGTGATGATATATGATTTATCAACACTTGAGTAGAATGTGTAGGGCAGTGATCGCTAAACGGTCAATCGCAAGCTACCGGTAGCTCGCCAAGGCTTTTTCGGTAGCTTGCGTAGAATATTTTATCATATTTATAAATTGAGCTAAATTACAGCAACATGCTTAAAAGGTTGCCGTTGTAATATTATTTATTTTGGGATAGCAATTTGTGCATATATATGAAGTAAAATAGAGAAGTGGTCAGCGATGTATTACGATTGATGCGAACTGCGCCATACACTTTGTCTCTCTCTCGCTCATTTGTATCACCACTTAGGTGTGAAGTGAATGTTTAACTTCAGGAACAAAATAAAAAAATTGTTTTTAAATAAATAATTAAAGTATGCATTTAATGTTTTATTAGAAAATCTGATGTTCTAATTTATTTTAAGTAATATAATAATATTATGTATGGTACGATAATGGCCGATGATAAAAACCTATAAAAAAGGAATATGTATAGGTAGCTCACCAAACAATTTCAGAAAGTAGCTCACATCCTTATTGAGTTTGGAGACAACTGGTGTAGGGGAAGTACAACCTCATTTCTACCTAATGAATTGGATTAAGGGTGAGTGTCACAGTCTACAGCGACACCAATAATTAAGACAAATTATTAAATGGCTTATTTACAAACATTTGTTATTTATATTGTAATAAAATTTGTCTTTTAAAAATGAGAGCCAGTGGCGTGCTTAAGCAGAGGAATCGTATTTTTTTTCGATAAAAAATCGCATCTCAACCAAAACGTACTATTTATTTTTGAACAATTTATGAAACTCAACTCTTTGTACGCGTATGACCCCTATGCGCGTCATAACTGACATGCCCTCAGCGCATATGATTCGCATAGCGGTCACGGGCATTGCTCGGAGTTTTAAGCCTCATATAACAGCCATCTCTAATGTTTTATGGTTTAAAATCGGTTGAATATATTACTGAATACATTTATTATCAATGCCATCTATTGGATTTGGTCAAAAATATTTTAATATTGGCTAAAATTATTTATTTGTGGAACCTACCAAGCACGCATCTATGTGTGGGTTGAAAGAAAATAAGCGATCGAGTGCGGGTGAAATTGAATATGTTCCGATAGTTATTATTATAAGCATGGCACGGTGGTGGCGCAGTGTTCTCGGTTGCGTGTGGCGGTGTTTTACAAAATGACGGCGTTACGTCGCTATTGTATGAAAAATGATTATTGTTGAATTAAACAGAAAATACAAGAAATATGTTATATTTCATTATTGAAAAAAATACTATATGTGCCAATTAACATATTTAATAATTTGAAAAAAACACTACAATCTATATTTATAGTCGAAAACGCGATTAACAAATCCGCAAAAAACTGCCGCGTACAGGGCTTGATCTCTATATTTTTTGACGCGGGCAAAAGGATAAAAAATCAAACACGTCAATAATAACATTATGTTTTTAGTATTTTAGCTTTTATTGGACATTCATACCTAATTAAATGTTGAAATAGTATCTGTCAAATCGAGAATTTTTAAAAAATAGTGCGTTTTGGTTGAGATGAGATTTTTTATTGAAAAAAATAGGTCACTGCTTAAGCAAGCCACTGTCTCCCTGTTCATTTTTTACAGATAATTTGTATTACAATATATAAGGAATTTATTATAATAATAAAAAATGTTTAACTCAACTGGGATGATTTGAAAATCCTTTTAAGCTATATTCCACTGAATAATCGAATGTTTGTAAATAAGCCATTAAAAATTTGTCTTAATAATAGGTGTCGCTATAGACCAGAAATATTCAACCTGCGGCCCAGTAAGCCCTAATGTGAGGACTTTCGGAGATATCTGGGGAAAAAGTATACCAAATCAAGTATTTCAAATTCCTCGGTGAGCTAAAAAAAAAAAGGAAAAAAATGTTGCGGCCCACGTAGAGAAGCAAATATCAGAATGCGGGCCGGAGGAAAAAAAGGTTGAGTATGGCTGCCATAGACTGTGACACTCGCCCTTAATAAACCTACCACATTAATTCGAATTGTCATCACTGACAGTTGATCAAAATGTGGGGACTGCTGCACACTCAATTGATAACTCCTATATTTAAATAGTTTTTAGTTCAGCTAAAAACTGAATTAGTAATGAAATAAATTGTCCTGATTAATCAAATTAACATAACAATAAATTGCTTTAAACATACTTTGTTTGGGGTTACTATTTTCTAAAAACTGCTTTTTGCCCGTCATTGTACTGTAATCGAGACAATACATTATTTTGCGTCAATCATTTTAATATAGTCCCAGATTTGGTGGGAATATTTCCTGTGTGTTAATAAATGACATGTAATATAAATAATCTAAAAGTAATATCAAACAGGGTTAATCTGAGTTTTCCTTAAAACTTCAAATAGTATGGTTCTTTCTAACTAACAGGGTTGTTAATTTGTCCAGATTTTGACAGAAATATCCTGATTTAGAACCTAATCCGTTCCACAATTCCCTAATAAAGAAATTCCTACTTCATACTGCTGGTGTGGATTATTTCTTGGGTGCCACAATAAACAGTTAGTAGAAGTGGTTTAACTTTAAGAGTAATAAATTTTGATTGACATAATACGTAAAATTAATGTATTGAATAATAGAAGTGTAGAGAGATCTGAGCAAAATCTGAATTTTATTTAAAGAAATTCATCTATATAACTGATGAAGTCAAGTGTTGATATTTAAAAAGAACAGTAAACATTAATCAAATGTGTTTAAAATATATTCCGCTCCAAAGGAACGTAGGAAAGAATTTTTATCTCAGCATTTTGAGATTACAGTGTGAAATTGTTCAATGTAACGATTTATGCTAGGTGATATAATATCACTGTAAAATATATATAAGAAGCTATCGGTATTGAAATATGTTTTTACTATTTTCTTACCCAGCAGGCATTACAGAACCAGTAACCGATGGTTTTTCTTGTGAGTATTTTTTATTCATTAATACTGAATGATTCCTAGTGTATCGATGCTTCAATCAACCTACAATTCAAGACTTTTCAGGAAGTGGATGTACGACGTCTTGATTAGAGAATTCATTAACCAAAAAATCCGGTTAATCAAGTAAATGATGCAGTATTAAAACAGAAAATTGAGTTTTTAAAGCATTTTATTCATGACTTCACACCATGTAAATTATTATTCTGATAATACATTTAGCTTTGAGTAATGTCCAATTTATAATTTGTCAAAGTTACCTAAAATATACATAAGTAATGTTCATTCTTTTTCTATTTTATTGTGTCCAGTGACACATTTGTCTAGTACCCTTTAATCAAAAGAATCATGTACAGTGGTCGGCAAGCATTCTTTTCTTGATTCTTTTCATTGGGCAGTAACAATTCCTTGGAAATATTTTTAACAAGCTATCGGGATAGGATTGTTTGAAATGAAACAACATTTAATGTAGTTAAAACAAGCTGCTCAATCGTGACATGTTAAGTTAATACTATTAATGTCTCCTTGGATCCTCATCGCTCTTTCGAATTCGATCTCACATTTAGGTATCAAGAGATTGGGTATTAAGTGCATAAAGGTTCCCAAAATTTATTGAAAATTACATTACCGATACTGCGAAGAGTAGTAATCTAGTTGCAAAAGATCTATAAAGCGTGTATTTTACTGTAAAAAAAAAGAACATGATTCTTTTTTCAATAAAGATTTACGATTCAGTCTCCAGATATCATTGTGTTTTGTCATGCTATTGTTTACGTATTTTCATACAAAAATGTAATGGTCTGTTCCAAAAACGGAGTGGTAGTGAACCATTTTATGATATCGAAAGGCCTAGCCACGATACCACAATATTCTAAATCTATAATAACTGTACAAATATAACACCACTCCCAAACATGTCTGTTGTGATGTCACAGATTCAGCATCACAATGCATGCGTAATCTGAATATGATTAAATTGCACAAGATTCCAACATTATAACGTCTGTTGAGACTACAACTAGATAAGTAAAGGAATTAATTTAATATCTTTCAAATCAACAGAGCTGTTACAATTCTACTTCATTAAAAAAATATATTAAAATCGCTGATATAAGTTTTCAAAATAAATAAACCAAGAATGAAACATCTCCAATCTAATTCATTTTAGAGATGAGATCCAGCCCACCTAAGATTGTTTGGAGTTGTTCCATAAATTCTATTATTTTGGATGTGATAGTAGTCAAATAATATAGATTCATTAAAATTTAATTACTCTGTTGTAAAATAAAATCAAAATTATTTTGGTAATGTGTTGAATAAAATAACTAAATAAAAGTATTTTACTTTTAAGGAAGTATTTTACCTGATTTTTCAAAAACGTCATGCTTGCAATGTACTTTGCAGAAAAATTGGTGATTTTAGTTGTTTTTTTAAGATTTATTCACATTTTGTGATCTACTTATCGCCATTAATAAGATATTATTATTGAAATAATAATGCAGAAAAGATATTCCTGATAAGCGTAGAAATATTATATTCCTTTTAGCGTGGAAGCGATAGGGACCACTGATGACTATAATATTACATATACATTTTCTCTATTTGTGCAAAAAGCTTTTGATCACAAAAATAAATATCGTTATCACTATCTTAATTCATAAATACATCACTAGATAAAATATGCTTCCAAGTAAACGAACCGAGATCACGATGAAACAAAATACTGAGTTCTTCACGACAAAATATGAAACTGCACACGTCATAACTGCACATTTGAAAACGTTTTCTTTCGTGAGCCCTCCGAGTGGAATAAATAAAAGATCGGTTTATAAAATGGAATTGAATGCAGAAGAGCCTCTTGTGAAATACTGAATGTTAGAATATCAATCTGAGATGTAATAAAAGACACCGAAACAGCCACTATACAAGAAACATTGTAAGCCAAAAAGCTATTTACACAGTGGGCGAACAGTGAAATACAAACCTCGCTTCGAAATGAGCACAAGCTTAATGCAATAAAAAAACATACTTCTTCCAAATATTTTATTTCAGTTAACATGTTCATTTACTTGTTAATAAATATGCATATTATTTTTTTGGAATTCTTTAAGTATCGAAAGCGCAGAGAAAATAATTAGTATATCCATTAGTTAATCATGTTTTGAAGTATATATTTCAAAGAATGACATTAATGAAATTTTATGTGTTAAATTATTCTAAAACATTTTATCTACAGCCAACAAATCTGATAACATCGCGGAACTGTTCTTTACTAACCTATCTAACTATATCACTCTCGCGGCTTTCTTCTATGTAGAAACATTGTCCATGTCACAAGTACCATTTTTGCTAAAAATATATAATCAAACGACTTTGATTTCTTTCGTCGATTGCAAAACTACAGCGAGTGCTTCAAGAGTACATCGGTATAACGTATTGCACGACCCCTACTTCATTTATTTGGTTTATTTGTACAATTTATAACTAATCTTCTTACCGCAGCGTGAAGAATCGTCTCTTTACCGTCCTCTTTATCATCTGTCCTTTGCGAAAAAATACTTCACGAATCAATGAAATAATTTTGTGTCCGATATCCAATTTTCCATGATTTTTACTGTACACGCCCACCATTTTATTCTGCCTTGTGATAAAATTCTTCTTAAACTAATCATTATACATTAGAGATAATACTTTTTTTTAAGTATGATTTTAATCTATGTAAGTCATAAAAGAGTATTACTAATGCAGTCATTGATGTCAAAGTTACCAGGGTCGGGGTTTGATGCTCATTTTTATCATCTGTATTATGTAAACGTGCATTTACAGAGATTACGTTGCGAGACGAAGCCAACCATGTCTAATCATTTTAATGTGTGGTGCATTATTTGAGCACCAATGAGCGCATTAGATAAAATGCACTTCTAGGTAGCGGGTATTATAATATTGTTTGGTATCTATGATACAAATAGTGATACATTTTATTTACGGTCGGTAACAAATTAACACATATGAGCTTAGTGACCTTTATTATTGTTTACCATTATTATTGATACCGATAAAACAATTCAGTAACACGCTTCTAACAGTTAAGCCTGCTATGGTGAGGCATATTTTTTATACAATTACGATAACCTAATATATCAATTTTACTTAATGAGTATTTACTTCAAAAGACAGCTGTCAGCGCAAAGTTTTTCAAATATATATATATATGTTTATATTATTTAATAGCAGTGAAAAAATGAGCATCGATCAAAAGGTTCCTACGTAGCTGTCAATTCAAAAATAAACTCAAATTGCATAACATTTAATAACGTATATTATTATGAAGACCGCCGTTGACTCGATTCGCCAGACAAATAATTTTTAATAAACGACTGTAAAGTTTATTTTAGACACAGTTCACAGAAGTCTTATTTAAGTTTACACATATAGACATTATTTCAAAGAATTCTCAAGCTTTTAGAAACTTTTCAACCATGCTCGTAAAGTAACAGAATGTTGACTAGAATCGACGATTACATGCAAAATAAAAATATCACAATAGTTTTTGTTCAAATAACTATGATTCATTAGGAAAATAGCAATATGTGCAGACTGTTTTCACTAGAACCGCTACAATTAATTAATGTAACAATTATCAACGCATTTTCCTTCATGCAAACAATATTATGCAATAAATGCACTTTAGTCGAAATAAATATGTTCTGTAAATAATAATTAAGTTTAACAATTTTAGTAACACTTATAATCTATGCAATATTAATCATAAAAGTTTTGAACCGATCAACTCATACTGAAAATAGGCAAGAAACCAACAAACGAACCTGATTTTTTCCAGCACATAATAAAGACAACTTAATAAATATAATATTACACTTGTATTTATATATTTAAATGCTTTTGCTTAACGAGAAATAGTGCATCCATTTACATCCTGAAAATGAGTATTCAAAAATTTAACATTCTTTCATTTTAAGGTTTGCACCTTCATTTTATCACAAGTGCTAAGAAATAATTATTCACATTTTTTATATAAATATATGAAACGAAAACTTATCCATAATATATTCAAATAAATACAATAAGTCGCACTAATTGCAGAAGTATTTTCCTATTCCTAATTTTACAATGATGAGAAGCGTAACATAATTTTATTTACAGTTATTTCCTTATCGATTGACAGCCGATTTAGAGCATATTTTGACGTTTACACGTGACAGTTTTACTACCGTAAGATTTTCTTTATATAAAAATCTAATATTGTCACCAAAAGAAACAACCTGGATAACCCGAGCGATATTTGAATATATGGGATATAAGTTATAACGTCAGTGAGATTGCTCGTTCGGCAGCGGTGAATCAAATCCACCAAAGACATCAGATACGCCGCCGACTACTACCGTATTCAAACCGCAGCCAATGAAATCTGTACTTATTATCATGCCCCTTTTCTTACTTCTCTAATCGCCAATTTTCAAACTCTTATCGACCATGACGGCAACACTACTTTAAATTTATAATTATTATTACATCTTAGAAAATCAATGAAACAGTACAAACACAATAAATTCCAAACGGTTTAAAATTAATAAACAAAACAGAACTCGGAAGTTACTCAACCCGTTATCCAATCGTTTAATACTCATATTTTTTACACATCTGCAGATAAAAAATTTAGTATGAAAATACAGTGGAGAAAATTTTCCCAATCTATTGCATTAATTCAATCTACAAATTTTATCACAGGAAAGTTGCTAGGCACAACCTAATTCAGTAACAATTCATTTCATATGTTACTCTTGTATCATGATGGTTTTTTATTCATCCGAAAAAGATTCATAATTTAAAAAAATCAATGAATTAAAATTATGTGTACCGCTGCAGGTGATATTTAAATAGTTTACATTCGGTACAATCAAGGCAACGTTTACTCGCGCTCGACTTTCTTTTGAATAAGATATAATGGCCGACAATCAATTTTGTGCCTGGAAGGAATTCATACACACATTCTTCGATTGCCACTTTGTAAATGAAAAAAATATTTTAATTGTGTGTATCTACAGGGAACGGGCGATCAGACATAATGGGGACACGGGTGCGGGCATTATGCACTCAATAAACCAGTACAGACTCCATTGTGATTGTATCTCATTTGTTGTGTGCGGTGACGAGTGCTGAGGCGGGCTGTGTTTGATGCTGCTGGGACGGAGGGTTCTTCCTTGCCGATTTCGACCTGTTTTTTTTTTTAAATTAAAATGTTACACAATTTTTTGAATGAATGATAATACAAATTATTAAATTCAACCTCAGTAATAACAATGTGACAATTCTTGATTTACACCAAAAGTTGGCTGACAAAATAAATATCTCATATTTTGTGTCATATAAAAACTGTTACCTGATTTGTCCGGCGAGTAGTGGGTTGATGGCATATAGCCAATCGTGAACCTCCTTGTCAACGAGTGTCTGAAGTAAATAGCCACGATGCTTGCTGACCACACTAGAAAAAATATGAACTATTAAAACCCACTCTATTTGCAAAAATATCAATTTTATTTTCTGTGTTTTCTAGAATACTAGGATTATAATATAAATTCTTTAAGATCACCTGAATGTGTTTGGCATTTTGGCGACTTGTGCCTGGTCTTCGGAGTATTCTACGTGTGCTGCTGCTAAATTTATGACAGCCCTCTCGACGGAATCTTTCTCTGACCGGAATACAAACACATATGGCCGTCGCACCACCTAGTCAAATACAACCTTAATAAATACTGTGCATAACATGTAACTTGATTGCTGTGTTTTGATACGGTCTCATCTAACCGTTAAATCTTTGGTCACACGGACGGGTGGTATACGTACGTATATTGATTGGATGCCAAATAATTGATTTATGTCTTGACACACTAGCATGGGAATAAAAGAATTTCAATTAACGTAAACTCAAGGATTCAATATAGATAGTATGTCAAAATAAATAGATTATAAGTAAAGTGAAATAGTCAACGAATGGACACTAGATTTGTAATGAATCCTGTAATTTTTAAATAATGTTACACTCACCACCCATCGCTTTTTCCATCCGTGGGTCTTATGCTGCAATACATTGAGATATCCCTTACGAGCTACAGCTGCGCTGACTCGGATCTCCTCACAGTCGGGAACATAAAGAGGCAAAGCAATCATAGGTGTCGGTGTTTGGGCATTCGTCTGGGGAATGCCTGATTGGCCACCCCACATCTGCATTGTGTGCTCTAGGAGTGCTCGTTCAGGAGAACATAACCTAAATAAAGATGAGGGAGTTAGATGTTACAAACAGATGGATTCTTATTTGATAACAATGATTGACTCACTTATCAAAATAGAGTGAAGTAAACTTACTCGAATGAGCTGGCACTTTGAATTGATGACATAAGACTGGTCGTGGTGGACATATCTGTCACTCCTTCGTCTACAGGAGAGGATGGAGAACCGGCAATTATTGTGTTCACTTCTTTTGAATTTCCAATACGACCTATTATTTCAAAATTAAAATATTATTATAGAGAGCAACGAATCATTTTACTGAAGCAACAAATTGAGTTACAGAATGTTGAAGAGTGAAATGAAATACTATTAGCAATATTAGCTTACATTTTGAAGATATTGAATTAAAACTGGTTTTATGTCATTCGAATTCTGTTTTTTTTTTTAATCCATGTCCGCTCCCAATGTGCAGCATATGGCCTCCTAATGGAGGTATCTCAACAGAAGTTTTTTCTAGGAGAACTGTTTTTTACTCAGTCGCTCAACCTCACTTTTTTTCAAAGCGAGTAGTTGGGAAAGAAGGATAAGGCTAGAACAGGACTAGTGGTTGACTAATCGCTATTGCTACACCCAGGTATTAAGGGATCAGAAGGATGGGAGGAGAGTATATATTTTTGTTTTATTACCAAATAAATATTTTAAGCAGTAGCTTGATGGAGAATGATGACATATTAGTTGAAACCTCATGTTGATCACTTTATATACAAACATGAAATAGCCTCATGAGTCACAAATTATCTGTAAGGTTTTATTTACGACAGGAACTCTATAATCCTAACTCACATTTCAGTTTTGCACCATAAAATAATTAATACGTAAAATTGTATACTTGTCACGTCTTCAATACTGAGATAATATTAACTGGATGAATGCCACAGACGAGATATCTCATCAAATTGATCGTACTCAACAAGCCAGAGACGAGTTATTTCATCAATACCTAATTAAATTAATAATTGCAAATTATAACCGGTGTTAGGTACAGTCGTAGTTTTTTCTACGGCAGCCAAAAGGTAAAAAAAAACCTTACCTTGGATGAGTCTTATACATTTGGTAGTGAGCTGCTTCTCATGGTCGGTCATCTCCCATGGTTCATAAACAGCAGGATCTGGCTGATGAGGTAAGGGAGCTCCGTCGTTTGCTGAAGCGCAGAACATGTTGGAAACAGGTGGGACACCACATCCCGCTTTCGCAACCATATTACAGGCATCCTGGAATGACACAGATATAAAATTTTGCAGTGAAATAACACGTATTGTGATAGGGTGGGATTATTGAATACAGCCAATTATCAATTATGATATTGAGGTTGATTAATATTACCTTTTCAGATTTGGTGAAATCATAGAGACAAGGTGGCGCAACAGCAGGCGGAGCGAGTCGTTCTCGTAGAAGAAGAGAATGCCTCGTTCTTCCAGTTTCTTCCAAACGAGTCAATTTTTCCAGCTCCCACTGTAAAAAACATTTTTAAATGAATTTTATGCCACAAAAATGACAAGTAAAGTACATTGGTTATATACTATTCAATAGTAATACCTGGTGATCGAATATAAGAGAGTCTCCTCGAGGCCTCCATCCGTGTAAGTTTTCTTCTCCCCTGACATAAGTGCTGCTCGTGTCCAACACACGGCGTTGTCTTCGTTGAACTCCTAAAATGGGAGACAATTAATTTATTAAAAGATTATTAACGTTAACTGCCAATATGTGAGACCAGACTTTCTCACGTTTTTTATAGAATTTATAGAAATCAAATTTACAAGAATAAGAATACTAACATGACAAAAATATATAAAGAAACTACATCTACGAAAGTGATGAAAATATAGAAATCAGTAATTTATGTACAGAACACATGATAAGGGGTTTCAAAATATATGTAATTGTTAGTTGGTGTTGGACATGCGAGACGTGAAACTAAGGTTTTTTTGAGGGCAGCGGGAGACTTAAGGTTATTGGTTATGGGTAATGTCACTACTAAAATAGGGCACCTGGGCTACCTGGCTCTAAAGCTCTGTGTAGACTGAGTTCGTAGACTCCAGTAAGGCGGTGTCCTTCTGTTGTTCGAGCTCCTCCACTGAAGAGATGCTTCAGAGAACGCGGGCCAGTGCGCGCGTCACGTCCGTAGATCACCATTGACAAGTCTTTTGTTACGATAGCAGGTCGAGCGCAGTTCTCCAACTGTCATTAGTTAATTTCATTAATTTGTGTTTATTTTCCCTACATCTAATCATAAAATAAACAGATATTTTGTTAATATCAGTCATTGGAAACAAAAAAAATAATTTAATTTCAATATTTTTATTATTTATATCTTTAAACATTAGCTTTATGTTTTGGATTTGATAGTAATGTAATCAAGCATGTTTCAAAATTTTTACGGAGTATTTTTAACTTCCTGACGCTTAATACAGCAGTATTTTTTATCCATCAATTGATTTTATTTATTGATTAAGCTAAGGGTACATATGTAGGTTAGTTTAAAAGGAGTTGATTTAACCTTTTTGTCATTGTCTATTAAAAAGAATATTTTTAACATACTTAAATCAAGAAAAATATTCACCTCTAAGTATGCACTCAATGTGATGTAAATAATCTCTCCACCGGCTGTCACTCGATTTAGAAGAGCAGAATTGTGAAGAGAACTATCCCATGCGGCTTCAAATCTGAAATAATATATTCGCATTAATTTTATATTTATTTATGAAAATCTCATTAAGTATTATAATATTTGGGCAATTATTATAAATACCTAAACATGCAACGGTCATCTCCCGGCAACTCTAACTGCTCTCCTGGGAATAGCCCAAGAGATAAGACACAAGATTCACTGTCATCTTCGTCGGCCGGTTCAGGGCTGTTGCGAATACGCCCTGCAAATAAGAAAGCAAATATTATTACATGAAATAAATCACGATATTTCACAACTAAAAATATTAACTTATAAAAACACAAGTTTCAAAATGAAAATATTGGTTGTACTAACCTACTACAAGTTCTCTAACATCCTTCCAGCGCAATTCTGTTTCAGGTTCATGAACGACTGTAATACGAATGCGGCGTTGAATACCTTGATGTAAAAGGAACAATCCGCGACATGGAAGTTCATCGCTGTGCTCAACAACCTGCATAGGAAAATAGGTATTATTTTATTATTTCATTTTTGAAATTAGACATGAAACATAAATTTATTACACTTAAATAGATGCACTGATTGACCTAAATGAAAGGATATTATGTACAGGACAGACTTTTTTTCAACATTAACAACGAAGACACCTCCTCGAGGCAGTCAGTAGTATCGATTTGACGGAGAGAGGATTGTTTTTTCATATTTTAATGTCCAAGCTGATAAAACAATGATAAGAAACTAAATACTCACAGCCGGGACATACTCTCCGTTGGGCGCAAGTTCGCATATTTCAAACCAGACCAGTAAATCGTGTTTAGAATGCAGATGACACGGCGGAGCAACTGCAGGAGGAGGAGCACCTCTGGGGGACCTCACCGGTTGAGAGATAGGAATGGAAGGCGGCAACATTCGCTTGGGAGGCGTGCGCGCTACGCACACTAAGTCCTGCTTGGCGTCCTGTGTGTGCGGCAACATTTCACAATTTATTGATAATATTATCGGCTCAAGGTATCAAGCGATAACTATGTTACATACTTCATAATATTATTTAAAATAAAAAAAATATATTGAACATTACTGAGTTATTTTTATCATAAATTCTTTAAAATTTTGCATTATTTAAAATTCACCTTATGTAGTGGATGCTGTTGATAGTGTCCAAACACCTTAAAAACTATTGGTTGAGTTTTGATGTATTCTAAGAAAGATTTTGTAACCGGAACAGTGATCTGAAAATAATAAAACAAATAATAACTTAATTTCACAAACAAACTTTACCCACAAAAAAAATGTTCAGTTATCACTTAGAAAACTTACATTCTGTACATGATAGAATCCAAGAGGCGTTCCCTTTCCAGTATTTTTGACAGGCTCCGTTGAGAAAGCTTCATCATGTCGGTGAAGGAAACTGAAAAGATATATAAAATGTATCAATGAAAATTTCTCACAATTTCATCATATTTTTACAAAGCAGTTACTCAATTAAATAATATAAATTTAACGACAAAATTGAAAAATACTCACTTAAATTGGCAGAAAACATCTGCATATTCAGTTGAGATTCCTTGCGCTTGCAATACAGTAACACGGAAAGTGAAATCTTTTCCAGGAGATAGATGATCTGGCAAATCTTCCTCTTTTAACTCGGAAGCAACGGAGCTGTCTCCGCGTCCACTATCTGTATCACATTCTAGAGCTAATTCTGAAATAGTAAAAATAATAAAAAAGATCATTTAATATGTGAATTAAAATTTGTACAAGTGAAGAATTTCCGAAGTGAAACATTCTGAAACACTTGTGGTAAATCTATATATAATTGTGTACATACCTTCAATTTTTAACGAGTCCTGTCCTTCCACAATCCTGTCTTCGAGATTATGCATATTGTTTTTCTCGTTCAGATTCAGCGTTTGATTATTATGTTTCTTTTGCTTAGGCGCCATATCTTCATCGAAGGCAATCTTAGCAGACTGTTTCACTCCGTTTACGAAATCTGCATTCTCCTCTTCTACAACTGCTTGTACAGCTACTCTCAAATAACCTTTCACGTCACCCTTCTCATTTACAATGGCAACTTTATGAATAAGGGGCACCGGATAGAGCAGATTCGACAAATAAATGAAACATCTAAAAAACATAATATAAATAAAATAAGCATTAATTAAAGGTTTTAATAACTACTTTATTTATGATAAATCAAGAAAACCTTGAAAACGGCTTACCTTCCCACCATACGGAACCATGGGAACCGGTCATAGAATGGATCACCGCCTGTGAGTGACTCCACATTATAGTCCGGAGAAGTAGGAGAAAGTTCAGCTTCATTATGGTACATTTCCCGCATTAGTTCAAGTCGTTGCCTGAAACGAAAAACAGACTCATTGAAGTAACTCCTTAGAAAATACACAATATTAAATTAATGGGAATAATTCAAACCAGATACAACGAAACACGCATAGAATCATTGGAAGTGGGCATTGATTAAGCAGAAAAAACAAATGATAGAAAATTAATAGACAGAAGTTTTTATGTTTATAATGCAATTTGTAGATAATTATAAAAATTACTTTTTAAGTTACCTTAAAAGTTATTTAAAGGTGTTAAATATAGCTAAGGACTTTATTCAAAATTTATGTGCACTGATACAATTCAAATTTAGAGTTTTTACTGAGCTTCAAAGTATTGCGACTAATTGAAGTAGGCGAGGAATAGAAAACAGATTATCTATTTTTCACACAGGCAAAATATACTGTACCACATTTAAAAATAAGTTAATTTACCTTCAGAGCATCGCTTTCAAAATATACATCAGCAATCATGCTCATTCCATGCTTTGCAATTTCATTATATATAAGGGTCTAAATTTCATAAATGCATAAAGTATTATTCAATACAATTCTAATACCTAATATAGCTATTATCATTAAGCCTGTCCCCTCGTAAATATTTTTGTAACATTATTTTAAATTCTAGATATATTCATTAGAGAATATAATTAATAACACATTGACAATTTGACATCACAGAAGAGAAGCAATCCATGCATTTATGACAAAAATAAATAGAATACCAGCTTTCATAATGATAATAATAATAATGTTCGTTTTTGGTAGTACCTAATTTGTAATATTTCGCCAGTGTAACGAAGATAGTATGAATATTTTTTGGAAGAATCAGTTTACTGGAAAAATTGGAAAGTTTTTGACATGTGCAAACCACAGGGTTATGTATTGCATATGATTGCTGATACTGATGGTATTTACTGGTATGACTCATAGTCACAAAGTGGTACAATCGAAATTTAAATAATGTATAGATTCCTGCTAATAAATCTCTGGAGATTACATTATTGGATTATTTCACGAAAGTATTTCTATAAAAATTACAGATATGTATGTATACATTAATATGTGAGTATCCATGCAAATTACTCACAAGACTGGATTTAATTAATATTGCTTCTGGACTGAAAAAATGTAAACAAGTACATTGGGAAAAGAATGTTATGACAGGTATCTTATTTCAATATGGAATACTTTCGTTTTTAATTTAAATACAATAAGACAAACATACAAAGCCGTGCACTTAACCATGAGATGATCCTCGCGGACCCCAACAATAATGTATATTTAGTATTTATTCTTAATGAATTTTTAAACCTTCAACGATATTCAAAATTGACTGTGTGCTAAAATTTTAACAGGCAAATATAAATACGTGATGACTGAAGCTCACAAGCAGTCGGTTAAATTAAATAAAGCTGGCAATTTTATTGCTTTTCAATGCATGCATTAATTATTTTCAATTTTATTTTTAATTAAATGAGAAATGAATTTTCCGAATTTCAAATTTAAAAAATTTATTGATTTCAACAATCTCATTCAGTCACGCATTGAAAGAATAAAGATATTATAAATTTTATATTGTTGGTCATTATACTTTGTCATCTCAACACATACATATAACTAAAAATATATATTATATATAGCACAGGTGTCTCTAAATACAAGAATATCACAACGTAAGCCTCCTATAACAGAGTTTTATAAAGCCAAGCGTTTGTTGAGAGCGACAATAGATAATAGACAACACCTGCAGTGAAAACTGACACAAGTGAAAAGGGGCGGGGCAGACAGAGCATAACTGTAAGCTTATCAAGTTCTTTTAAGTGTTTGAGTTTGTGATGTTCAGCATAATATTCTCAACACTGAGAGCACATCATATTTTATGGTTATCTATTAGTCTTTATAAAGTTTTCTATGATTCGATACTCGCAATACAAATAAAATCAATCAAATCACTGACAAATTTTAATTATCAGTATATTTTTTTTGTCAGTTTCAAGTAAATTTTTGTATTTCTATTACTAGATACAATTGATATTATTACTCCCATATAAATTTAATCAATTGCTATGTATATTGTTTAATTTAAAAATAGCCATTATGCCAAACATTTCATTACAGAACAACTCACAAATAGTGCTGATAATGGTTAATATTCAACCAGGTAGAGAAACAAAAAGCTGAGAGACATCACAGAAACCACACCATTGCGATAACCGAACGAGAAGCTCGGAAGAGACTGACAAACCTCGATGGCAAAAGATTAGCGAGTGATAATCGGGTTTGGTGAGCGCAAGCCGTCAGGCACAGCAGCAGTTCGGACGGAGGCGGTCCTTCCGCCGGATGGGCCATCACCGACTGCCCTACGCACACCCCTGTCCCTGAACCCACCCCGCTGCCTATCCCCTGTGGCCCCGCCCCTTCCGTTGGCACATCTCCGCCAATGCTCTCATTCATGTTGTAAATCTGACGCATCAGTTCGAGCCGGTGGCTACAACATGACACAGAGATTGTCTCTCAATCTCCATACGCTAATGTGGCACCGATAAAGCTATTTTAAATTTGCTATATTCATGACTCTCAAAACAATGATGTATTATATCACGAAATATTAAAATATGTCCACATGACTGGCTAAAATAAACTTTAACTTTACCATTAAGATAATAGAGTGATGTCAAGTTACATGGAAATCATTTTTTACTATTATAACACTAAGGTATTTTTTCTTTTGCCCTCGAGCTTTACGGCAGTATGGAATGACATGAAGTGTTGTCATGCGCAAAATAATAGCTTTTATTTATGTCGCATGGCCAAGCAACCATTAATGTATATCAAGAAGAAAGGTGATGGTGAAACTCTCAAGTAATGTGGTAAATGAATGTAGAATGTTTTCTTAAATAGTTTGATTTGGTGGCTTCGTTTCAAAAGAGTGGAACTACAAAGATATTATGTTTGTCAAAAAAATTAAAATCATATTTTTTTTGTCACAGGTCAGGTAAAAAGGCGGCACTCGTAACGCTGTACACAAACATGGTATGGATTTTGAGGTAGGGTGTTGTTAAAAAAATAAGGTAATATCAGATCCATTATCGATAAAATCAGGCAGGGCCTAAAAATTATCTACTCTGGTTCTCAGAAAACAGGGAATCTTAATTTTCAACTTCAGGTCAACTAGTAGAAGACGTATCATATGCCGTGCAATGTAATTGACCAAATATATTTTATTTGAATGTTTTATTGTTAAGGGATGTTAAGTGTTGTCTGTGGACAAGCCGTCATAGCACAAGACGATAAACCATATATTTTGCAGAATGTCCCTTGAGGCATATTTAATTTATTGAAATACTCCCCACGATTTGGATTTTATTGAGGCCAATAAAAATTTTATATTTTTTCAGCCACTCTGAAGCCCGAGGGCAAATGATCATGTGGTGACATCCTAATTTAAATGAGTTATATAAAAATCTACAAGTATTTATTTAAACAATGAATGACATCATATGCCTTATTCTAAATGAATAATAAACCTTGATATAAAGACTTACCGTAATTTTTCTAAAGTCCAATAGTGAGTGGCTCCATTCTTTGTATCGGTCACCTCAACGGCCACACATGTCGGCGGGTAAGGCCTTCCGTATTCGTCATCGTCTTCCATAGTGGGTCGGTTGGCAGTGAATTCAGGCGGCAACGGCGAATAAAGAGTGTCAGTAAGGAGAGTAAATTGGAACTGTACTTTTTTCTTCAGCTCTACGGAGATGGCGTTCGCTTCCTTCAAGAAAATGGCATTTCCCCACAAATCGTCTCGAAGAGATGTGAATTGATGATATTTCCATTTACGGAAAGCCCAAGCTGCTAAGCCCGCTTCTCTAGCAGACCAGCATTCTGTTTCAAAGAGAGGATTCACTGAAAAGTGCATTGAAATAAATTAAAATAAATAAAACTTAATTTTTACTACAGACTGAAAGTTCTTGAATTGAAAAAAATTTAAGTTCAGTCTTTAATTTATTGTACAGTTTTTAATATATACTGAGCAATAGAAGAGTTTTCTTTGACAAAACATGAAGTAATTATTCACTATAATATATGATTATCATTCATATATTATAAATAACTGCTAGTAAAATGCGGTGGGATTACTTTCATTATTTAAGTTTAAGACACAGATAATTGTTAAATTTATTAATAAAGGGTAAAGAGTATGTTATAATAATAAAGTAAAACATTGATATGTTATCATGTATAACTAATAAGAATTTAGTAAAAGTCAAAGCTGGTGTATTTATGTTATGTAAGTTTACCAAATATGTCCTCTTCATTGTGGAAGTCTTCCGGAGTGTAAGAGCTGTACATTGACATGGTGACACTCTGTTCTTCAACTTGGCGTTGCAGTGCGTCTATCCGCGCTTCATAGGTCTTCCTCTGTTCTTCGAATTCTTGATCAGCCTGTTCCTTTTCTTTGCGGAACTGTTCCTCCAAAGCGCACAATCTCTTTGCCATTTCGGCTTTAAGATCGATTCCTTGTTTCTCCAAAAGTTCACACTGAGCATAGTTCCAATCGACTGTTTCGCCGGATGCTAAAAAGTAAAATAATAAATTAGTGTTAGTCTTGACATAAAATTTTGTAGAATTAATCATTCAATGGATTATAATGTTTTTGTGGGACTAATATGCTCAGTGTCTTATTAATTAATTTAAAAACATATTATTGTTAAGTTACCTGGGGTATCCAATGGGCTAGCTTTGCCTTTTCTCTCTCTGGCCTGTTCTGGGTGAGTAAACCTGAATACGTGATTCTTTCCCAGAATAACACGAGATCCCGTCTTCAATATTATGGGCTCATTTACCTGAAACATTAAAAGTAGATAGATACCCTTTAATTTTCAGTGAGAAGCAGGAAAAGTATGTCCCGATTCTTGGATTATCTAAAAAAATATGCTCAGTTATAGTTGCAACATTAATGAGAAAATATTATACTTACTTCTCGTCCATTAACATAGATGAGTGCAGAATGATGCGGTATCAAACAAATGACACCGTCTGTATTTTCAAACAGACAATGCTCGGATAGAATGTGTGAGCCGCACAGTTGAATATCTTGAGGAAGATTTGCCTCTGAAGTACCCAGACGTGTTATACCTGAAATAAGATAAACATTAAATAACAAAAAAAAAATATATAACACATACATATTAACAAGTTAATAAGTATTAATATAAATTTGAAAATCCATAATATCGAAAAATGTCTTACCGTCTTTGATATAATATAGCAGACATTCGGATAGATTAGGGTCTTCATTGAGGTTGACGAGATGAGGAGTTTTCTTTGGTGAAAATACTCCTACAGTTACTCCTTCCTTGACGGCCACTCCCATTTCCGCAAAGACAGCTTCGCGTTGGATTCTAATTGCTTCAGTTCGCTTGAGTTTTTCTTCCCAAGTTTCATTCAATTCTATAAGAGAAATTATATATTGCAACATCAATAATAATATGAAAATTACATTTTAATTGAAAATTTGTACGACAAAATAAACACCAACAATGTAATGACATGCATACTGATATAAGAAAGGTATTTTTTCAGTATTACTAATTAGAGGGTCAGAAATATTATGATAATTTAATAGAAATATTGATTATTTTATATTTAACTGAAAAAAGAGAGATAAATGAGTTCTTCTAGTAATGACATCACTGCATTGCCTTTTAACTTTTTCCTTTTGAAATGTAACTTGGATTATATTGTTATTGTAAAAACTTCACCATATCAAAAGCCTCTATACAATATTTTGAAATAGATTCATACCAGCAATAAGTTTCTCAGACGCCTGGAGTTGATCAACAGCTTCTTCAGCTATTGTCGTCGCCGCTCTGCTCATCTTCGGAGTTCCGGTTTCATTTTCACTTATGCAACGCTCTCTGTTGACAGGGTTGTTATCTTCGTCCCCTGAAATAACACAAAAATCAAACATTTGTCGACAAATACATTTGCAATATATTCATTTTCAACTCTGGAGAACTATATCTTGAAGACGGCTTTCATTTGATTTCCTCGGAGAATCGCGATGCTTATTAACAGCCCAGTATTCTTAAATTTCAATATATTTCAAGATACAAATGAAGATGAATTGTAAATTTACCAATTATTGGAAAAATTGTTTTAATATATCTTTTTTTGAATGCATTCATTTTGACAGCATAAGTCAAAATGATATATTGAAAATAGATTATTATAGAAGAAATTATACTAAATAAAAAGCAATATTACATTATAAAGCAAGATCAATGAACTGAAAAACATTGTACAAAAAGAGATAAAGATTCATCAGTATTGTGTAATTGTAATTTAATATATAAATTCTTATAAAGCACACAAAGCTTAATCCTTAATGTTGAAAGGCCCAATTGTAACTTATCATTTGTTTTATTTTTATAAAATTTTGAAAAAAGAAATCAGTTAAGTAACAAATTAAATTTCCCAAACACTGTTGCCAATTTTATGAATAGTTTATTTGTCATATAGAACTATTGTGAGCCTTTCAGCAGTATTTTGAAATAGTGAAGGCAGCGACAGCCGACTCAACATGCTCACTGAAATATAAGATTTATTCATGCATACTGATATGAAATATATATTATTATGTGAGAGATTTATGAAGATATCTTAAATATGCGTGTACACAGAGGCTTTCAAAGATGATTACGGGATCTTATGCATCGTCCGATCTTTTAAGAAAATAAAATGTTTGATGCATTTTATCTAATACTCCTAGATGGTGATAACATACAGCTGCCACCTACACAACGGAATAATTATACTAATGGGTGTGGTTTGCACAAAAAAGGGATAAAAATAATAAATGGAAATGGTTAACACTGCCATTGCTATTATGTAACAATTATCTCTCTCACACAAAGTATTCATAAAGTTTAAAGCCTAAAATCAACCAGGTATTTTGAGTATCATTTCTCATATGTGTAGAGGATGGCTTAATAAATCGGTATGGATACTTATCACTCTTTAGTGACATCATTTGTATGGCAACACTAGCAGTTGAATAGTTGTAATTATTTCATACTCTTTACAACAGACATGCACAACTTTAATTAATGTAAGGTATGCTCAATCCTCTTTTACACGGGGGATACGTTCCATATAAAACAGCCCAGCAAAAAAACCGTGTAAAAAGATGAAGTGAATTTAGATAAATGAATGATAGGTTCCATTACATTATTTTGACCGTGTTATTTTGAAAACGTGAAAATAAATAAACCACGCAAAAGGAGGATTATGAGTACTTGTTTATGAAAAATGTTTTTATTGTGAAATATTTAGGTATACATGTTTATATGTAATTCAAAAGTTGATGCGGTCTTGGTCTTTGATTGATTTTAAACTAGTTCTTTATAATTTGATTTAATATTTGTAGAATTAAGACACACAATCAAATGCAAATTTTCATCAGTAAGCCTGTTTCTATGAACCGATTTATTATTCTCCTTCATTAAAAAAAAAACTTGTTTACATTTATTAAATAAATGTGTTACATGAAAAAATTGTATTATGTTCAATTTTGAGAAAAAAATTTGAAGGCCGGCTCGCGAGTTGTGCATCACTGCTTCACAAGTATGCATACAATAAAAAGTAGCACAGTAATTTTATTTTAAGGCAATTAATTCTGAATATTTATTAATGATTACTTTCCGACGGTAATGCAATGTTACATAATGACAACAGACAGAATTTATCATGGGCTGGTGAAGGTTAAAGAGGAACAGATAAATTGTTAAGGATATTACACAAATATTGCAGTAAAGCAAACTTCGATAGAATATCTTGTGAATAATAGATCATTACTGTATATATATATATACCGTTAAAATAAACAAAAATGCAAGGATACAAATTTTACAGTTGAAATTATCATATATTTCTCCGATTGATAAATTCCGCTAAATTTTAAACATTATTATTGATGTTTATCATTATGCCCTAATCAGAAACGAATCCATTTTGAACAGTTTCATTTCTATGACATTGTATCCTTGCAATAAAGTGGAAAGAAGTATTTGTTTCAATAAAAATAAATACAATATACTTAGAATATATACTGCATTACAATAATAATTATCAAACAAAATAAAATATGATAATATATATAGTGACAGTCCGCAAAAAAAAATGGCAGCAACTTTATGAAATCTTTGACTAATAATTACTTACTATTATCTTCTCTCTTTTCATATACGACTTTACCATCAGGCCCTATGGGATAAATAAGATTGTTTACAAATGCGAACTGAAAGAACGGATCAATTGAATCAGCATCTTCCATGTCATTCAATACACATTCACAATGTATAGTAATAAATAGGGCCTATGGTTGGCGAGTGAGCGAACATGATCATCAAAATCGTAAGGACATATCGTTCAATAATAAATCTAAAACTATATTTTTTTACATTATAATGATGTTAAAACTATGGAATAGTTAAAAACTTTTTAATCTGTCATAATCATAGCAAAATAAAATCCAATACTAATCACCCGTGTTCCTTTTAACTCAGATAAAATATTAAGTAAACATTTACATCATCAACCTCCATAAACAAAAGATACATTTTCCCATTCGTTGTGAATGACTCTCAAAAGGTAATTCATAATTAGTTACATAATTACAAATACGAAAAGATTATCAGTGAAAATAGAGAAACAACCAACCTTCTTGCACGTCAATGCCTTCAGCTTTCAAGAGTTCTCGCAGTTTCATTATTTCTTCCTTCAGTTCCCGTATCAATTTGGCATTAGCGTCCTCATTGACAATAGCTTTGCAAACAATTTGTTTAGCTCTATCTGCATATCTAAAGAAAATATAATAATGGTAAAAAAAATATGAAACCCAAAATAATGACAATTTCATTAATTTCATGCTCTTTTTATGTGGGGGGGATGAATAATTGAATAATTTATTTATGGTAAGAGGAGATAAATTCAAAATGGTTAACACTGAACTATAATAGGTAAATATGCTTTACAACATGCTACTCATTTTCTCCCCGAAAATTTACTTAATCCCGCAAAAAAGAATACAATTCGCTAGAAAGCTCAATTGCAGACACAAAATATCATAAAAACCAATGTTGGAAACAAGGAAACCGATAATTAACGTGACTTTCAAGATATTTTTATGAAAATTCGTTGCCATATTTAATATTTGCTCTATGGTTTATTCTAAGAAGTTCTGTTTGACATGACATCATGTTGGTTATTTTATTTGTTTATGCTAATATTTTATTTGTATGATAATTTGACATTTTACTATTTGTAATCAAATTTCCTAATCCATTTTTATTAGCGGCGTTTAGTTATTTTTCAAGTAGAACAATAGTTGCATGTTGTAAAGCATATATACCCTATAATATTATAGTTTACCTTTTTTTCAAGATTTATTCAACTGACTGGACAAATTACATATTGTATTGTGTAAAATACATGCAAAACAAGGATTTACCTTAATGTACTAAGTGTTTCATCATAATTAATATCAGCCGGCGATATGGCAGCAATCATTGCAGTTTTGGAGTTGCCTCCAAGATTTTCTCTCAGAAGCCATGTCAATACGGAATCACGGTAGGGTATGAAATCAGCTTTCTTTGATTTCTTGTTTTTGGATGCCTTTGTTGAAAAAAGAAAAGTAAATGTTGATTACCTATACAATAACTAATTTACACTTTGATTCTAACTCTATAAGCAAGTCGATTTTTCCTCATGATCTATATTTTAATCAATATAGATTTAGAATAAAACTAATTATGCAAACTGAAATGATCATAAATAATGATAACAGATACCAGCTGATGAGCTACTGACAAGTCAGGTGTTCTCACAAAATACATATGTGACACACTGGACATTGAATTCTGTTACATTTTCAAAAATCAATTAGGCTTTGAAAGATGATGACAGTGTTGCTATAATCTATGTACTGAAGCAATAATATATTTTGATTGACACAAAATAAAGAAAGTGGGTTACATATTATAAGCGATGAAAAACTAACAAATATAATTTGAAAATAGTTCAAATTATATTGTTACTGCTGGTATGGATATAACAGAATTTTTCAAAATAATTCCTGAAGGCAAAAATTCATAAAACCTGGAAATTGGAAATTGGTAAAATTGATAATTTTCTTTTTAGTGTAGTTATCATTTTATTAATGAAATATAAATTTTGAATTTAAAATACAAACTTCTCTGTTTTGTTGCTATTATCATATTTGGAAAAATGTGCAGTATTAAAATAAGGCAACTCTGAATTCTTCCAATTTTCCTGGGTCAGTTCGCATCTCTATTAAAAAAAAAAGTGATGAAAAAAGCTGTATGTGTCGCTTATATGAGAATTAACTACTAAAAGGTGGATAGTTATTTTCAATATTCGGTTGATCAAGATATTTTTATAATGTTTAAAAGAATGATACGATAATGATTAAAATCATTTTTTTTATGTTAACAGCTAAGGTATAGTGTTGCTATAAATCAAATGAAATTATGAGAGTGTAATGATGTATTAAATGATTTATCAAGAAGAAAATTCTTAAAAGATTTTGAAAGTAAGTAAATTAACTCAAACAGGTAATCGCTACTGATATATGTATGTACATTTAAATAGTATAGCCGAAGAACAGCTTACAACAGTTACATTTTCCCAATAAAACTTAATTATATTAACAGCCTACAGGTAGATAATAATTATTTTTATTCTCGTTAAAATTATTCGCCTGACCAGAAGTCAATATAACTAAATATTATATAAATGAGGTATAAAAGCAAGCAATGTTAACCGTAACGACATATTCTCGATTTGAACCAGGATCTGATGTCTTCTCAACCGAGTTAAAATAAGAAGTTAGAAGCATATTTTATGTTTTTTATGCAACATATATACACATAAAAGCATTTATGAGGCAATAATAAGTTATCGATACATTTTTATAAAACAGCAGTAGAAATTAAGTTAATTTTAATGTTATTCACTTACCGACTATTAATGTCCCAAAGGAAAGTTGGAAAATTATAAATAATTGAACGTTATTTTTGAATAACTACCAGGACAATAATAATTAATGGTTTGAGATAAATAAATCGTCGAAATAGTTTAATCAAAAATCTTATGACAATTGTTGTGAGTGAGAAGGAATGAAGAAAATATAGAAATAACTGAAAGCGATTTACAACTAAGGAGCTATGAACAAACTGATACAAATTTAATACAAGTGCGGTGGATATTTATGAAATTATGTGAAATGTTTTTTTTTATTTTTCCATTATTCATTAAATAATATTAATTTATTTGTTGTTAGGCAATTTTTACTCATAAATGAAATGATCAAATACATAATTTAAGATTTCGACTGAAGGTGCTTGGTGGAATTTCAATGTTAAATTTGAATGATTCAAATTTAATCAAATACATGTGTTGAGATTGATATTTTTTTACATATTGCATAACATTGAAGTGTATTTACAAAATCTAATTTACAACCTGTAACCGACATGGTTAGAATTGGTATTATTGTGACTTAATTGATAATATACTGTAAAATAAGTGTTTTATTGTGTTTCGCATTGAAAAGGTTTTGAGTTATATACTTACAATTTCAGCAAGAGCGGAGATAACCTTTCCTAGAGTTGTCAAAGATTTGTTAATATTAGCACCTTCTTTCAGGCGGGTACCTTTTGCGCCTGTTGAATCAGCCCTTTCTGAGCCCGCAAGATCAACAAGCGATATTTTTGACACCTGAAAAGTCAAAGACATGTTTTTATTTTGTATACTACTAGCGTTTATTTACATATCAATTCTAGAAATATTGTACTGTTTTTAATTTGATTATTTAGTGTGAAATACCTTTTCGGATAGAAGATCTGTGGTTATGTCATGCCTTTGTTGTGTGAAAAATATAGTAAATACAGCATGAGATCGACTCGATGTCTCATTCATGTTTGTTGCAGCTACAGTCCTATTGGTTTAAAATAAATTTTAAATTAGCGGTCATTAATTACTAGTCAATTCTTATACAATGAAGCAAATATTTAAAAAATTAATTAGGTGGACTAAATGAAAACTGAAAATAATTACCTCATATTTCTCATATGACATTTTTTAAAAATATATTTTGATTTTTTTTTATTTTAAAATAAATTTAACTGACCTTGCTTTATTTCCTTCATCTATGAGATCGTTAATATCTTGAAAGCTGGTAACAGCTAATTTTGAAAGATCTTCAACGTAGGGTCCAAGCAGTGGATGCTCTCGTACTCGTAGGTTTCCTTTATTCTTTGGATTGAGGAGATCGCGAACCCTCTCGCAATAAATTTCCATATATGACACTTCAACCTACAATTAAAGAAAAGTTGTACATTTCTAGAATAAAACTTCTTCAGTCTTATGTTGAAATAATTCTAAATATTTTAATACACATATTTCGTTTTCAATTAAGTTATTAATTTAGATACAGATAGTTAGGGCTCCAATGTACAATATTATAATTAATATTTTTTTCTTTTCTCCCTACTATATTCGCTACTTAAAATATACTCTATCATATTAATTACATCACATCTCTATAAAGAGGAATTAATTGACCAACACAAATCCATATACTTCATCCAGATAGAGAGAGAGAATAAATTGACAGTTGAAAAATTATTTCATAAACTTCAATGTTCAATTAATTTATAATAAAATGTTTTATTGCAATATTTCTAGTATAGAATTTTAGCTAAAAGGAGAATGGTAACTTTTACTTACAGAGTATTTGAGGTCATCACAAGTAGTTTGACGAATGCGCCGAAATAGATCTTTGCAAATTTGAGGAATGATTCCTTCTTGTCCATCTTCTTGTTTCCCCATCATCGTATAAGATTTTCCAGCACCAGTCTGCCCGTAGGCAAATATACAAATATTGTACCCTATAAATAAAAGTACGAAACATTAATACAGATAGATATTGATAAAAAAAGACAACTAGAAAGCACGAAAAAATATAGTCAAGTAATTAATCTCTATGGATTAGCCGTAAATATTATTATACAAACCATCAAAAGAATGTTGCAACATTTCTTCCCCAATATCTTTGTACACCATAATCTGCGATGAAAAATCTTCATCTGAGGGCTGGAAAAAAACGAAAATATATAATATTATCTATTGTTTGAAGTCAATAATATTATCATAAGAACTTTAATACTATATTTTTCCATATTTTATACATTTTTGGTTATTCATGTTATTACGTTTCTGTGAAAACTAAAACCAATGTTTTTTTTATTCAGAGTATTAAAATATTACATACTTATAATATTATGTATTTCTAGAAAATCTAAATATTATATATACATATAGAAAGTTATGTAACTTACGTTATGAGACCAATATGAAAAGTCAAAATTGAAGCTTTTAATCGCATCCTTCGTTCCAGGGGGAGCTTTTGGATTTACTATCTCTGTAAAAATAAGAAATAAAAATATTTAGACAATGTAAAACATAAAATAACAAGTAGGTTATATATATGTACATGTTGAAGAATATATGCCGTGACAGAATGCATCGGGCAGTTAATTGAGATTCCATTTTTTATTGATGCATTGTTGTGTTATGGATGGAGGAAGGTGTAATAATATACAAATACAAATGTTTACAAAATAACGATACAAGCAACCCTCAACTTTACTTCGTATTTCTTTCCTGAAAATGTGAATGAATGTTGAAGCAACGTTTGTATAGAAATCCCTATTTTTTGTTGTATGGAATGCCTATATTTATTTTTTTAATATTTTATAAAAAAGAGAGTTTGGAATTATTATTATAAAAATATTCAAATTTTACACTGATACAATCAGTCAGTGAGCTACAAAAAAATATTTTAAATTATAATACATACGACTTTAAATGAAAAATGAAATATGTGACTAATAAAATAACAGTATTATAAATATATGTCAGGTGGCAGAAAAGCCCATCTGCGCATTATCCATTTTTAAGTTTTCTTTCACAAAAGTACAAAAATACATTAATATTCAAATTGGCAAAGGAATCCAGCAGTCAGTGAATTACAAATAGTTGAATTCAAATAATAAGCAAAACTATTTAAAAAAAATCATGGTCATATATTGAAGGGTTTCCATTGTCATATACAAAAAAAAAATGCTATCCATTTCATTGTAAAACTTTTTGCATTGACGATAGTTAGAACACTTTTGCCACAATGCTGTTAAAAATATTAACAACTATTTTTATAGCATACTAAATTTCTTTAGGCTCGCGAGCCATATGTTACCGAAAACTGCTCTTAAATCTTAAAAGAATGTTTTTTATTTATATGCCAAATTTTGCAATAACGGTTCTTTTATTATTTTCAATACAAATCGGATGAAATGAGACATTTGAAACGATTTTAAAAACATTTTGATAGCAAAAGGGCCATTTGCATTCAAATGTCAAATATCGATGAAACAGTGCCTGGATATTCTTAAAATCAGCAATATTTAAATTTGTGTTTAACATTTCGTTTGCTGGACAGAATTAATATCTTATTTTCGGTCTCCTCAACATTCTTGAAATCGACAGATGATCCTTTCTGTAACCTGACTACCCATTTACTATAAAAGAGAGTGGAAAAGTGCAATTACTTAAAAAATATAATCACTGCGTATGTGTGTAAATATCAGGGATCTGGAGCTAGGCGCGGTGCAGTGGACCAACAAGTTTTTGGCCGGAGCACGGAAATTTGTTATGCTCCACTGCTCCGATATATATATATATATATATATATATATATATATATATATATATATATATATATGTATTTATATATATTTTACCATGTGGTTTAGTTATATTATTTATATTTAAAATGTTTGTAGGCATGTATTATTAATAATAATTTATTATAATATTTATATATTTTAATATTATATAAATTGCTATAAATAAAGTTGTTATCTAAGCCCATATAAAAAGGATATAAATACTATGCCTTCTATTTAACTATTCGGAGCATGGACCGGAGCTGGAGCAAGTATTTAGGTGTCGGAGCGGAGCAACTTAAAAAAGTAGTTGCTCCAGATCCATGGTAAATATATGAAGAATTTAATGTAGTTTTTACGTCTGTAGTATTTCCAATATTTTATAGTTACAAATAAGAACTAGTGGGAAATCTTCGCCACTCCTCTGACTTAAGCAAGACTTAAGACCTACTTGTAATTTTGTTAACATTTCCGTTACGTAAACAAGAAAAGCAGTCGTAAAGCGAAGAGGGTGGGTTCGAGGCAGTGGCTAGATGTGAAAAAGAGGAGGCTTCACGGGTCGGGATGTTTAAAACGGAAAAGCGCAGTGCAGAAGCCGCAGCGAAATAAAACGGCGGCCGCCTGCAATTGCTCGTAAAACTCTCGCCGTAAAACAAGTCCACCTCTGACGCTGACGAACGTCTCGTCTTCGACAAGTTTTACGACACTGAAGGGTTACGAGTAACGTCTTATGCTTGCCAACTTAGCGTCGTCATGGGGGTTAACCACACTAAAATCATTTGACTACTTGCAACAGCGTACATAATATAGTAAAACTTTATTCACGGAAACTTGCGCGTACGTCTGTATGTGATTTTATACATAATAAACAAAAGGGTTTTTTATCATCCAAATATGAAGAGTAAAATTCTCCGAAAAAGATTTTTATATGTATTTATAAAAAGAACACGTAAACAATGTTTTATTCAATAGCACAATTTATTTGCATATTCTTCAAGGTTTGTTATGTTAATTAATTAAGTTAACAAAACAGACAGCCGTTAATACACTTCGGAAACGTTCCGCTGATCGATATGACCAGTGCTACCCAACTTTGTCATTTAATTAAAAAAAAAAATAGTCCGTGCCCCCCTAAACAAAAAGCCGCAGTCCCCGGAGAAAACCTGAGGCCGCGGAGAAAGCAATGGATTAGACCCATCATTCAAAGAAATAAGGGTGTCGCGATAAGTCTACGCCTCAAATTCTTCAAAGTCATAGCGTCGTAAGCACGAAAATACCTCCCATGACTCATGAGTCAAAAACGTTATTGTCCAGGAGACAATAAAAACTGATTTTTGATTATTTTAGGGATCGTTTTTAATATTAAACGTATGCTTTGTAGTTTTTCCTTGTTTACCGTTCCAAGCATCGTCTTCCTCAACATGTACATGAATACAACTGCAAACTCAAATTTAAAGTCAAATCAAATTACCATAAAATTGTTTATATGGCCACAGAAGTAGAAGTGAGATGGAGAAAAATATTGTTAATTAAATAACAGCATTTTATTTCACATGGCAGATTTTACCAATCGGTAGAACAATTGAATCTTTCTAAAATGTTATATTAAACTCATTTTCGAAAAATCCATCACATGGGAGGTATTTTCGCGTTGACGAAGATATTATATTAAATATTTTTAAGCTATGGTCATCATTAAAAGAATAACTACTAAATACTTTTATATCAGCATTATATTTCAATATTAAGCATTATTTTACCAAAAATATCAAATTTTGTCATGAATAAATGCCAAATAGAATAAGATCTTTACGCAGGAAGGCATTTGTAATATTATTTCCATGATGAACTTTCGCACGGAATGAAGGTCACAGTGACAATTTCTTTGGGCTTTGAAAGCTAAGAAAACACATTTACATTTCCTAATTCTAAGATATAAAACGAACGCGTCATTTACGCAAATAATACGAAGTGAGTACAACGTCTACAAATATAAAAAAAAATAACATTTATGCGAATTTTTTTGATAAAATACATGATAATTTGCAAATTACCTCTACATATGTATACACACAAATCATGTAAAAGTAAGTACTCTGTATAAATAAATAAAGTTTGACTGATTATATCGTAAATACAGAAATCTATTTACAGATAATTAAAAAAGTTTTCGATCTATCTCTGAATGAATGGTCGTTAAAGCAGCATCGAAAATATTATTTACTTTAAGCACACTCTTTCTAGTGCGTAGAAATAATTCTTTAAGCAATATATTACCAATGAAACTCTTTTGACAACTGATTGAAAGATACTAAACGATGACAAGTGGGCATCAATTGAGATGAGAGTTATCAAAAAAACATATTTTAACGGTCCCTCCATATATTCATTTAGGATTAAATTCTTCTTTTAATTAGAAATTATATTTTTACGTGATTCAAGGGTTTGTCTTTTTCTTTTATAGTCTAATATGACGTATATTCCAGTATAAAATAAATTTTATATGTGTAGATGGCATAGCGTGATTCCGTGTCACCAATGTCTGTAAATTTTCCTGACATTTATGAGCCAGCTTTACAACACCAGTTGTTACCAGGAAAAACATACACAATTTTTTATTGTCATATCAAATAATTAATCTAGCCGCCAGGAAAATTATTAACTGGCATTGAGACTAACAATCATAATTCACAAATATAAATTTAGAAATCCGGGTATGTATCTATATTCAGATACAATATATGTATGAGCAAAATTATTCTATGTGCTAAAAAAACCTCTAGCAACGAACGACCTATGAAAACAAAAACAATTTAGAAATATTTAAATCAATATTATGTAAATCAAAGCAATTTCAATTTGCTTACGCAATAAATGTTGTAGATGAAAAACCTATACCATTTTAACAGTATTTTTTAACCACTTTTAATGTGTTTACTCTTGATTATTGGTGGAAAGGTATTATATTAAAAAATATAACACTTTTTATACTAGTTCCTCATTTTTTAATAAAGACTAGGTCCGGTATTTGAGTTATTTCAAATTGAAAATTTGGTGCTATTAAAGAAATATTTATATGGTGCCTTTTGCTATGAATCTAATGGGCATTTTTACACCTTTTCGATGTTAAGAAAATTGAAAATTTAAGAGATTATAAAGCATAAAAACATATAAACCGAAATCAGTCAAAGCCTCAAATCATTAGTTTAGCGAATATAAAATAAAAATGTTATACAAAGTAATCTCCCGCGGATAAAGTGGCCAGCACAAACGCTGTTAATTGATTGTGTATAACAAATTAACAGATATACGTATGTATATGATTCAAACATATACGCTAGTGTATATAATACGGTTAGAAAATGGATAGGTAATCACCGCTGAGGTAGAAATATTATGGCCACAATATAAAAAATAGTCTGGGTGAGCCATTAAACCGAAAACGGCCCAACTTTATTGCAAGTGTCTAGCACACAGTCGTTAATATTCCACGGCCAGGGCTTCCAGATTGGATATTTTCCCCCGTATTTTTTGCGGGAAATTTCCTCCGCTATATCTTTTCATATTTTTTTCATGCGTGCCACCCAGCCATGAATTAATCGAGCGCGAAATATATGATACACTGGTTTCTTGCCAACTTAATTTTCACAGTTTTGCCAAATACATCTTCATGAGAAAAATACGAAAACATATTGTTTTATTTTGCAAGGGTAAAAGATTTAGGTTAAGTTTACATTATTAATTTCTTTTTAAATGTAAAACTGGAGATACCTTGGAGGGAACCTAAACAGCTTTTCTACGAGAACTGATTGTTAATCAGTTGCTCAACCTCCCCTTTTTTTTGAAGAGAGTAGGGATATAAAGGATAGGAAAAGACTGGTCGTTAGCTAATTGCTCTCGATACGTCGAATTATTTTGCTATTTTAGGATTGGGAGAGTGGTAGTATATTGTTAGACAACATAAACACCCATGCTTTTTAACAGAAATCGATACATTGTTTGAAAATAGTGCTATTCGTATTTGGTCTTTCACCCAGGAGATCCGTCACGGTAGACACTGACGTTGACCAGTGCATCACAGAATCGAGAGCCGTTTATAAATCAAATTGAGGAAAAACTTGCAAAAGGAGATTTTAATTAAGACAGATAAGTGGAAAAATACAGTGCTTAAGTAGCAGAAAAAGGATAAAACAAGCAGAGCACGACCGGGGCACTCAAATAAGCTTTTACCCGACACCGCAATAGGTTGAATTCAATTATTTCAATAAATTAAATGGTAAATTGTATCCAAGTATGCTGATAAAATAGTACAATACACCGTATTGTGCGAGGTCCTTATTTTTTATTGTGAAATTTAATTGAAAAAGACATCTTGCAGATAAGACTTTCATATAAGATAGTAAAGCCTTCGAGGTTCCAGTAAAATTCTTCTTCAGCTAATGTCTAAGTTAAAATACATTTTTTTTTTATATAAATACAACAAATAACACATCTGAATTTACTAGTGAAGTCGTCCAAATCCCGTTTTTAATAATACATACATTGTGTATCCAGAAGGTGACCGAAAATGCTTCGGCAAAGTTGTATTGAATATTTTTTCTTTAGAGTTAAACAAAGTTTTTTTTCTGTTTAGTGTTTCAATTATATGCTTCTTAATATAAAAGTTATTGATGTTTATAAAATCTTTCGAGACGTCAGTTAGATATAAACATCTAAATTTAATTACAGTTACAAAAACATAATGACAACAATTAAACATAACCATGTGAGCGCACAATTCTTTTTCGTTTATTAATTATCTTTATGCTTTCGTTAGTTGGTGAAAATAATGCACCTCTTTTGATACATACATTTGATTTATTATTTTAATGTTTTCTTTTTTTATGGGTTCGGATTTGATTAAAAGACAAATCTAAAAAAGATAATAAAGTCACTTTTACGATAGATTACGCTAAGCTTTAACAATTTCAAGAAGATCTTTAGTTTAAACTTTTTTATACCAAACAATAAAAGTTCTCGAGACTTCGGCTTTTGTCACTATTGGTTTGAGACAATATTGCAAAAGGTTTCTATCAAGGAAATAGCACATAAAACTACAAATCGTTACTTAATAGACCACAATCTCCACTAAAGTGAGGCACAATAGCTTTTAGTGTCTGGGTTCAAAGTATTTTAGCATATAAAAGGTACGGTTCATTAGTCGTAACGCTTCGGCAGATCGTAGCAAATACGGCGTAGTAAGCCGCAAATACGCGCCGGAGGAAGCCTACGCCGTAATTTCAGCGGCGCTATAACGAATTCTGTTATAATATTATTTCATGCACTCATAGCTTTAATAGCGCCTTTGAGAGGAAATTGCGCTGTGGAGGAAATAAGTCGATGAAATAAAGTGACTTTTACAAGTTGAGGTTCACATATCTCAATAATATGTTAGTATATTATAATTTAATAATTATTATAGCTTACATAATTGGATAAAAAAACAATATTGTGTAAAGTTTACTCTAATATATCGTCGGTATTCTGGCAAAAGGTGTTATGTCATAAAATCTGGTTTTGACCATCATGAAATGAAGGCACCTTTATTCATGCACTATATATAACCCTTTTAACCACTTCAAGATATTGGATAACGATTAACAAATTCAATTTAAATATTCAAAAGTGTTAAGTTTTTTTTTTTTTTGCAGAGCTTTGGACATGGAGTCGGAAAAATAGTTAAAACATGTTTAAAAAATATTAGTATATAAATCACATGATTAAATATTGAATAGTCAATCATCTATCAGAAATCTTGTCGATTTTTCCTTCAGCCAACCCAGTTGATTGCGAACAATCAATTTATTTTGAACACTGTGATCTTTGAAACTATTCAACATAATTTTAAATATTCTACGTTACTACGTTATTACGTTAATACAAATAAAAAACGATAAAAAGGAAACGAGTTTAGATATATAATATTCAGTTACATATTTTTTTACAAACTGATGTTACTCTTTACTGGATACCAATTAAAATTGAATAATGAATAACCGTAAAAATGTAATTTATACATTCTTGTATTGTAAAAAAAAAACATGATCGCACTTTAAATTGAAAATCTTTAGAATTAAAACTCTTTATCTTTATAATAATTGCATTGATTGGATACGGGGGAACTTGTTTACAAAATATAAACATTGTTAAGCTGTGTACGATATTACGGTACATAGTTCACTTAACGCTTTGGTTCACAAGAGCATTGAACGAAATAGCTATTACCACCCCTAGGGAGATATTATCAAAATAGGCCAACCCTAACTAAAATTTCACAATTTTGATAATTCTCAGGTGAATGAACCGTTCTAAATTAGAGAAAAGCACATACAAACTTAATGGCTTTGATTAGTTATTTCAACATTTTTGTAGTTGTTAATCACCCGAGCTGTGTTTATTATTAACGACTTCGTAAGCGATACATAACGACAGTTTTTAAAACATTTTTTTTTTAAACATAGATAGCATCAAGTATTTTATTTTAAGACTCAAGTAAATCTATAAAGCAACACTCTTTTTAACTCATACGATTTTTTTAAATTGGCAAATACAGTTCAATATGATAGTTTGTTCCTTTTATGGATTCCGGTTTTAAAATCAGAATACAAATAGATAATGAAGCAATGACAGTGAAATAACATTCATAAATCGATTGATTTTTCAATTTTGCATTTATCTGGATTAAGAAGTCATGCTTTTTATTAATCAATCTGACAACCAATAATTAAATATGTGTGTGAATTTCAGTGATATGATTATAATATTCATCATTTTTCAACAAGCATACACTCATCAGAACATACATTGATAAGTAACTATTGCTGGTAAAATAATATGAATAATAATATCTTGTTTACACATGTACACAAACACAGCGATTGATATAACGCTTAAGCTTAGATAGCCTATCATAAATTACCTTTATCTTGTATTACTTTCGAGCTTTGGATGACGGTATAGAAAATATACGGCATCACTGTCTTTACCCATAGTGTAGCTTTTACGTTATTATCTTCCACTTATTTTACGAGTAAGCACTCTATAAATTAATATACACTCTATTATCTGCCTAGCAATTATTATGTATCGACAATCAAACTATCCTTCACACTACAGTCTATGATAATAATTGAGATTGGTAAAGATACAAAATATAAGATAGCCACAATATTCTATCAATCATTGATATTGAATATGACGCAAAACTATTTCGCAATCATATTGGAATATAAATTGGAGCTATATTTATTATGTTTATAAACGAATTAGTGTTAAAAACAGTGGATTTTTTTTTTTTTTTAATTTAGCTACCGCAATCATCTTATCGAGATGTAACATTATGTCTTAGTTGGGTTTTATTTTTATAAACAAGGTTATACGAAGGGATCTTTAACCATAAATATTTTTCATTTTTCATAGTGTTATATTGTACAAATATATGACATAAAATCATTTGTGATAGAAACAATTGCAGTATATGAGACAAATCAAAAAATCAAAACAGTAACTTAAACATGTAATGTGCATGGTAGAATATAGTTACTACGGCCGGCGATGTCACTCACTTCTTCAACATATTAATTATTCAACTGTAACTTCTGAACAGCACGTTATAAAAAAAACGGTACTTTTTTAATAAATTATGTGACAGAAATACAATTGTAAACTTACATGTGATCTTTCAATGCATTTTTGATTTATTTTATTTTATTTCCAATATGCTATGGTACTCCAGTTTTCTTTATATTTGTTAAACTTAAACATGCTGTCGTATATATATTGTTTAATACTATTGAACCTTTTTATGTGTTGTTTGATAAAAACATATAAGTTTCTTAACCATCAAAAGTTTCATTTTTGAAAACACAAATTCTTACCTGTGGTATTCCCCTCCATTTCTATGATGCATTTTGAATCTCTGCCGATTTCCCGAGAATTAAAGGGGCGCACACGCACCGCCACTTTCACGGACGACATCTTGGAGGCTCAGAGGATCACCCTTACCGCCAAAAGCCTCCTGTTGAGAAAAAGAAAAAAAAATATGTAGAAAACCATTTTATATTTTTCAAATGTTGGGTATAGTCATACAGTAAAACAAAACTATAATAAATACATTCTATAACAAATAAATTATATTGATTGAATATTGATCATTAATATTTTTTTTGAAGACCATTCAAACATTTCGTAACTATGATTAAATATCTATTTACGTTCAATATCTATTTTATATTTCTATGAAATATATACACACTGAATATTAACAAAGTGTATATATCTTATTGATCATCAATAGATATTTTTATTGTTTTTAACTAAATCAGATTTATTTATAGTACCCTATAGATCACGTAATGAACGAAGTGGTGACCAGTATTTTGTTATATTTTGAATACTCTCATTGATGCCATTATTATTTGGCAATTATAGCATAAGAAAAAGGAATAATTTTAGAAAAGTAATTTTATAAAGAAAAAATTGAAATAATCCCTAATTAGAGAATTCCAATATTCTTATAAAATACTTTTTTCATAAGAAAGATTAATGATTAGTACGATTAAGGCATGTGTTGTTTCTTGGTTTAAATAATACGAGATATAAGATATTCATTCATATTTAGTTATACATTTAGCTTGAAGCTTATTTTTTAAATATAATTTCAAAGCATGAGGTTCAATGTAGAGTATTCACCGAGTTTTTTTTTACAACCAACAACTCGATGAAATTAAATATAGATATATGTAAGAAGAACGAGAGACAATTGCATAACGTAAAAAAAAGAAAGTAGGTTTTATATGTGAGTATTTATTTTTTTAAGAAAAATAATATGCAGACACAACAGCGGATAAAATCAAATGAAAAAAAAGAGAATTTAGTATTAAATTTAAATCCATGCCACGACTGAATAAAAGATAACTAAAGACGATTGAAATTCTCCTTCTCTAGGTGATGAGAAAATTATTTGTATACAATGAAAAAGTGCTTTATTTTTTAATACCTTTCCACCAAGAATTGAGAATGCACACATAGAAAGTGATTATTTGCAAAGATGATATTACATCCTGCAGCGCTCTTTAGCCTCAACTATAACAACACAGTCATGTGAGTAACTTATTTTTACTCAATAATTCAATTTAGGTTTCCATTATTCGCTTTTGATATTACTACTGAGGTGACGGTCAACACGGTAGATTGCATTATGGTTCCTTTTTAAAAGCAGAGTGCAATGTTTTATTGGATACGCAACCAGTCTGATTTATTTTCAAAATAGTTTGTATATAATTACGATATCAGAGTAAAAATATATATTTTTATTAATTGTTTATTAAAACGTGCTTTCCAGTTTTAAATATTAAATAAAAGACAGCTGGTGGTAATTTTCAGATTCTTTTTCATAACTCACTATTTCCATTTTTGCATTTTTTCAGGAAACGCAATTTTCTATTAAGAATACTTAATGTTACTGCATTATAATAGGGAATGCAAGTGTGTATTTATATTTTTGTTACCAAGAAACGGTCAGTTGGTTCGATATAGAATACAAATGCAATTTAAAACTGCAAAATCACATTTGAATTGATTTAATTTAGAATTTCGAAAATAGTTCTAATCTGAATTGATTTATTTGGCCAAAAATGTATAAATCAATCAAACCTTGACACAAAAAATTACAATCCTGCATACTTGACTCATTTTCGCCAATTTTGTAAAACGTAAGTTTTGGAAAAGAGCCTCACAATTCCTTTTTTTTGTAATTACTGTAATAATTGTTACAACTAGTATAAAACTTTTCTGAATGAGCGATAAAACACTGGAGTTATTGATTTTTTATTTTCCGTTTTTGAAAGCAATCTCAATAAGTATTTCTTGAATGTATGATTAATGAATAGACGCTGTTAAAATATTCGCTTCAGTAATGAAATAACTTTCTTAGCTACCTTTTAATTGGCCTTCTAGGCTAATGAAATAAAGTTGATATCAATCAAACATGAACTGAAAATAACATGTATAATACGATTCGTATCAAATTAAAAATAACAGTTCTCTTTGGCAACCTTAATTATAAATTATTACCATGTCAACTTATTGCACATTCATTTCAGTTTAGTAAAGTTTTGTCACATAATTTAATTACAAAATAAAACAATTATAATTAATCATTTAGAAATACAACACATTTCACAAAACCGCATGTTGGTTAAATCCGGGAATAGTATAAAAAAATATTTCATTCATATTAACAGTACTGAATGTATGTAATGTTATAACTTGTATATCAGCCTACATATATATATCAATGTTAGCTAGTGCGTCGATCGCGGACCTATGCAATAGGTTTTTATTGTTCTCTCATGATATAATTAAAAGCGATAAAAGTCGATCAGCATCAATAATTTTATCAAATAGCCGATCATACAAGAAAAATTGTTTTATTTTTATATAATTTTTCTATAATCTTACTTATAAATTAACATCAATAGAATATCTAAAAAAATGTTAGGTAACATGATGTTCCAGTACCAAATTGTGTAATGAATATAATTATATAATCAAAATAAAACGTTTTCTAAAAATGATTAAAATAAAGTAATGTTACATTTTTAGGAAACATAGTACATTAAATTTGAATCGTTCAAATTATGTACACTCCCACAGATGTTTTCACTAACGACTCGGGTTTCGCCTTTCGGCATCGTCAGGCGTTCAAGTGCACGGATGAACTTGAACGCCTGAAGATGCCGAAAGGCGAAACCCGGGTCGTTAGTGACAAAATCTGTGGGAGTGTACATAATTTGAACGATTCAAATTTAATATTGAAATTCCACCAAGCACCTTAAGTCAAAATCTTAAATTATAACATAGTACATTTTTTATGCTTATATCACGACATAAAAATCAATAATACTGACAGATTATTTGACTTAAAAGATTTATTAAACAAAATTTAAAGATTAATTTAAAGATTTGTTTCCTTTTTTGAAAAGAAAATCTTTATTTGATTCAACATTTCTTTGTTTAATTTGTTGAACCATTAACCAATATCACAACACAAACTAATGATTAATGAAACTTTGCGACATTTCTTTTATTTCTCATGCTTTATTTACGCAGCTCAGCCTTGACCAACGCACTTTTGTACGATGGTTTTAAGGCCATAGCATAACGTAATCCAAGTCCTAAAGTATATGACCATTGTGGTCGAACATAAACCAAACAAAATGTCCCATACATTTTATGTACGAACATAAAAAGGTAATTCGGAGAACAGTAACCCTTATCAGCGGTTTATTCTATTCTTAATTTATTTATTAAAATGTTAGATAACTGTGTGTATCATCAAACCTTTTTTTTTATATAAATTTACTAATAATAATAACTAAATTTGTATGATCAATTTTTTTCGTTTTCATCGAAACCTATGACATCTAATAACATTATATGCGAGTCACTTTATTTTCCAACATGATAAAATGCAACATAGTTTATTTTATATCAATTTCTGGGCTGAATAAAAACTTATTATCATATCACATAATATACGTCAGCTTTGGTTAACTCACGGTACATTTGCGTTATGTAGAACATGAGCGATTTCCAGGTTTTTTCTAGAAGGAAAACCAGACTAAAACCAAATATTTTTTTGTAGTTTATCAATAACCAAAAGACGAGCTTTATTCAAGATAAAAATATTCGGTATAAAAAAAAGTCAACTCTTTTACTGTATTTAATACAGTTCTTGGTGGATTGAAAAAAAAGCTGAATCAAATGGTTCCAATTTTTTTCTAAGTTAGTGCTTTATATTACAATAAAATTATTATATTTAAAAAAAATATATTGAGTCAGCCGTCAATTATCGATAGAAAGGCATTTTTTTCATAATAATAAACCCAAAATAAATTGTATACATACCAAATATTGTAAAGCACATTGTGAAAACTGTGTTACAAAAATCGAAAAGAAGCTCTAGAAATGCGTTTTAAAAAACTTTCATAGACACTTTTCGCACCAGTCGTGTTTTTCCTTGGCCTATATGAGAGGGCCATACTGTGATAACCGTGTCTATAATAAAAGCTGGGCACTAATGACTTCATCAATACTGTACCATGGCATGGCAAAAAAACCATTTAAAGATTAAAATACGTTGTGAATTACAATAAAAAACCGTGGTTTCAACATATTTCGATGCTCAAAATACAAACCATGTAAAATCAATAAATATAAGCAATGTGGGTTTTTACAACTATTCAAATATATTAGAATGTAATAGTATTTCCTACATTATAAATTATGGACGTGTAGCCTTTGAATTTACTTTAGTGATTACAATATTTAAAATAATTGATATTATACTAAATCATGAGATACCTAAATATGAGATACCTAAATATTTAGTACAGTGATACAAGAATCTTTTAAATCATTTATATTTTTTTAAGAAAATGATTAATATTTTTACCACGATTATTTTTTTTATTTTGATAGCTGCACAAAAACAATTAACTACTTCAATACAAACATAATTAAGTGAGAATTCAGTACTTAAGCAAAACATTATTTTGTAATATAAAGAACGAAGAAACTCCAATCATAGATAAAAGTCACAGATGCAAAGAGGTATTGCTATATAAATGATGTATGATATAATACCGAGTGAATTTAGATGTTGTATGATTTTTGAATACCGTAATAATTTAAGAATAGTTCATGGTTGATTTGTTCGTACAGCAAGGGTAGATGTTAACTTATAGATACGACCTCCGGAACGACATTGAACGCACATTGAAACCCTGAACACAGCCCATTTGCGTCGCCCAATAATATGAAATTTTCCAACTCGAAGGGCATTTTCCACATCAACTAGTATACAAAAACTTTCTAACACAATATTTGTCCAATATAAATTCCTGACCGTGGCAGTCTGCCTTTCGCCATTTAATTGTTCTGCAGTCGATGTTTTGAATATACAAATGAAAGTTTTCATATATTGTGTTATTGAATGATAAGTGAATATTCGAGATGTTTTTTTTACCTTCCTGCCATGGCAAATAATAAAAACAAGAATAATGAAAAACGGTTCGTTTGAAAATCTTTGTGTAGTAGCCTCGCCCTTCAACACATTAAAGAAGCAATATTGATCAGATAAATTACAACTAGTTCTCGCTGAGAAACTTTAATTAAAAGATTTTCGTGGAGATTCCATATGCTCTATATTGGTAGTAAAAGATATTCGATATATATGAAAAAAGTGTTCCCAGTATCTAATGGAAAAATAATATTTTTTAACTATGGTACATAGGTACATATTTTAACCATAAATAAGACAGAATGAAAAGAAAAAAAGGCGAGTTAATTATTATAAACCCTCATAAAATGGCGAAAGGTGATTATTATTGTATTAATTGTAAAAAATCTACGATCGAGAGACAAATTAAAAAATGTTTGATTCCAAGCTTTAGGACACGGTTTCTCAACCGGGAGCCACAGCATGTCCCAAGGGGGCACATACAACAAAATAATTTTAGGGGAGCCACAGCACAGTTTTGGGAGGCCGGGAAAATATCCATAAGCTCCCAGGTTTCTATTTCCATTTTGGGAATTCCGTAAATTCCTGAGTCAAATTTTGAAATCTGCTAGCGAGCATTGTTTTTTTTTTGGAATCTTTCAATCCCCGATTCTCTCAAAACTTATTTGTACGGGTATGGGGGCCAAGTAAAAATATGAGACTCAAAAGGGGCCACAGGCCCAAAATGGCTGAGAAACTATGCTCTAGGATATCGAAAAATATAAAAATAACGATTAATTTAGTTGTATCATAATAAAGGCCAAGAATTTTTTAATAAAATAATTTATTTAGTAACGAAGAAAATAAAAAAATATTGGCCGTTGGAATTTCAAAAACGTATTACAACTCAGTTTTTAAAACATTAAAATTATTTTGTATTTAAATAACATAAATAAAGAAGTATTTCTAAAATTTTATTTATTTTGGCGATTTAGAACCCAATTAAAGGACATTGATCATGAACTGTTCTTAATATTTAACGCGATTACTTCTGTTTGACAATCGAAACTATTATGAACATAATATAAATCAAGATTATTTTTTTTTAAATATCATCATTTAATTAATGTCAATTAGGCGGTGTCGTTATAATTAAACACGAAGAGCTAGGTACACATTTAATTATTTTAACACTATTTAAAACATATCAAAATGCATTTAATAAAAATAAAGCTAATAATAAAAAATAAATTAATAAGATAAACGATTGCGTAGAATAAACCATTCCTAATTTCATATAAAATAATTTGTAAGAGATTATAAATACAGGGATATGTCATATCGATACCGTTATGTGATACTGCGCATAATTTAAAAGTACTGCAATATTAAAGAAACCTGAATGTTTTTTAAAATTTAATTTCATATTGGTTTTATTGATTTTCGCTAGCCGAAGCAACCATTGATTAAGAAAGACAACAAAGATAGAACTTTCCAAACGTTAGTACGAGAAAACTGGGTTGCATAATCTTTCAGAAAAAGTCAAAATAAATACAAACTACGAGATTGATCTTTTGGGAATTAAATTTGACCGGTATACAAAGGAATCAATGTATTTTGTTTATATTTTTAGCGTGATTTACAAGGGAATTTGTCGTTGGATTACCTTTTTGTAAGATTAATGTTGTTTTTTTGACATTGAATGTCCATCAAAATTTAATATATCGAAAAAGAATGTTAATAACATTTAATAATATAAAATAGTGTTGATTATTTTTTTTTGTTCCAATTATACCGTCACAGTAATTATGTATTGCATGTCTACTATAATTTAATACAAAATACATCAATAAAAGCCATATTGTAAACTGACGTTGAACATTCACTTACCTAAGAAGCCTACTGCGGATTTTATGAATGAGTCATCGCAAAAATTTTCATAGCTGTGGTTTGTCGACAGACAACTTCCACGAAAAAGAGAATGTATACAATAACAGAATTAATTCATTGTGATAATAAAAACAAGATAAACATCACTTAAATATTATGTAAATAGAATATACAATTTTGTACGTCGTATCTTCTAAATAATATTTTTGCTTTACGTTTAACAGTATGAAACGTTCGATTGATAAATACAAGGAAGAATAAATGATTGTTTATGTTATTGCGTCTGAAAGACTTGAAAATACCAAATATGTATGCGCATTTCATCAATCTAACTTACCTTATGGAGGTGAAAAATTAAGACGGAGTCAGCCTAGCAGACGGATGATTCGAGCCCGCGACACAAACAATATTTGTTCTGTTTTCTATCGACCGAGATCCAAATTTATTGAAAGATCCACATAACATATGGCCGCCTGGGCCGTTCCTTGTGCGTCACTATACAACCTTGGATTTTCCACACTGATACAAACAAACGAAAACTCACTGTAGTGAAACACCAACACTGACGGCGTCTAATTACGAATGTTCCGTCTCATTCCAGCAGCAGTGCGAGAGCGCAGCAAGAACGAAACAAAAAATGACCGTTTTCCGTTTCAGGCGAGACGCCAGTCGGTGTCTTTCTGCAAATTTTCAACCCCTACGGTCGAGAGAGGCATAACTTAGAGAGCTTCGCAGTTTCATGTGAACGCCGTCCTTTTCTGCTCACGTTCTGTGCGATTCGAAGGAATGAGACGGAAAATTCCATAAGACGCGCGCACTTGAAAATTACCACCCGAACGACCGATACGGAGGCGGGGGCTGTTATTGAGCAAACCGAGAATACGAAACCAATAACAATATATCATTTAATCAAACATTTCACTATTATCAATACTTCATTATAATAAACCACTAAATTACCAAAAACTAGATTGAAAACTATTTGAAATATATCAGATTCGCGGGTTGCTCCACTTTTTCGCGACGAGGTTGTAAGCTTCTCGCTGGCTGTATGACATTTTGAAGGCGGCTGTTGAAAACGGAAAATGAGACAGTGCAGGGTTTTCCAGATTTTTGCAAATGAAATCGATGCGCGTGTGGAACGACCGCTGCGCGCGACAGTCGGGTTATATCTGAGGGCGAGTAGGCGCCGCCAGCCACCAGCCGCCAGCAGTTGGCAGTCAGCATCTGTTGGCGCGGAGCCTGCGCATAAGCGCCGCGCTGGGGGTAAAGGCCAAACATGTGTCTCCTTGGGAAATTACATTGAAAAACTAGACGCCGGAGCTCGAGTGGCGTCTTTTGTCTTGACTTTTTGTTAAAGCAGTTTTAAAAAAATATATCCGTAATTAAATCGCTAGTTTCATCCAGATTTCAGTACATGGCCAGAATGCTCTCAAAGAGTTCTCAAAAAGCAACAACAACGCCGCCGTTCGTATTATTTAAAATTCAAAAAGACCTCAATAGAACCACGTACTCCGCGACATACGTTATTTTTTTACAAACACTATACAAGACGAAAACTTAATTATGTAAAGTATTTTTGATGATTATATTTTTTCATTGTATCTACTTGTACTCGTTAGCTGTACTAAACAACTTTTTTTATTATTAAAATGGTAAATAAAACGCAAAATAACTATTTTTATGTAAACTTATATTCAAATATGATTACAATAAACTTTGTCGGGTCTTATGGCGCAGCGGTTAGCGTTGTTGGCTTCCGTGTCGGATCTCACGAGTTCGAGTCCCAGAATGAACAGCATTTTTTTCGATCGATTTCTGTTCGAAGGCATGGGTGTTTGTGATGTCCCACCCTTCCAATCCACCAATAACTGGGCGAAGCGATATTATTAACCATTAGTTATATCTTAGCCTTCTACCCCTCTTTGAAAAAAGAGAGGTTGAGCGGCTGAGTAACAGTTCTCATAAAAAATCACTACTACTCTCTTTTGATTTGCTCATTCGGCAAGCAACAGTAAATTTGTCAATACATCTTAGTGGTGTTATTACGGAAGATAGGTGTTTCCTAAACCGTCAGCCTTAATTGGTGACATTTGAAAAATTTTTGTGTTTTGATACAATAATGATTTTTAAAATATAACTTTTTATTGTATCAAAAACAAGTATTTTCTCTCGATTAATCTTAAAAAGCGAATCACGGTACGCCTGAATATTAAAAAAAAATTATGGCCGCCCTTAACCGTGCATAATGGAGATATCCCAACAATTTTTTTTCTACGATAACTGTTTTTCACTTTGTTACGTTGTTATTTTTCAAAGAGAGTAAGGATATAAGAATAGGACTAGGAAAGGAATATTGGTTAACTAATCGCTCTCGCTACGCCCCGTTATTTTAGGATAAGAAGGATGAGACGGAACTTTCAAGACATCAAAAACGCCCAAGTTGTTGAACAGAAATAGATAAAAAGTGATATCCGTCATGGTAGCCAACGACGTGGACCGCTGCGCCACGAACTCAACAGTATGAAAAAACTTATTAAAATATTGGATCACGACATTAAAAATATGAGATGTTGATTGAATATAATAGTGTACTCAAAAAATAAAATACTCATTTTTATTACTTCATTTTTTATTTAATATGATCAGAACCGGTTCCGATCATGATGATGATTATCAACTGATAAGAGAATACAATATTGCAGAGTCATTTATACAAAACAAAATATAAATAAAGATTAATTAGTACAAATAAGTTTTTTTTTTTTAATATAATGCTTTTCGATCAAGTAAGTGATATTATTGTATTTTAAAAAACATACACTTCCTTTTTGCGAAATCCGTCATTGCTAAGTTATTTAAAGTGATGAAAAAAAATTCTGCTAATAATACGTCTTTGAGGCAGCCGCAATTTACCGTAAGTCAGTCGTAATTGCCACCCTTGTCAGTTAGTGTAAGCTATTTATCATCTTTATTTTCTTATGCTAATTTAGCACTCGACACAAAAATAAATGTCGCAACGTCATATTATCCGGAATCAAGAGGGAAATTCAGCTGCTTTTAAAATTACTAATGGGGCCAATGAAACCGTTCATTTATTCGTCGAAATATAGTATAAAATTATTCTGTATAATAACAGCTATAGCATGCAAAATATAGATTAACCATAATAAAGAGTTATAGATTTGATAAAATAGGAGCATTACTAGCAAATGCATAATTTAATTGATTAAAAATATTTTACAATCGAGTTATTATATGTGTTTATATTTATAATTAACGATTGCATTTAAAAGCATTAGACATGCAGATATTTTTATTTTTTATTAATAAATCAGAAAATGTGTGTTGGATTACATAATAATAGATAGACGTTCCAAATAGGAACCTTCTCTCTTAAATTGTAACCAAACATATTTCATAAAGTCATATTTGTAATGTGATTATGGGTACTAAATTTTATTAAAGATAAGAAAACATTTTAAAAATATTAAACAAAAGGTATTAATGGCACAAAAGTTTGTTTTACATTTTTGAATCATATGAGATAAACTCGATGTGATTTTTTTGAATATCGATCAAGATCAACCCGATGAGAAAAAACATCATTAACTGCCGTGTTCAAGATTTCAAATGTAAAACTGAAATCAACTAAATTTGTGATGTCCAAGCCCCCTCTCCCCACCATTCCAATACTTAAGTAACGGGGTGATTAGTCAACTACTAGTTTTGCCCTATTGTCCTAGCTCTATCCTTTCTAAAAATCTCATACTCTCTTCAAAAAAAAGAGAGGTTGAGCAACAGATCTCGTAGAAAAACTACTATTTAGACACCTCCGATAGAAGGTTAGTGTTTTATATTTATAGCGGAGCGCCTAACATCAAAAAGCTCAAATTAATTTAATAATACAAAAAAAATCAGAACAGCGTAATAATACATTACAAGTTACATACGTGGGTATATATATATTAGAAATATATATATTAAGTAAGTAAATATATATATATATATTAAGTAAGCAAATACTTAAAGTTTATATAAAAATTGAAAAAATATTGGCAAGAACGAATTGTGCTTTGAGCTGACTTACAAAGACTGCTATAAATATATATTAAACAGAAGAAAAACCAAGGGTTTTGCAATATATTTCAATATCCAATACTATAAGGGTACACTAAAATTACATATCATGAAAAATAACCCTTCAATTCAGCTGATGGAAACTACCCAAATCTTTTATTATCCGACATCAGGATCTGACCCTTTTCTAGGTTGTGCAAAGAGATAGGCGAAGAAAGTATACTTTTATGATCACGTAACTGCAAAAAAGCGAGCATCGCAGCATAGTTTGCACATTGTAACAAATGCTGATACACGATTCAAATGTTATTGTAATTTTCAATCAATTAAATATGCAATTTTGAAAAAAGGTGTCTAAAAATAACACGCAAACGAAAATGCTCCCGGATTCAGCCTTAGCGACATTAAAGATGTTTCTCGTGCCATGCCTTATTTTTACACTTTTTCGCTGTCGTAGTTCAAAAGTAATCTAAAGGTTTCAACTCCACGGAGAAGTCCAAGATAAAGTTATGAAGTATTACCTCGATTTCCCTTGACTATAGGATATTATCCGTTTTTGCGCGGCTATCTATGTATGTGAGTCAATATTATAAACCAGCAAAGACGCTATGGTTTAATAAACAGAACATCGTTAGACTTTTTAAAGAGAAGAAATAGCTTCCGCGTTTTTATAACTTAATTATTATACTAAAGAATCATGTTTAAAAATCAGCATGATTCAAAGAGTAAATAGAGCGATAAAAATAGTTCGAAATTTTAATTAAATGTACAAAAAAAAAATCGTTAATAAAATTATGACAACGTGAAACGGCCATGATAATTGTTAATATCAGCGATACTTTTTTTTATATATATTCAAATATAGAAGAATTTCGTAATTCTAAGAAATTTCGTTAAAATAGTATAGGTATAAAGAAAAGTATATAATCCGAATGTTATATGATGTTATCAAGCATAGTTAGTGAGAAATGATTTTTAAAATTCAGAGAATGTTTTGCTGACGCTTGAGAAAATTTGACTGCCAAAAATCAGATATATATTTTTTTTAAAACTGTACTTGCAAAAAAAATGCAGTGTGAGAGACTGGAAAATTCTTGTTTGCATATATCTATATGTATACTATATTATATTTAAAAAATGACTAAAATATAAATTGGATATATAATAATACATGTGTGTATATAACATAAGTATAACAGTTTTTGTTTCGCAAAATTTTGTTTCGCATGGAAGAAAATTATTAAAAATGTTGTCAGTCATACTCATACGGGTCTATTTTTGAGAACCGAAAAAGTTCCATAGCTCTATTTGATATTCGAATGCAGAAAAATCCCAAGATTTTATTTCGCAAAAAGCGTGGGTTTGAATTGAAGCGAGAGAGCGTAGGCTTATAAGAGCATTCGATTTTATGATAAAAGTAAAAATAATAGCCATATTCCATACTTCTTATTTTATAGGGTGTAATTATAAAAAAAATATCACCACATGTGGCGATATGATCGATTAGAAGCAAGGCGTAGTAATGGATTATCTCATAGCCACTTTATACGTTATACATTTATGTTTTTCGTGGTGTAATCTATCAAATAAGTTGGCAATTAGGTATCTGAGGCGCCTACTAATGTTAATAGCCTTTATTTCCGGGCGTCCAATTAATCATTATTATTGATTACATTATCATTAAAAGCTATTTGACTTCCGTGAACGGTTTCTGTATTGATATAAGGAAAATAATTGAACACGATTGATTAAGTATTGTCGTCATAAGGCTAAAGAAATAATTATTCGATAATAAATCTGAAACGAACAGTGGCATTTTACTACATTGAATAGAGAGAATTGTTTCCCGGATTTTGTGCAGCAAACTGCTTGTTTAAAATACACGTATTCTAGAACAAGGCTATCCGTATGCTTCATTAACACGGACGAAGCAAAACCAACAGTCCATCTAGCTAGATAGCCGGCAAGTAGAATTGCGCCTCACTCACTCATCTGTCAAATTACTAACGTCTTTATTGTTAACTCTACATTTAATGGAAAAATAGTAAGTGTTTAGTTTTGTGTAACTTGCGTTTTTCGTTTCACTGCATATACAATTTACCATTCAGAGTCCATGTCCGTTTTCAATGTGGAGCATATGGCTTCCTGATTGAGGTATTTTAAAAAAAAATACGATAACTACTTGTTACTTAGATGCTCAACCTTTCTTCTTTTCGAAGAGTGTAAGAAAAATATTATAAGATTAGGGGACAGGACCAGTGGTAAACCATTCGCTCTAACTTTCTTTGCCCTGCTATCGTCATGATTAGAAAGGTGGGAGGTCAATATTTTTGTCAAGTACGCAAGTGCAAACAATGTACACATTTTATTTTCTATCTAGCATCTTTTTTTCAATTGACTCTTTCAAAGTGGAAAAGCATAATTTCGTTTTAATAATAAAATTATTTCGTTATGTGTAAAATTATCTTTCATCTCTTCAAAAACTTGAACTAGTGCATTTAGTTTTTGATTTTCAATAAGGAAATTGAAGGTTTAATGAAATATCCAATAAGAAGGTTACAGATCAGTGTTTCCCGACGTTTTCAATGAAAATAATTTTAGATATTAAAAATGCTGAGAAAAAAGATATCGGAACGCCGTTCCACCGCGTTACGTGGGAAAAAAGGCGTGTGTAAACCTATAGTTTTATGTTAAAAATGGCTGGGTCACATGCTGTGGATCTTAGTATTATCTTCGTAGAGGTAGAATTTCGGAATGCAAATCTTTATCAATTGATTTTTGTGATGTTTTAAGCTCTTATTGACCTTCTTTAAAAGCTGGATGTAGAGATTTGCTTACAACGAGGCCACTATTAATGTTGTCTAAAAACTACTGAAGATAAAATCGGAGTGGCCAGCTGCATTTTTCATGAGGATATTGTTAGTTTTAAGTGAAAGAAACGACTGACTTGATTGGGTGAAATTTTCACGTTTAAAAACCATAAATATTTTAGAGAATCATAACATGCAATGCATTCAAATTATTTATGAAAAAAGTAATAAATTATTTTATAAATAAATAATATAATTAAAAGTGTTGGTGAGATTATGGTAGCAGTACGATAGTTAATCTGTATTGAAATTAGACAAATTATCTGAAGTCAATAGACACAAGTCAAAGCTATTTCAATTCAATTAATACTTCCCTACAACAGTCGCTTTCCCTTCCAGTGGTGAGTATTTTAGGGCATTATCCTTACATGTTATCGAATGCCATCACCTTTGAAGGATGCATTGTAATGGCATGAAGGGTGTAACGACCCGAAATACTAACGGCAAAATACGAGGGGGATAATAATATAGCCTCCCGGACCGGCAGGTCGTAAACGCCTTGTAGGGTTAAACTGGGCTGAGCTGGGTTAGTGAGACTAGGCCTACAAATTGGGGAAGGTCGGAAAAGTATGACAGAGAAAATCTCACTTCAACAAATGTCAGAGAAACGGATATGCAAATAAAGGAATCGGTTAAGGGCAAGTCTCTGTTAGAGACATTTCTGCTATCTTAATATTCATAAAAGTCATACGGTATTCGTTTATTCAAAAAATATGCGAAAAATACCCTGCGATATCTGAAAAAAAATATGAAAAGGAACCTTGTGTACCTAAAAAGAGATCCAAAATATAATAAAACCATATTTCACAATCAACTTTTAAAATTATTTTACTCTATCTCTGGACTCAGCCGAGTGAATTCACAAGGCTATTGACGATCTACTTGCGTTAGAAATATTGACAATTGAAAATGTCAAGGCCATTTCTATTTTAGGGTGCACGTTTCTAATTATAACAAATATTTCAAAGGTTCATTACACCTCCGAGTCATACGGCTGAAAAGCCAGTATTATATATTATTTCGCCCCTTTGATTATGTAATACTAATACTGGCCATTCTTCTGGGACCAAATGATCCTAAACATCTACGTTGTCTCAGGAAAAATGTCCCAGAACATGTTCTTGAACACAGAAACCTCGCCTGTTGTGGTTATCTTTTTCAGTGTTGCGTTCAAACAAACGTTATTTGATTTAATTGGATTTCAACAATGCGCGTAAAGTTAATTACTAATGTTTATAAGCTTCCTACAATGAAAATCCAATTATTTAATCATGCGCGTTGACAGCTTATACACCATAGACCAGGGATGGCAAACCTATGGCACGTTTGATTGTGTCCGAGGAAACAACATATGTACGTGTTTATTTTTTAAGTAAATTAACGTAATGTATGTATTTATTTTTTTAGCTTTTATTGGACATTCATAGTTAATTCAATGTTGAAATAGTAACTGTCAAAAGGAGAATTATTAAATGTCTATTTTTTTACTTATGGTAAGTGTCGACTATATTTGAAAAAATAGTGCGTTTTGGTTGAGATAAATTTATTTATTGAAAAAAATAAGAGTTCACTGCTTAAGTAAGCCTCTAGCCCCCTGTTCATTTTTACAGATAACTGTTAGTAGAATGTAATAATAAGGAATCCTTAGCTCAACACGAATTATATTGAATAAGTTGCTTAACTATTTGTATTTCTATTATTAATAATAGATGTCGCTGTAGACCGTTACACTTACTTTAAAACGATGTTTAACTTATTTTACAACCACAACGTTGCATCGTTGAAAATATTTTTTTATTACTATTTACGTTACATTTAGTGGTGAGTGTTTTCCGCCTTCAATATGTCCTTTCTTTTGACTTGAATTGACAGTTGGACACGCCCAAGCGTCTGTAGATTTCCCACTTAGTACAGCCACCGAAGTGGTGTCTCAGCTCTCAGCCACTTATGTTCGTATTTTTATTTAACTATCGAATGTTCGAAAGGCGCGAACTTTGTGGGTGATTTAAATTTACACACCGATGAGGTTTTAATTTAGGTATATAATGTATAAATAAAAAAAGTATAGTGCATAATATACTAGTAATGCTGCGCTGCAATTTTATTATTATACAGAAAAATAAAAAAAACAATGAAGCAGATACTATTTATACTTCAGAATAATTTTGCATATTTGTTTTTGAATAACAATTTCAGTAAGAAAATTCTCAAGAAGAGCTATAGAAATGAAATTATTTGCATTAATTTTAATGTACAAGAACCTTCTGTAGAACAGAATCACGGCTTAATATAGTTTTCTGTAGAATTAATACACATTTATACATTTAAAAAAAACGCAGTGTATCGTGTTTTTTTTTCATTAATGCAAAAATACAAAATCAGTTTATATCAGGTTTATAAGACAAAATGAAAATATTATGTCAGTTTTCGACATAATATTATATGTCATAAGTATCAATTACTGAACGATGAAAAATCCAGTGGAGCTATTATTGAATTTCAGATAAATTTACATTTGTTGAGTAAGTTGCTAACGAACTTTTAGGTTTATGTTTCATTCGACGAATCACAAGCGGTTTTATATTATATTAAAACTTTTGTTTTTTAAGAAAGATTAAACTTAAATTAATTGAATATAAATTCGGCTAAGACACGAGCAATTTATATGTCTTATTAAAGAAAAAATTATATTTATTGGGTTAAGGAGCTTAGACACATTCTTCAAATTTGTAAGTGTGGTATCACTATAATCTTGAAAATATGAAAATAATGATAAAATTCAAGTTATAAAATCTCTTATTTATAGAACCGATCATTTCGAATTTAAATCGATTCATGTAATTTGTTTTTTAAATGTAAGGTTTGTTATACATGTAACCAGACGTTCCGTTTTCACCGGGACAGTCCTGTTTTTAGGCGGTGTGTTCCGGTGTCCCCGAACACAACTTAAATGTCCCGTTTTCGAAAAGAGAAAAACTCGCAGTAACAATTAAAAACAGGCGCAAAATCAAAATACTGGCGGTAGGATGAAGGCATAGGAGTGTGCCCCCAGTAAACAATACATTTTAATGTAAATATTGTATTTTTTTATATAATTTCATAGAGTATATCCAATATGACGTGAAAAAACATTACTATCTAGTCAATTGTACATGAAAGTGTGAGACGCTTAAAACGACGCATAAAAGTACAATTTTTTAGATGTCTCGGTTTGGGGGAAAAGATAAATGGTCACGTTAATTTACAGGACATTAGAGGCATATTTTTTCACCGATGATAAAAAATATATGAAGTAGCTTAAAAGCATTCATTTACTATATAAGAAAAATATCTCAAGCATCGTTTTCTTTTCTTCAGAACAGTTCAAAGTCATAAATCAAATCGAACGGTTTCATCTTTATTCATTCGTTAGTGGAAAGATAAATTAGGATGCTTAGAAAATAATACATTAGAAAAGTAAAGTAATTAGCGACTAAGCTTAGACATCGTTTCATTGACCATAAAAATCATTCTTTTACTAAAGTTAAATAGAAAAATGTTTAACAAACCTTCTTTTTCGTATTTCATAGTTTAAAAAATAATTTTTAAAAGTCAAAATATAATAAACTTCTATTGTTGAGAGAGAGTTGACTTTTTCTCTCAAATAATGAGTTTTTTTTCAAAGTTGTTCAAATGAATTGCATGGTTGTCGAGTTATTAGAAATAATAAATTATATAGTTCCGCGAGAACTGAATAACATAAAGGGAGTTCTACAAATTGAATGGCAAATTCAATCAGCTGTTGAACAGGACTTTCCCCATCATATCGTTTCCAATCCTGTATGTTTTCGTTCCATATATTTTACATACACATTTGTAATCCCAAAGTCTAGTATCTCATCGTCTTCTATAGAAATAACGATCAGAAGTTCCGGGTGCAAGACTGATTCGGCTCAATCATATATTTTTTGGGTACTTTCGTTTTAAACGGTATCACACGTATTTAATTATATTGTCACGCATTCCATTACCGAATGGAGTCTTAACTTAATACAAAGGTTTATTTATACACAGGAGCACGCTAGAGATGGCCGGTGATATTTTCATATTTTCACGTCTTTCGTTGTTAATAATTGTTGAAATTATTTATTAAATTCTCACGTTGCAATTTGATAAATTAAGTTTAATATTTAACACTGTTTGCATTTATCAAGTGAACGTATAATATGAAGGTATTATTTGCAAACCCAGCATGTACAAAGTTGTCGAAACATGAACCGTGAATGTAATTTAGTAGATTTTTTGAAAGTATTTTTAGAAATCAGCCCGAATAATGACTCGACAACATCCAAAATATCATTCCAATGTAAGACTTAAAAAACTTTTAAAATGAACATTGTTTTTCAAAAATAAATTCAAGTTTCATAGTTTTTAACCATTTTGGAATAAACCGTGTTTGCAAGTATGCAATACCCTCATATATGAGTATCAGTAAGATAACAAAAGTATGTAAACATACTGTGTGTGTGAATTTTCAATATTAAACACACACACATGTATGAATGATGTTTCTTTTCAAAATATAATTAAAAGTATCGACCCTATTACAATGCAGCAGAATTTTATATATTTTTTTCCGATTGGTGGAACTGACGTATAAATTTTAAATTTTTGATTTACAATTTATTCTATAGTGCAACCAATTATGTACTACTGATGTAATTCAATTCGATAGTATACATATTTTAGATTTCTATCTAAACGAGAGTGAGATCATTTTTTTTAAAGATATTGTTCGCATTTTAAATGAACGCTAAATTTATTAAATTATGAAATTCACATCTCTAGCAAAATTGTTTGACGGAATTGGCATTGTATGCATTTATGAGGGATTTTTCGTTTGCGGGGAAGTGGGGCGTTTTTTAGGAAGCAAAATGTACTCCGTCCAAATAGAGTATGCACTTTTCGATGTACGTCTATTGCGATTGTACCATTTTTTGTTTCAATTTAATATTGGTGATATTGGATCTGAGGGAGAATTTAAAGAACCATATTTTCTCTTTTTTTTAAATCAGTTGAGTGAATTTATAAAATATAATACTGTCTCGGCGTAACAATATTCACAAACTATTCTTTAGAATGCATCTAATGTATTGCTTACACAATGTTATACTGCGGTAGTTTTTAGCAAAAAAATAACTTATTCTAAAATTGTTGTCTCCGTGGATGTCGCCTGTATAAATAAACATGAGAAATTTAAAGTCGCCGACTCTTGGTACTTCTGAGCACACTCATGTCGCAAGTGTAACGGAAAAGCCGACGTCTGGCGTCGTGACGTCACGCGGCAGGCATCGCGGCGCCGCTCGTGGCGTGACGCACGCCGTGCCCAGTCCAGCAGCACCGTGCCCACACTGCCTACCCCGCGAAGAACTAATCGCCGATCGCCGTCGCTGCGATATGAGTAGAGGATAACGCCTTTCGGTGATTTGCCTTGATTGAATGAACGGCCTTCTTTCTACGTAAAAAATGCTTGAAGCTTTTGCTCTTCACGGAGCAGCGTCTTTTATAATAGATACAAACAACGTATGAGCGCACCCATTTTGGTTGACATAGCTGGTAAAATAATTCTCTATTTAATTATCATTAATTAAAGACACAATACTTACTTTTAATTATACAGTTGAAAACTAATAATGTAGGACCGGTATAGTACAGAAAGTACGTAGTTTTCAGAATACTTGCAGTCCGCGAAAACAATAATGGTTATCAATAATTTCACATTGAAAAGAAATAATTAAATCAATTTTAGGCGTCTATAAACTTTTCAGTAAAAACGAAAGATAATTTAATTGGACACGAAAAAACACGAAACAAATCGTTGAAATTCATATTTAATGTGTCATTAAATAAACAACCTCCCTTTTTAATAAAAGTGAACATATTTTTAGAGTCTTTTCAATTATAAACATTCACAGTACACCTTCAGCAGTCAACATTTGAGTTATATTTATGAAATCGCTATTATAAACAGTGAGATAAAATTTTAAAAGTCAATTTTAAGATATGTATGCAGATACATTGCTAAAAGGTAAATCTTTATAATGAAACACTGATATATTTTAATTTAAAAAGAATACCCCTTTTAAAAGAAAAATATTGCTTTTACAATTATTGATATTGCAATGTAACTTAAAAGTATCAGCGAGATTAGAAGTATAACTAGATAGAAATAGTCTTAAAAAAACCTTATATTATATTTTATCACAAACCGTAAAAGACCATAATTAACTATTTGACAAGTACAATACAATTACAAGTTCAATTATCACTAAACTGTTGCTTTAAGGTAGCGATATATGATTTTAATGTCATATATTGAATAACAAATTTAAAGTGAAAACAAAGATTTATAAAAGTTACACGTAAATTATATCTTTATATACAATAGAAAATCGTATTACGCCCAAAAAAATGTAATAACAATCTCATGAAATCGGGCATAAGACGCAAACACTGTGACTTCTAACGTCATAAAATTTAAAACAAGTTTCATTAAATACTGAATCTGTACGTTTATTTATATATTCGATCAGTCAACAATACAGCGAATCCGAAATGATAATAAAATTCATTTTAAAACAGTTAAAATCTTTATTTTTTGACAATTTTCAACCTTGCCTGTTTTAGAGGTCGGACTAAGTTACGAATCAGACTTTTATCATTTAAAATATCACACTGGGTTGGTAAATATGTACATTGTAAAAAATGTTTAAAAATTAAAGGGCGCTTGCTCTATGCGGAAGAACGCTCCGAAAATTTAATTAAAAACTTGAAATTGAAGTTATTTTAAAAACTTATGCAGCCCACTATAGTACCTAAATTGACTTTGTAGAGAGTTCTCCAACCTTTGTAAACCAATTAAAAGTACCTTTTAATTCTGCTTGTGTTAATGAGTATAAATTTACGCATTTATAAAACGGTGATACAAACTGGTCATACAGTATGTATAAAAAAGGTAAAATAAAGATTGTAGGGAAAAAGTACCAAATATTTGTTTTTGTCACTAAGTATGACACTTTTGTATTTCTTTACTTATGTTCACAGCAGTAAAAAATATTGTTCTTCAATATCTGCTTAAATGAATCAATGGTGACACAAAAAAATCAACTAATTATTAAACTAAGCATAATTTATTCATATATTCACTTCCATAATTCAATGAAAAAGATTCGATAGCTTTTTTAGATATCCGTTATTAAACTCACTCAAATTCAAATGTGCAAACTAGTAAAAAACCGAATCACTTTAGCTAGTTTGGTGAAAATTTGCAATACTTGGACAAACCAGATATTGTTTGATATAACATATTATAATTATGGTAGATAAACATTAAAAAGATGTGTGAAGGTACAGCCTATGACATCTTTTGACCATGGATTAACAGAAACAATATAAAATGTATCAAGTACTTAATTTAAAATGTTTTTTATAAAACATGGTCTCAATTTCTCGTGTGTTAAAAAAACACAATATAAAAATATAGTACATACTATTAACAATTACTAGGTAAATGTAAAATCAGAAATATAAATTTATCAAGGAAAACAAAATATAAAGTTTTCCCCACACCTACGCACCCAAGTAATAAATTAATTCAGTTGTTACATGTAAAATTGTCAAATACATATTATGTTAAACTTAAAACGCAATATCTTCTTTAATTATTACCTGCATTAAGAACCATCCTATTTAATATATTTCTCTCTTAACGACTATGTAATCTAAATATTTAATATTAATACAATTCTAAAATCTTAGAATTTGTCAAAGTCTCATATTACTTTTCTAATATAAATTTCTGTTAACGGTTAAAATCCGTTGGTGAATAAAGAGAATGCAAAAAAAAACAATTCAAAGATTTTAGCTTTGTAATGTTTCCATATATATGTATATACATACATATATACAAAAATGAATGTGCGTTTCGGTCTAACAAAATGCCAATAAAAGGGTTTTATAGTCACTTCGAAGGTCATTGAATTGTAATACTCTCATGGATGAAGAATCCTCTATCTCTACGGAAAAGAAAATACACATAAACCTGTTGATTTTTTAATTTATTAGCGATATCCTGCGCATTAAGCGGGCATTGTGTATTTTCATCAGAAAATACCATTCGATATTGTTGACATTGTCAACAACTTTGGTCATTCTATTTCGAAATTGATTAACTTTTTACATTACGCCTTGTATTTTAATATAAAGAAACTTACAGTACAATAATATTATATAAACCAAAGTAAGACTTTTTTGAGCTCAGTGTTTGTGAATATCTGATTTTAAGGGCGTTTAAATAATCAGTTACATTTAATAAGTATATAGTGACCAGCGAAATTAAAATTCACATCAGAGTGTCACTTGTCAACATTCATTCACCATACACTACCGATATAACTGCGTAGTGCTTTAATGTTCGTCAGAAAAAGACATATCGTCGTTTATTTTCTACAAACACATATCTCGACTTTTGTCAGTTTTAAGTTTTTTGGACGGAATTGCTGGAAACGTCTTTGCTTCCTTCCTTATTAACTTCCTCAAAGATATCTAGAACAAAACCATTCGAGTTGTGTTTTGTAACGATCGCGGTAGAATAAAATAAATTTATGTGTCAACTGAAAACTGAGGTTTGAGATAGGAGGTTGTAGAAAATGACCGACGATATCAATCAAGGTGACTGTATCTTTTTAAGAGTATCGTTAACGAAAAAATATGCCGTTTAGGCAGACTAAGAAAGCATTTAAATATAGTACATGCAATATATCCAGAAATGATTATTTATTTCAAAGAATATAATAATAAAATCAAATCAGTTATATTTGGACAAGGCATCATTGAACTTTTCGTATTTAATACTTAATTCTTTATTCCGTTCACACAAAATATACAATAACACTAGTAATGTAAAGTTAGAAGCAGTTTAAATGAAATAAAATATATTCAAGGTTTAACAACACTTAAAATTATATCACATTAAGTACTTTAAAACTGTTGACAGTAGTACTTTATGTCCGATTTTGTGTTGTATGCAGGTTGAAATTAAAATGATTTTTGAGAATGAAAACCATAAATAAATCCACAGTTAATATGTACATATCTGTGACTTTTCCGAATTACATTCGGATTCGTAATTCGAGCCCGTAAGGTACCAAAACGTACAATAATAAAAAATGTCCCAACAGCAAGATAGACAATAATAATACGTTTTCATTAGGTATATATTATTTTGTCTCAGAAAAGCGTAACGCAGACAATGTAACGATAATCCCGAGACCACAAAGACATTGAAATTTGTTCGGAATGTTTTTTTAATGAAAAAGTCAACATCGCAAACAAGTCTTGGCCACCTGGAGGAAACTACAACATGTAAGACGAGTGGCATCAGACAAAAAAAACTCCACGCCTTTTTATGCAATGTTTGCTATATTTTATTTTAAATTTTCAAAAAAAAGCACCATGCAACCAGAGACGATATGGCTAATTAGTATTCTTGGCAGAATATTCGCTATAATCCACATAGATACTCGAGGTCAGCGTAGAACAATGTGGATAACTTCATCTAGTAATTTACTTCCTGGTAGAGGGCGTTAAAAGTATTCCAACAATGGAATACAGATACAATGAATATGTTGCATCCTTGCTTTTCTATTCGACCTTATCACTAACCATCTACGCTTACTTAGTTATTGTATATTGAATAATATTTTTCAGTATATCATTTACGTATTTGACAGACACTATTTCAGTATTTTTAATGTTGCCGGAATGTAAAATATTTTTTAGAGATAATGAGATATTTAAAATGATAGATGAACTAAATACTCAAGATATCTTTTTGATAGATCTGATTGACGAGCAGTATCGTTGAAACGTTGAACACTGAATACATCGGTGGATTTGAACTTTTGAATGATTAATGAATTGTTGGAAACAGTTGAGATAAATTGCAATAAATTCATTTACGAATGGATTAGCAATCAGAACAAAAGAAAGGAATATTGCTTTCAGAAGCACTTACTCTCGATGACTTGGTCGCATTATTATTTTTTGATTCAACATTTTTATTTAAAATGTAATAAAATATACCACGATTGGCGTGTATTGAATGGACAATGTTATGGATTTATAATAAACGGTTTATATTTAAATATAAAACCGAAGCTTATAGCTTTCCAAATGTTTACCATAGTGTTTTATTATTATGCAATACAATAAAAAAACGCTCATATCTGGTTATTTGAGCTTTCGCATACAGAGTTCTCGTATCGGTGAAAATTCGACGTCGGAAAAAGGAGCGAGAGACAGCCATCGAATATCGCCGCCTCGGTCGCACGGTTCATGAATATTCTTGCCATGGTGCGCGCGCAGCCTTCACCGTGGGCGGACATTACTCCCGCCGATCGATAGGCGAGACTCCGCCCTCCCCTCGCGCCCATCGTCCTTTCCTGCCCCCTCAATTCCCGCCCACACTCTCCGCCCTGACTAACCGACGGATCAATACGCCACGACCGAAATGGAGCGCGAGAGTATTGTGAACAAACAGTATGGACACTTAAAATTGATAAAATCGTTGATACAATAGAAACACAGTCTATCAATAATCTTAAATGTATTAAAAATATATAAGTAATCAAGTATTCCCTTAGTAAAATAAAGCTCGGCTCTGAAAGACTTTAGAATAACCGTTTTAAGCCGCTGCTAATTATTTTAAAACAGCTGGACAAAATGTCCCTTTATAAAGAACAATTGTATGTACTAAATATCAATCGTTTAATTCAAATTTTCAATATGAATTGAAATAAAAAGTTTGCAATTATGTAATATCACGAAGAAAAATACTATAATATATCGATCAAAAATATGAAATATGGAATGTATAAAACTAATAGTTAAATAAATTGGTAACATTCCAAATTATTATTTCTCCAATTCTATTTTCATTGATTTCAAACAATAATAACTCATGATATGTTAAATGACTAAAAAAATCTACGACGTAGACCTAAACGTAGACCCCAAACGAAAGACGAAGGTAGCGTTATATCGGTATTTTAAAACCAACGTAATATTCTATTCTGAGTCATATTAAGGGCTTTCAAATGGCAGTTATAATTTGTATTACTTAATTAATAGCGAACGAAGTAATAGCTAAGAGTCCACACTCGTAAAGCTTTATTCTACTCTGTTACTCGCTCAACGGTTCAAATCTCTGAATGGACACTTTCATTTATGCATTTAAGGGCATGCATAAATGAAATTAATTAATTCGTTCCCACATGCATTATCCTATTATAAAAATGGAGAACACAGAGAGAGATTAGCTAACAATTTGTTTAACAAGTATTTTAGTTTTACAATTAATATTTTATTTACAGCGGGTCCGTTGGTACACGCGGTTCTCAACTTACACGGTTTCTTAGGTACACGAATGAGAATTTTTTTTTAAATGTGTCCGATTATTTCATATATCGATTTCTATGGATTTTGCAACTGAATTTGTAACTAAATAATTGGAAAAGTGCTTTAATATTACAAATAGAAGAATTGATTTAGAAGAACAAGATCCTGATACTGATGATTTACGAAAGTGCACAAAGCGATACAGGATGCAGTTTCCTGTTATAAAATTATTTACGAAGAGAAACATCACCGTATAATTAATTTAAAAAAAGACACTAATATATCTTCCGTAGAGTCTGAGGATGTGATGAAAAAGAATTATGTAGAAAATTATGTACTCTGAAAACTTAATAAATAAAATATACTTTAGGAATGATATAATATACCTATTCTTATTTACTTTACACGATGTTATATCCCTTAATATGAAACTGTGAATACAATTTACAAACTAGAATCATATCTAAATTTAGGTATTCTTCAAATTAGGCGGTTTTTGATTTTAGCTGAATCCTTCGGAACGCATAAACCACGCAAGTAGAGAAGACACTGTATAGTTAATAGCTATTTTGGCTTAAGCCCTCAATAAAACTATGTTTAAACAGGCTTCGAACAACTAAGTTATATGATATTTTGTCACCTTATTGTAATCCAGTTCTACCAATTTAATTCCAATTCAATCAAGTTATCATATAACCTTTCACCTTTTTTATAGGTTTAGTAGTTGTCTGACAACCAGTCCTCGTCTAAAAAATCTTTTTTTTTTAATTTCGTGTGCCTTATATTGGTGGAGAATTTGGGTAAACATTGTAATATTTTCAACGTATTTATAAGCATTATTTTTTACACAAAAATGATTTTAGTACATGTATAATATGTGTATTTTTGTGTGATTGTATTTTTTTTACGTAAAACGCTTATTGCTTATATTTGAATATAATATTAAACAGCTTGTACCTTTAAGACTATACAAAATGTTTTTTTACAACTTTATATGCTACAAAAAAAATCGTAGCTTCGCAAAAATTTGCATGAACATTTCGCGGAAGTTTTAGGGAAGATAAGGGACCTACCTATTTAAATATATAGTGTTTATTTAAATGAATTGAGACATAACTACAGCTGGGAGTTAACGTTGATTCAGGTTAAGCCAAGTACAAGGCTTAAGTGGCGCTTAAAATTTTAAGTGCGGTCACATACATATGGGTGCACTTAATACACAGGAAACAAATGACGTAAAATGATTATATACATAGTTCATAATATTAATCTCAAAAGTTGGACAACTCGGTCATGCTAACTTAGTGTGAAAATGGCGAACAATAACAATTAAATAATATTGCTGCGCCATACAGAAAGATCTTAATTCATGGAAACTTTTCAGCTACTAAATGTCTTCATTTCAACCAGCCAGGTTTTGAGATGGCAATTATTTGAAAGCGATTAACGCTAGTATGTATGTTACGGTCGTTACGGACTACGCCCAATAATACTGTAAATCAGTAGAGGGTACAAAGAGTATCAATAAACATCTGGAGATGAACAGTGAACCAATACATTATTGAAGAGACAAGTACCTGGCAGCTACAAGTGCTTATTCCATATAATCTTAAAAACTTTGCAAACTTTTCAGGATCATAATATGGATAAAGATTAAATTTCAAAGCAGATTTTTTTTCATTTTAGTATACTTTCCTGAGACACATCCGATAATTCTATAAAACCGCATAATAATAGTCGATTTATTCGAAAAAGAATGGTTGAGCAACTGAGTAACAAACAGTTCTCGTATACAAACTTATATTAAGATATACTAGAGTAGGAGTACATATGCGTCACATTAGGAGCGAATACGGTTTAAAAATAAATTTTAAAAAAAGCGAGCGATGACGAAAATCATGATTAAAACCATGTGAAGTTTCGAAAAGGTTCGATAACACCAATACCTAAGATTTTTTTCAAAAACTCTTATCAATGATTCGCTTTATTCAGATCTTAACAGAAATGATTGGTATGATATTAAAATTTAGTCATTCGATAAGATGGAATGTCAGACTTTCGCTTCAATGTATTGTTGAGTACGTTTAGTATTTATTTTGGCAATTCTGCCCTAACACTACCTTTTAAAACATAAATAAACATTTAACAGAAAAATTTTAGTATTTTGAAAGTTTTATTAAATCCAAATTCGGGCTACTTTTTTTATTGATTAAGATTTTTTTATACGGTTGATGAAATAAGAGGATCATATAAATTGTCAACAAAATAATTATTATTATTATTGGGAGTAATATAACTGAAGTTGTATTCGCACTAAAAAATATATTTGATGCAATCAAGAGAACTAAAGAATTACAGCCGATATGATATTATTGAATATATAATATAATAGATTTTCTGATTGTGCATGTTTTTAATACCTACATAGATATTTAACTCTCTGCTTTCTTATTATTGCTATTAATATATGCACAAAAAAGTCGCGTGTGATTCATACCCAATTAGGTTTTTTTTTGTTGTTATATGGTCTTAAATTAAGTGCATCTGTACTTCAATATAATCTGAATATGTGAGAGAGATATTTCTAATTTTTATTCAACAATTATTTTTTATAAATACTTTAGTAACATTTTCATATATATTCTAACTCCCAAGGACTCCAGACAGTTCATGGCCTGTGTCCCTTATGAGGTGAGTGTGCCTTTAGAATTTATGCATATTGAAATATAATATAATTTCTTTTAAAGCAAAACAAACTAATACTGTTTGCTTAGTTATTATTTATTATTATATGAAAAAATATATTGTATTGAAATCTATATGTCCTCTACCAATGTGGGGGATGGCCTCCTAATAGAGATGTCTAAACAGACGTTTTTCTACGAAAACTATTTGTTGCTCAATCTCTCTTTGTTTTTGAAGAGATTTAAGGAATTTTTAGAAAGGATAGGGCTAGAGCAGGACTAATGGTTGGCTTATTATTCTCGCTCTACCCCGTTACTTAAGGATTGTAATTGTGAAGGGAATTTTTTAGGCATCACAAATATCCGTAGATTAATCGATTGAAAAACTCTGTTTGTACTGGGATTAGAACCCGTGAAGTCCGTCATTTAAGTTAATGATCCTTTTGATAACACGGATATGTCGCATAAGCCGAACTTAAGAGTTTTAAAATTTTATTCTAAAATTTAATGAATCTTTAAACATGATTTTATGGTTAGCTCCATTCACATTTATTTTTAAAACACTCAAACAAATAAAATTTTAATTTCGGAACACAGAGTGCCAAAAACTGTAGGTGTGTAAAACACTTCTCTTTTGCATAAGTATGTCCAATTTTCTGTGAGTGCGACTTAGTAACGCGTTGCTCTAAAACAGTCATTACCAAGTGCTTTTACTCACAGCAAGATAGGAAGCAGAAAACACGTTATGAAGCTTTTTAGTGAGGATTGTATATTGTCAGAATTGGGATTAAGAAGAGAAAATTAGACGCCGCTATCCGCAAGCTGAGTGCCTAATTCAATTGCAAGAGAGTCCCTTTATTTCGCCGCTTGACTTCGCTAATGGCTTGTTTTCTTCTGTGTTGTCTCCTCTATTGTTTCTATGCGGGTATCCGACTAATTCCCCTAATTCAACATCAACAATAAGCCGAAATTGCGACCAAAAAAAGGTTTATAGCATACTCAATGGGCTAGAAAAAATTGCGAAAGATAGCCGACGATTAAGAAAGACAAACGGAAAATTAACAAAGCATTTATATCATTTACTCCTATTTCCGTGTCAAGAATTTATGATGATATCTGGAAACATTTTCTAAAATAATCGATTTCACGTTATTTTATTTACTCAAGGATCATATGTAAACAATAAGGTTTCGAAAATAACATAAGCACGTATTGGTCATGATCATGATTATGGTATTTATGAGTGTGAGTAGCATGAACACCTTAAATTATGAAGAATAGTTCCTTAGCCGTTTTGATAACGTGTTGCTATGAATCTGAAAGCCTATAACGAAGTATTTTTTGACCTTATGTCAAAGTGAATACAATGAAGTAGTTTAATAAAAAAAATCAGGAAATTTTTTGTAATTTAATATAACATCTTTTCTAAAACAGCGGTATAGACAAATAAATACAAATTATATTGCTGATATAATTAAACATATCGTACATATTATATTGCTTTGATAAAACTGTTATTAGTGTGATTTTTAGTAATGAATACAGAACAATCTTAATCTACAAAAAAAGAAACGTTTAGCTATACTATTAAAATGTAGTTAAAGGGTTAAATTTGAATGTCTAGATTTCATTGTAAAGCTATTACACGACTCAATTTAAATTTAATCATTTTGGTTCGTACACACCCGCTGCTCAAAATATGAACGATGTAGGTATGTAAATGTGAAATTGCATTTACACGACAAATCAAAATATACATAAATATATGAAGCATGAAAATTTCCATAAAGTGAAACGAGAGAAAATTGATTTTGTAAAATTAATTGAAATAAGCAAATATTACACATTAAACTCATACCTAGAAAATATTCATAATATATCAATTGAAAAATCAATACTACAATAATATCGATAAATAATTAATTATGCTGATAATAATAAAAATGTATTCAACTTAATACACAATCAATCAAATGGATGTAAGCTAAAAATGCCGAATTTGTATTTAAATTTAGGTTTTAAGATTAAAAAAGAAGGGCCTGTGGAAATTGCTACCAGGAAAAAAGACTTTAAAAAGGGTATTCTTAAAAAAATATTAAATTAATGTCAGATAAAGTCAATTAAAAACCAGTTCATCAGTATCCATGCACTTAAGGTTGTGTATATTTCATAATTTGCCTTTGACCCAAAATCATCAAAAAGCATGTTTTGTGTCTCCTGAAAATAAATTTATGTATAAGTTACGTCTTTTTTCTTTTCTACATTCGAATTCTAGAAATATTTTTTTTAAGAATTTAAAATTCAATGTAATATGTATTTTATAAATAAAATTATTGGTTAGTTATATTGGTCGATTTTATATAGGTATTACATTTTCAATTAACAACTTTAATATTATAATAATTGGATTGATTTTTGGATTCAATCTTATGTATGTACATACATTGTTAGTTTCAAATGAAAAGCTATTAATTCTAATTCATTATTTTCTAAGAATTATATTCTTGTTTAAAAACTTTAAACTCTTGGTGAATAAAAAATAAGATGAAAAATACGTACGTGGAGTCTGACACGACAGCATTTTTGATAAGCTTGGAAATTGTATCCGCAGAACGGAAAATACTCGCCGTGTAAAGAGTCACGCGCAGTATCAAACGAACTTAGATGTTTTATATAAATAATGAAGAGATGTACAGCACATCCCTCGAGAGCTGAGAGGTACCGGTTAAAAAAATCTGTATAATAAATGTAAAATAATATGTTAAACGATGGCGTTTGAATTAACGATGTACAGATAGAAGATGCATAAAAAAATTATACATAAGTTTTAAAAATAACAATACATTAATTAAGCTGCGGTTCAAATAAACAAATACTTTTTATTATCTTACATTACTACATAGGTACTAGGGCCTTCAATCCCGACCATTTTTGCGATCCTGTAATCCCGGGATTTGGGGATTCACTTTAACACGTAAAAAATGATATAGAAAGCTAAAAAATAAGAATAAACTCAATAGACTCCGTTCAAAGAATGGAGCCAAAAAAAAGGTCTCTAACTTTTCAATAATTGTGGAAGCTGTCAATTCGTCATTTCGAGTTGACAAAAATTCTGGAATCTCTTAACTGCCACTTTTTCTGCAATGATCTCAAGGAATTTTGGGATGATATTTAGTGAAAGATCAATCCCGGAATCACACAAAGGATCCAGGATTGGATGCCCTTTTAGGTACTAAATATATTTTTAAATCAACAATAACATTATTTTTAAATAAGTGACACCGAAATTATCGGTCGAATGTAAAAATTAAATTTGCGTTGTTCAAATTTTGTACATTTCGTTACATATTGTCACGACCCTGGTTTCGTCTTTTGGCATTTTAAGGTATTCAATATAATATATCGATTCCATCCCAAGCACCTTTAGTCAAAATTTTAAATTAGTTATCTGCGTTATTTTTGTTAAGTGTAGCTGGTTTGGTAATCAGTTTTTAAAGACGAATTACTTTAGATTTCAGTTACATCGCACGCTCTTCTCCTAACAGAAAAAAATACTTTAAACAAAGATATTTACTATATTAAAAACTGCGATTGCGCACACCCGCTTTTTAGATAGAGTATCATGGTAAGACTATAGCGTTTAAATCTTTAAATGAAAATTGTTCACCTTACTCGAATACTAGGCATACAGCTACAAAGCACTTAATAACTAAATCATATTATTTTTTCATCTCATGATTATATTCTAAATGAATAAGAACATTAGAAGACCGTCGTAACTCTTGCAGTAAAATATTATTGTTTTTGTCACGCACAAAAATACATATGGTAATTAATAAAAACACAATAATCCTTTGTACTTCATTCCACTTTATTTAATATGTCAGGACCGGTTTCGCTCATTACGAGCATCGTCAACTGATAAGAAATATAATTTAACAGTGCTATTTATACAAAAATGAACAGTTATAAACAACAATTGGCATTGAAAAGAAAATACCAATTACATTAAAAGTGATTCTAAAATAGCACAAAATTAAAATGTTTAACACATCTAACATATAATTAAAAAGTCATCTCAGATTAATAAATTTAGAATGGGAATTGAAAGTAATTACAAACATAATTAAAATTTGGGAATTCTTTGACAAAGTGATACAATAAAAATAATGACATTAATAATGACAATAATATAGTGAATAGGCTTAATGATAGTTAAGAAAATTTCCCCTCTTCCAAGTAGTTGGTAAGTGTACATACTTATGTGTGTACATACTTAAGTGTGTACACTTACCAACTACTTGGAAGAGGGGAAATTTTCTTAACTATCATTAAGCCTATTCACTATATTATTGTCATTATTAATGTCATTATTTTTATTGTATCACTTTGTCAAAGAATTCCCAAATTTTAATTATGTTTGTAATTACTTTCAATTCCCATTCTAAATTTATTAATCTGAGATGACTTTTTAATTATATGTTAGATGTGTTAAACATTTTAATTTTGTGCTATTTTAGAATCACTTTTAATGTAATTGGTATTTTCTTTTCAATGCCAATTGTTGTTTATAACTGTTCATTTTTGTATAAATAGCACTGTTAAATTATATTTCTTATCAGTTGACGATGCTCGTAATGAGCGAAACCGGTCCTGACATATTAAATAAAGTGGAATGAAGTACAAAGGATTATTGTGTTTTTATTAATATAATGCCTTTCCACCAAGTATTGACAGTGAACACCCTAAAAGTGACATATGGTAATCTTGTTAACTGACTTCGTTACGGTAAGCTCACTTCGATATATACCAAGTTTTTTTTATTTATAAAATCAGGTTTGTGAAAAATGTGTTACAATGAACAAAGTTAAAGATAAAAAGTACAAGGTGTTATCAAAAGAGAAAAGCGCCCTAGCATCCAAAGCTTCATCAAGTGGGTATAAAAAAACATTCAGAATTCAAAACTATATCTTGTGACACAGATAGTCACTCATGACTTGTAAGTAGACGTATATACCTTCGGACGTAAAGCAAGAAAACAGGCTCAGAGGGCAGACGAGGCGAAAAAAACGAATTTCAAATCCAGTGGGATCTGCTGAAATTTGAAACAGAATAACACACTTCAATCTGACAGAATTCGGGGTGAGGGTAGTAAACCACATCGAGGTATCCAAAATTCTAAACGGAAGAGACAACATTGTTGGATAAAAGCATCCCAAACGACATTTGCATAATAACTCTGGACAGCTGTTTATATTGACTAAAGTAAGGTATTGAAACATGGTGAAAATGCGAAGGTACTTTTTAAGTAAACAAGCTTCGGAAAATTTCAAAATTAACATTGTGAAATCTGTCACTTTATAATATCAACTCGTGGTGGTTTTCGATCGAAGTATTTTGTTCCTACCTGAAAGCTGCAAGTGCGAATCACGTATATCTTAAAAACTTTGCATTTTTTTAAGGATGTATGAATAACGAATAATAATATGTACACATAAGAGTGTCTGTCTTTTTGGTATACTTGCATAAAAGTCTCTGTGATTGATCTTGAGACACTTTTTGAAACCCTAAAAGACTAATGCGTCCGAGTTAAGGTTACATACAGTATAATGAATGGTAAACCCGCGTCACGGTTTCGAATCGCAGCAGTTTTCAAAAGATTTATGGAATTTATATTCAAAGGCATGGTAGTTTATGTCTAAAATTACCTCCTCCACCTATCCGATCTTAAAATTTTAACGTGGCAAGACCGGTTCGGTAACCACTAGTTATGTTCTAATTCTATCCATTTATCGCCACTCTCTCCGAAAAAAGTGAGGTTCGGCAACTGAGTAACAAGCAGTTCTCGTAGACAAACTTCTGTTGAGATAAACTCATTTAAGGGTTTATATGATTCACATTAGGAGCAATCGTGGTTTAAAAGTTTAAAAAAATATATATTTGTACTACAAAATTAAATAGTAGTAAGAAAATATTTTTTTTCAACAATATACCAAAATTGGTGATACTTTTTATCATTTCGAACAGCTGGTTGTAAGTGAAGGGTATCTTAACTAGGGCAATGCATTAAGGCCAGCATACTCGTAGTATAGCCATGTAAAGTAAGACACTACATTGGAATAAGAAAATCGTGAAATGATATTAGGGCGTTTATTATCATATTTACATAACGACGTATGAAAGCCGTTTTTTCAGCATCGCACTATCAAGATATTTACACATTTTTGTTTTATAACGTAAGTGAACAATTTCAACTGAATTATGATGGATACACAAAGCACTGGCGGTATTTATAATATATGTATAACATCAAAGTTAAAAATTGACAGTGAGGCAAATGATTTTAAATTTTAAGTCACGTAAAAAAGCTTTTGATGAGATTTTTTTTAAGTCACTCGAGATTAAAAAGACAAGGAGAAATCACAAGCACACTATCCAATCTCAAATTACAATCTAATATTGACTTAGCTGGGACTTAAGCGCAGACTCATATGGTAGGACAAAGCTCTTCAAACTATAGCACATATCCTGAATATAAACATTATTACAATACGTGTCCATTAAAAATAAAATAAAAATTACAGACTTGGTAAAGTTATTTGGTACTGTAAGATTTTGCGGTGAAAATAACAACACATATATTAAATTGATTTATTTAGTTTTTCACTAATAACTGAGGCTCTGTATCATGAGGTTATTATTTTATTACTGCTCGCTTCCATTTAGACGCCACAACAATGTTGAATGCCATAAAAATCGTTCTTACAGCCATGGTGTAGCTGTGGGTCGAACACACTCATGTTATTCTTTCCTACTTTGTGATATGATCAGCATCATATTTTATATTTATTTTAGAGTTATTGCTTCTGAGGCACTCCTAGTGTTACTCAAAGTATTTAACTCCACTGCGTTTTGAAATAACAGGCGATGAATAAACGTTCTCGTAGAAAAAATATGTTGAGATACTTCCATTAGAAAGACCATATGCTTAACATTGGGAGCGTTATAGAAAAAAAACAGGCTTTATATATGTAGCTAGTGGTGGCGACAAGCCTGGATAAAAAATAAAGGATAGTTAGCATCATCAAAGGTATCCTTATTGTTAACCTAATAACTTGTTATACATTTTCTTAAATACTTTATTCGGTTATGTTTTATAGCAAACAAAACCGCCCACTTGAAAACTAATTTACAAATACAAACCAATCGAAAATTTATAATCCAAAACCTGGTATGTAATTGAAAGAGTAATTTCCGTTGGGTTATACCATTTTTAATGACCTTTTCAGCATTGAGCGGTGCCCCTAGGTGAGACAGGATCTTAATATAAACACGAAAGGACGCGGGGAAATATAGCAAGGACGCCTTTTCTCCCACGCGGCGCCGCGACGCCACTTCTCTTCTCTTTACATGAGGGTCCGATAAAATGAAATTGCTCCTTTGGGGGGCGTGATCGAATACATGGAAGGTTCTTGTATATTATCTTGCCGGAGAAAAAATTCCTTCTATACGGCTTTCGAACGCCTTCTAGATAGGAATAAAACAAACGGATGGAAGAAAATAATGAAGATAAAGGATTAAATGATAAATGTTTAAGGAAGCTAAATAAAGTAGATACTAATAAATTAATATATCTTTAGTACAAATGAAGTGGATATTTACTAAGTTTTTTGTTTTAGTTGATTTACGAACCTAAACGCGTGAGATTTATATTATGTTTTTATTCCTTTCCACCCAAACAATTAAAATTGGTCACATCTGACACACACAAAAAGTCTGGTATGGTCTAAAACTTCGATGATGATCAATCAATTTGACATTTGAAAAATCATCTAATTTTTCTTTTTTCATTAAAATTTAATACTCATTATTAGTATAGCGCGCTAACGTCGCCACACCTTGAAAAGGTTTATCCTCATCCATTTTTTTTCAAAAATATTAGAATTATAGACAAAAGATTAGACATCCGTGTATCATATGAAATATAACATCTCAAAAACAAATCATTCCAGACATTGTGTGATAATGGATAAGGCCTTTAGTACACGACCAAAAAATCGCTTATTCCACATGGAGAAATGTATTGCGTAGATTCAAATCGTGTTTTTCTCCAATTCGATCACCGCGAACTGGCAGCATGAAGAATTTAATAAAAAAATGCGCGGGAATTTATTTGTAAATGGAACGAGGCGTGGTATTGGTATTTCGTCATAATAAAAAGGGCCTTTATGAGAAATCATCCATCACTTATGATGAAGCGCGTTCATTCGGAAAAACCTCCGTCATTTGTGACGGACATGTTAGCGGACGTCAACCATTTTTAGTCACGCATACCGTGCTTTCTTTGTTAGCTTTTGTAGCTTGTTGGTAAAGTGATATGCAACTGAAAGCACTCGTTCCGTTAAATCAAGAGTCTTTAAATATACTATTGTCAGTCGTGAGGAATCTATAATGCGTATAGAGTAGGTCATTCGGTCACTGTAATTCGATGACGACAAATAAATCCATCTTCACTTTCAACAAACATACTTTAGAAACATCACGTTTAAGTTGTTTACAGTCGATAGTTGATGAAAAGACATTATAATAAAAAATATATCACTCTCTCCCTCTAATTGAATATATATTTATCGTAAAATGTCTTTAAAATTTTGTGAAAAATTAGTATAGAGTCACTTATTCATAACTTCTATCATCACCTATCAATTCGTTTCAAATTTCTTTTACTAACTGTTTTATACACCCCAAGTAGTCTTACTTGGTTTTGTATAAATAACTCTGTATTAATGTAATAATATTATTCTAATGAGTTAAGCTCCATTATGAGTCCATATTATTAACATTAAAAAAGAAAATGGTTACAAAAAAATAATCTTTGAGATCGAATTTAATGCAATTTCATGGCAACGCCATAATTCGCATTACTGTTTGGTCGATAGCAACCAGGTAACCGTAATATCTCTAGATATTTGCTTATGTGTATATACAATAGAGCACTTTATTTCTCAACACCAAATAATTCTTATTATGCTTATCATAAAAAATTTACTATTTAAATTATCGTGCATTACTGTTTTTCATTAGCAATGTACAATAAAATTAAAATATCAGACTATTTCATTTACCCTGCGATGTTACAGTACAGATAAACTTTCTAAAATTGATTGTGGAGGTAATTTTAAATCCGATTACTTACACACTCCTAGCAAATACACAAATACGAAATAGTTGATTGGGGTCCTGCCATGCAAATACAAACTAAATTAATTCACCATTTCAAATCGAATAAGATAACGCTTTAGGCAGAACGTGCGCTACAGATTGATAAACCATGCTTATGGAGACTGTAGATTCGGTAAACAGGTGTAGACATGCCAATACCGTCAATAGTCTCAGTGCTACGTCATGTCAGCGTAAAGTCTACGGCGTAGAGGGTCTAAGGTGAAATATACAAGATTTATATGGACTAAGCACGAACCAAATTTTGCACGTATGCAAATAAATTGCCGCATTCGGTCTCCACGTGGAGCATACGAATTATGTCAACACGGTCATCATTATAAAAATTAAAAACGTATAAAACATTGAATAGTACTTGTCTGAACTCACTCATGTTCACGCGAGATATATTGATACCCGAAACGAAATCGTTGAACAACGTTTAGTTTATTTTAAGCTGACAACCGATTCGTTCAACCTTTTTTCTCAATGATAACAAATAGCAAATACTACAGGTTTTGGTTAACAACGAATAATGGTAAAAGTATTGTGTTGGGGTTTAGATTTATTCAATTTTTCAGACTTGCTTATTAGCATTAAAACACTTTTTAGATGTTCATATGAGTAATAATTATATTAAAATTTTATTGAAAAATTCAAATTGGTCATACATATGTATACATATAATGTCACATGTATTTAAGAATCGAGTGTTTTCCTCAGTCGGAGAAAATTATTTCCTTATGAAATATTTCAACACTATTCATTTAGTGAAGGCTAGTTAAAAATCACTTACGCAGTGGCGAATTAGCCTATAACCAAATGAGGCACACGCTTGGGGCCTTCAAATTTTAGGGGGCTTAAAAATAACTTATAGTTTATAACTTTTTTCAGATTTTGATATATTTTTATTATTTTACACGGAATTTCAAATTTTATTGCGCCTGGGGACTCTCATGTGCTTAATTCACCACTGCTGACTAAAGTCATTTCTCTTTTCAACAAAGCTAATGATATAATATTGAAGATACGAATAAATCACTTGTTACCTAATCGCTTATTTTACGTTCAGTTTTCAGGATTTTGTACGGATATAAAGTATTAGAATTCACGAAATATTCGTACCTTTGTTAAGGAAAACGTAAATCCTATCACTGCGAAGCGTGTGACAACATGCGTGAAATACATGCAAATTATACCGAGTAGACAAAGTAATTCAATGTCTTATTGCGTTTTCAATCGGACATGAAACCAGTACTTGAAAATACTACATACAATTACTTGCCCTTATAGTATATTCTAGTCCAAGGATGGCGAACCTTTTTCGCAAGTGGGTCAAATTTGATTTAATAAATTTAAAAAATCACGTCGCGGGTCACATAGACTGAGTTACTCTCTGGTCGGCTTGAAAGCTTTAAATAAAAACTATCATTTGTAAAAGTTCAAGCGGGTTAGATAATTTCTCAAGCGGGTCACTTGTTCGCCATCCCTGTTCTAGACGAAGGTTGTATTATACATTAAGTATGCTAGCTTGTTGAACATAATTAATAAGCAACATAAAGTTATACGTAAAAACAACTAATGTAATTTTTAATATTACGAAGTTATTATTTATACGATTTCCAAACTCAGATACCTGTTTCAAGATGTTAATTAAAATAAAGGAACCTTGTGTCTCGTTAAATATTCGCTATCTTTTATTCAGTAGAATTAAATGAAATTTGTTTCTACGCAACAGCAAAATAAACGTACATAATGATAAAATAAACAACCTCTAACGGTAAGGATGCCTCTTAACAGAAGCGGATTCTTTCAATCGATATGCGGGCAAAATCAAGGTGGGCGGGCTCAAGGATGCCAAACGTGCATGGAACTTTATTTTTATTTTTTGTGTATCATATTTTTTGTTGGATGGTTTCCAGCATGGTCCAATATATCATCACATGAATAAATGGTTTTTATAAATAAAATAATTGAAATTGAAAACCGTGAAAATAAATATGTCATTTGTATGATAACATGATTGTGCATAAATAGACAGACGAGACAAAACCACGTGTTGATTCTTGAACAATGTAATTAATGTGTTTAGACTAATGGAATATATTTATCATATTTTATGTGTTTAAAAAATCCATGATTTTTTTTTGTGAATGTGTATTTACATACTGAGAATTATAAAAATCATACCACGTAAAAGAATGAATATAATAACTAAAAAAGTATTAGTCATTCGATTTTGGTCACTCAATATTCTATATTTCTTTTCTGATTATTTTGGTTAGTGTTTTAATATAAAATATATCCAAGTATTGTGCGCAATAGATACAAAGCTGCATGTTTGCATAATCGAAACCTTTTTTAGTCAATCTAAAAGTTTATCGATCTATCAGAAACTTTGCGTGCAATATAGGAAAACGGTAAACAAAAAAAAACATTCAAACCTAAAATTTATTTGTGTTTCAAATATTACCTTATATAAAGTTACTGTCGTTTTACAAATTCTTTAAACGTATGAAGAAGTATGTATTTGTGGTTTTATACTTACATATTTTTATTGTTGAATATGTTTTAAAATTTTGACCGTTGAACCACATAATTCGCAAAACTATACTCTATGTTACGAGCTCTAGAAATTTAATCTTACTTCGTCGTTTCAAATCTTTGACAGAACTTACCGTACTTTTCTTGTAATAATAACCGGAATTGGGTTACAAAGTACTGTAATAAAAAGGTTTCGACTAGACAATCTAGTTATAAATTAAAATCAATTGATGAGCACCTCGGTAAATGCACTGAAAACTTTTATATCATCCTATGTCATCATTTGATATGAAAACTAATATAAGCATGACAATAAGAGTAGAAGAATAAAATAAATATTGTATTTAGTATTATTAGAAAAAAGACAATACATGGTATGATCAAGACAGTACGCAAAAATTATGTAAAATACTGAAAAACAATACACGAAATTGGTTGTTGAATATATCCATTCCATATACTATGCATTGACCATCTTTACAACACTTGCAAGTGTAGTCTTATTTAAGAAACGCGAGGAGCAAGTTTGATGAAAAAACATCGCATGTATGTATGAGTATAATATAGTCTTGAGAATTTTAGGACCGTTAGCTCGTATTAGCAGAAGAAGAGAAAAATGCTTTGAAAATAAAAACGAAGCTATAGCAATCCTAAAAGATATTTAGTTGGATAATATTCACTCAAGGAATCATTAAAAGGATTTTTTTATAAATAAAAATATCTGAAACTTCTTGTGCACTCGCGCTCTAATTGCAACTTGAAGAAAACTTAATTATGTACTAACGTTTTTAATACGCTTTAATAGTCCGCGAAGCGAAGTAAAGAGGTTGCTTATATGGTTCAATTTCAACTGAATACACTCCTGGTTTTTACATTCTCCCTTCAAGATACGGGTCGTGAACGCGTTTAATATATAAATTGTAAATAATGTTTTTCTGAACAAATAAATAACACTAATGTAGAAAAAAACTCAGACGCCTTAAGCATATTCATACACTATTCATATTCGTAATACCCAAACTGTATTTTCGTTCAATATTGCTTGAAAGTTTTATCTTGTTCTTTTGCGTTTTATGACCTAACTATAACCTAACGGATAGTCGACTATCGCAAAAAGTGCTCGCGTTTTTTTATGCGTCCTCACTTACAACTCATTACATATTCCGAATATGACTCAATATGGGTGAATTCTAAATACTTCGCTAAAAGAGTTTTCTTGTTATTCAATAAATGACTTGTTTGGGGCATTAATAATCTAACACCATTATATTTATTGTCATGAAGTAAAAAAAATATATATTTTAGTACGTACACTAATTTACACGGTAAAACAGAATCCAGCAATATCTAAGAAATCGCAAATATATATAAATGTATAATAATATATTAAACGGAAGTGAGTACATATTATGAATAAAATTGTCAGTGTACGACTATCATCACTATTACATCACATATTAGTAAATGATTGTTGTATACGTCGTACACTGCAGCTTAGATTTTTTCTATTTGAAACTCAATTCATAAATTGTATAATTTGCTTAAAATTTACACATGTTTTCAAATGCTTTTTAAAAAATCGAGAAGGTGTGGTATCAGTGGTACCATAATCTTGTGCTTAGTAGTGATCCCAAAAACACGTTGGAAACAAACATTCGAATATTGAATATTAAAATCTTCTAGTATTTAAATATTCGAAAAATATAATTTATTAATGACATCGTGTATTTTCATACTTTTGCCTAAATCTATTAATAATAATCAGTGCTTTTTTTTAAAAAAATAAGGTGCCGAAACTCATTTCTTGTGAAGTTTTTTTGAAAAGGATTTTTTATATTCCATGTCTGTTCTCAATGTGGAGCATATGGCTTTCTAATTGAAGTATTTTAACAGAAGTTTCTATGCGAGGACTGCTTGTTATTCAGTTGATCAACCTCTCTGTTTTCAAAGAGAGTAAGATTTTCTAACCAGCATCCTTTTTTCAATTGACTCACTTGATTGAAGTGGCATTCCAAGAAAACGCAGATCGCCTACAGCAACTGCATAAAATTTGTGAAAGGGTTTAAAATTATGTTTCATTTAATCAAAAACTTGAACTAGTGCATCAAGTTTTTTATTTGCAATATGAAGATTGAAGGTTTAATGAAAGATCCAATAAGAAGTCTGTTTTTCCCAACGTTGTCAGATTAAAATATTTGAAGCATTAAAAATTATGAGAAAAAAGGTACCTGAACGCCGTTCCTCAGTGTTACATGGGGAAAAAAGCCCTGATAATAATAATAATGATAGTATTTATATTGCCATATGTGAATGGTATGGTATTTTAATAATAAAAAATATTAGATTAAGATAGAATGCGACTTCATTGATATTATACAATTAACGAAAAATATAAATACAAATATCAAGAGCCGAATATGTTCAAATTTTCGGTTGGAATTCATAGTGATACTCTGATGTGAAAATTGTAAGCCATTATTTTATATAAATTACGAATACCTATTAATCGTGAGCTTTAAGCGAACGATTATAAAATGTTAATGAAAACTGAATTATGTTAACCTCTAGGGTGTTTTTGATAATTGAGTCGTCTGTGGATGATAAACCGCGTAAGATAATAATTATTTCGTTAAGCCCGTCGGGAAAATTAGGCATATTGTGGCGTTAAGTTTGCTGTGCTGGTAACACATTTTGTGTAGCCTGCGAGATAAACCAATCTAGACAAACCTTCGACCTTTATAAGCCCAATATATTTACGAGTCATTGCGATGTTTTCCTAAGCAGTGACAAAGTTAATAAAGAAACGTCCAAGGGGACAAAGTTTACCACAAATATCCGTAAGGAAGCTATATATTACTTCGTTAGATAGTTCAACTAATATCGTCAACATACATAGTTGCAAAGTTAAAATTCGGATAACAACAAATTTAATATTTTTATAGTAAAAAGCCCGTCATAAGACGTCGTGTCAGCAATTTAATTTATACATTGAAAATCAGTTATAAGTTTCATTTAATACTAAATCTTATTGAGTTTATTATATATATTATCAGGTAAAGAAATATGTATCTATATGAAATACGTCAACCATGTGCAAACACATATGTGTCTAATATTTAAAATTAAATTCAAAATATATATAAAGCTTTATGGATTATTGGTTCGTGACAAAACTTGCTGATATGTGATATCATGAAATAGTCCTCGATTTGCTCATTTTCCTCAAAATAAATGTACACGTAACTAGGCCCGAGGATGGAGAAGAAAAAGGTCAATACGTAACTTTTTCATTGGATGAAGCTAAAAATAAAGGTCTTTGACTTCTTAATAATTGTATAATCTCTTAATTATCCACTTTTTTCGGTAATGATCTCAAGCAATTTTGGTCATATTATAGTGAATAGCGAAATCCTGGGATCACAAAGAGTCCGGGATTGGATTCCCTAGCAACTAGTAGTGTTATTATGTGATAAACATTTAAAAGAGAAGTACGTCGTTGTTCTTTTTTTATCGATGTGATTTATGAGAAAAAGCACGCTATTTAATTTAATATAATTATTATTTATTGGATGTTTCTTTTATGGAAAAAACACTATTGCAAGTTCTTCCTTAACAATTTTATATTTGGAATATGGGTGATTTATTTTTCCGTCGACGATCAGAATAATTTAATGCTTTATTTGTAGTACATAATAAAATTATATACGTGAGGCTGATTAAAGCTTTTATGATAAACATGATCGTATAAATATTTGTTTGATTATTGATATTTAAAAAAATATATTTTTACTAAGCAATTCCTTTTAATTTCTAATAACTACTGAAAACCACATTATGATAATAGTTTGTCATTTTATAAATGATAAATTATCGCTTATAGTTTGCAATATGGTTCCAGACTTGAAAGCTGACAAACTAGCTACTAAAAATACATATGTACATGTTAATCTAAAATAAAGATAGATATGCTTATAATCAAATTAATTTAAAAAAAAAAAAAACTAATTTAATGCGCTGATTTTATTTCCATGCTAGTTTTTGTCACAATATAATATACCTACTTCATATGCATATACCCGAGTAGATGTAGAAGAGAATCGATAAAAGTCTGAAAATAATATTTACTAAAAAGCGTCATGCAAATTAATTGGATTTGCCTGCCATTGCTAATGAGTTTTAAATTGGATAAAAAAATTAGTGCCAATGGCTGTAGGCTTTTACTTTTTTCAGTTAACACAGAAAAACGATATCATTAGAATTTAATTAATACGTTAAATAAGAATTCAATAGTAGGCTTTATTCATTGAAACTTTTCTTCAACTAATATAATAGAAGGGTGGGTCACTATGTTTTTCGATTGTTTGGTTTCTGGAATTTATGTTGTCGTAATAATAATAAACTCCATTTAAAATATATTGATAACTAATACTACCAATTTTTATGTTAAGTCAAACGTAATCAATTCAAATCCACTTATAATCATTTTAATTGGTATAATTTAGGATTTCGACTGAAGGTGTTTAATAGAATTTCAATAATAAATTTGAATCGTTGTGCATTTCCATACGTTTCGTCACTAACGACCTCTGGTTTCGCTTTTCAACACCTTTGGGTATTCAAGTGCACGCATGTACTTGAACTGACGGTTAGTAAATAATTTATATCGTATATATACATGAGAATAAATAAAGGAATATAATTTAATTGAGCCCTTGAGAGGTGATGTGAGCCAAGTGGTATTTTAAGAAAACTCGATTTAGATGCGTTATAACTTTATACATGTCTTGAAGTATTTTAAAAGTGAAGTGAACTTAGTACACACAAGAATAGTGTTATCTCCCTAAAACTAAAATAATTAACCCACAAAAACACGAAGTAAAGAAATGATTGTACTTAAAAGTTTAACGATTTTACTACTTGGCTCACTTCACTTCTCTAGAGCTCAATATAAATATTATAAATGGGAATCTCGATAAATTTTAATATTGATATATCAAACAAAATAATTAATCATTTTATATCATAGTCGAATTACTACAATAAATCCTGTTTTTCTTACCAGAAGAATCAATAAAATTTATGCCAGATTCATCGATATATTAAAAAAGTTATTGCGGAGAACAGTTATTTTACAACAATTTAATATATACGTCGACGCAATATTGCAAAACCTTTAATAAAATGGTTCGAGTCAATACTCGAAGACGATAGGCCCTGAACAAACTGGCAATTTCCGCCCACAGGGGTTTGTAATGAAAATCGTATTTTTCGTTCCATCCTGCGTCATACGTCTAGAAAACTTTCAATGTCAAAATAACCGTTATTTGTCGGTAATACGATAAATTTGCCAGCGTATAAGATTATGTCAGATAAAGAGTAATTCGTGTTTCAACAAAGGCTTACTAAAAACAAAGGCAAAAGGGTCAAATGCACTGGATGAATAAACTCATTCAGATAACGATCAAATTTACTAATAGAACGCAGTCAACGCTCGGCATTGATATATTATTAAGTAGATACGAACCACTACACATATTAGGAAATACATGTCGAGTATCGGAATACGAAGACCGATTACAATGTTGATAATAAATTATATAAATCTACATGAATAGTTGAATATTCACAATTACTGCTTTTAAGAATAATATGTATGTATCATGACAAAAATATATTGAAACTCTTTTATATACCTGGTGAAATTTATTTATTTAATTAGCATTGTACAAGTTTGACAAATTATAAATTTAAAACTTTTACATAGAAGAAAAAAAAATAGTACAATTTAATATGACAAGCAGTAGAAAAAAAATGGCAAAGAAGTCAACTGAGTAAGCTCCGACGAACTCTACTTTAATACATAAAAAATAGTATTCGTCAGAACTCGCCCACGTCTACGTGGAATATGTCGACATCCTAAGCAATATTGTTGAACACGTTAAAGCTCTCCCCAGTGGCATCCCCATTGGCAGACTGGTTCTACACCTTGGGAGAACAAACAATTCATGTCCACGATTTCTCAAAAAATAATCAGGAAATCATATATATGTCACAAATTTAAACGCTGCAGTAAAAAAAATACAACAACGAATTAATACATACAAAATCGTAAGCGTGCAAAAAGATATCTTCAGATTTTTATAATGGATCATAAGATTAGTTTTTAAATATGTTTTACTGCGTCTTTGACTACATACATCGGTATCACATTCTTTAAAAATGTTATCTTCGTTTATGTTCGTCCGTATATATCGTAAAAATAGAACTGATTCCAACGAGTGATACAAAAGTTAAATTAGGATTGAAACATTCGTTACTTGTGTCCAGGGTTGCCAGATCTTCAAAATCACAGATCGGGAAATTCACTTTTTCGAAAACTTGAATACATGTACAGGTCGGGATTATAGAGAGACATGCAATGCGGGACTCTGGATTTGTCGATTGAGCTCGGGACAGTCCCGCTCAAATAGGGACGCCTGGCAACCCTGCTTGTGTCCCAGCCAGTTGCAGTGTGTTTCCAAAGTCAGTGACGCAATATGGAGCTATCCGAATCATTCCTTTATTTTCGAATACAACGCAAAGGCATTAACCGCACTTTTCAATGAAAGCATCAGCTTTTAAAGCTCGATTGAAGAGTCTCTGCCATGTGCAGAAATTCCGTACCGCAAAGCAACACTGACAGATTAAAAGCTTTATATATGCCGAAAACAATTACATACACTAAATTGTCCGCAATACACAAAATGTGGTTTCAGCTATAAGCTAGTCGAGAGTACAACTGTTACAGTGTCCGTCTCCCGGTCTCCAATGTATTTTAAGCACTCGAATTTCTGACAAACTATTATATATAACGCTGATATGAAGTGTTGGTTTGGTTGAACGTCACATTGGTTGTAATTGCAATTACTTTCTGGCGAACACGAGTCACGACGTAAATTATTTTGCAACCTATAATCAGTTTTCTAGATAAAATTCATGTATTAGTCGAATATGACAGCGTGAATGTGTGCCTTTCTAATGAAAAGTGGTAGCAAAAGGAATGCTATATATTTTGTATTTATAATGAATTCAGCGATCACATTGAGAAATAGGTACGAATGCAAGTGTTTTAAAACCCAGTTAATGTAGTCATCAAAATGAAAATAACGTTTTCGAAACCACAGTTTTACGGTTATTGTTCACAATTTGATGTTATCAAAAATCGTTAGAGTACTATGTGCACATTTAGAGAAATGAATAAAGCGTACAATTTTCAATCGAAATCGTGCTCAAGATCTAAAACGCCAGTGAAATTTCACAAACATTCAAAACATTTCCTTATATATTTTTTGGTAAAACTGTCTTGTTTGTGTTGGTATAGGCAGGGGTTTTGAGAAATTCTCTTGTTCTCTGCGTAGGTTTACCAGACATCCGGATTATTCCGAACATGTCTTCTTTTAAACTGCGTCCGGAAACTTCCGGTAGTAATTTAATTAAATGTCAGGTATACTTGCAACAATTGAAAAAGAAGAATATTTTTTTTATTAAATACGTTAAATCAAAACTAAAACAGACATTGAGAAATCGACATAACATAATAGTTTAAAATATTGAATAATAATAAAAATATAACAAAACATTTATATGCATCTGTCAAATCACTAATCATCTAATCAGAATCACAGAAAAAATGTTTAGAAAAATTGTATTTTCAGTGTTTGAGTAGTTTTGCAATATTTTGAACGTGAATAAAATTGTACTGCTGTTTAAAAACATAAATCCGTAATAAATCTGTTCATTCTGAAAAAAACATTCCATGAAAATATAAATTCGGTATTATTCCATTATTTTTCATAAAATTGTCAGTTGTCCTATTTCCGTCACTCTTATGTCTTACACTAACGTAAAACAATATGGTAACCCTATCACTCCGGAGCATTACTTTGTTAACTCAAAGTTATAGCAACCTTACGCTGAGACCTGATACGTGTCGTCCGGTGGACGTGAGAAGGGCGAGGTTGAATAAAAAAAGCATCTTTGAAGATATGCGACGTCGACGCCTGACATTTATTAACCACTGCATTTTTTGTGATGCGATGAGAAATATTTTGGTCGAGCATACGTCGGTATTCAACATATTCTCAATTTATTTAATACTCCGAATAAAATTGCGAAACTACAATTTTTGGAAACGATTGTTTTTCAACAAAAATATGTTATCCTCGGATAAGCGTGATTTCAAAAATAAATAAATATTTTACTAATAAAAATTAAACGATTTTTTTAAAGCTCTTTCCACCATTTTATATTATGGCCATAACCAGTTTTGCGAGCAGTTTAACTTATAGCAATATTGACCAATGCCAAAATTTACAGTTAACACCTTAAAATTAAATTTAGTTTATTTCTTCCATTAGTCTTAAAATATCTTTGTATTATTGAACAAAAAAACTGTCGTATGAAAAAATAAGATGGATAAACAGTACCTTCCTAAAAATCTAAAATAGGAAAAGGAGTGCTAAAGACCAGGTTGGATGAAAGACGCTGTGGACTGGCTTGAACTTTTGCACCATTTATGAAAAAGAAGGACGCAGCTAATTTTCCTTTTACACGGCTGATTCTGTGGTATAACTTTAGGTCATTGCTCTATAACATGTAATTAATAGGATACAAAAATAAGTTACGCGAATTAAACACATTAACAATTTAACAAACAATTTCTAAAATAATAAAGAACCGTTGTTATAACCGATAATATTTTGAAGAATATTGTAAAGAGAAGTAAGTCTACACTGAAAAAATATATCCTACCAACACAACATCTAACAGTCTTCATCATCAATTACAGAATGTTTCAAATATACATATTGAAGATTATAATAAACACACGTTGAAAAATCAAATGAAGTAAATTGTTTATAAATATTTTGGAAGATGATATTAATTGGTTACGAGATAGCTGAAACCAACTAGATAAGGCGTAGGGTTGAAAACAAGATAGACTTCCTACGCGCTTTTACGGTTTTCTTTTAAATAAGTTTTTGTAAAAATAGATTTCACTTCTACCCTTGAGCGTGAACTCGAAGCTCACGCCGCATCTTTTGATGATTAGGGCTGGCAGCGATTAACGAACTTTGAATATCCGCATAAAATAATCAATTTAAATTCTATCTGTAATATAACATCGAATCGTATCATACATATCATGCGGAGGATAATGTAATATATATTAAAAAAAAATGAATTTATTTGCAGTTTTCACACCGTTTACTGTTAGGTAATCTGAACACATGAACTAGGTACATTAAATTCTTTAAAACTAATTTTCGTTCTATATATTCGTGCCTAGGAAAAACAGTCCTTAAACAGCACATCGCCATATTGTAATGCTACCCAGATTAAGATATATTGGTATAATGGAGCCAAAATACCATAATTAGATCAAAGCTGAAAAAAAATATTGGTAGCACAGAAAACAACCACGCAGCAGAGGCGCGTATACGACTGAATTTAATATTATGTGTATGAGTGTATGTATGTACTTAATTTTATAGATTCATATTATTATTTTTAATACATAAAATAGACAATATTTCAGAAATAATGATCTTTAATACATTTGACTGACATATTATCTTAAACAGGGCTTTTTTACCATGCACTGCGGTATGAAGGCGTTCCGGCACCTTTTTCCTTGACATTTATGTTTCCATCCAATATTTACAAAGTTTTATTTTCAACGTAACACGCTAAACACTTGTGCGTACTCTGTTATCAAAACCCGGGACCTAATGAATAATTTAGTGTGTTTTTGTGTCACGCCGATTCTATCCGCATCAGATTCATCTATTTTCTTCATCAAAATCGAACAGCAATTTTTTTTTAATCGGTTTCAATTTTTTTTGAAGACCCATGTCTGTGTGTTTGTGGTGTCTAAAAAGGTTTCTCCCATCTCCAAAGCAAAAGCCATTAGTTAACCACATTTTTTGTTCTAGCTTTACTATCTTCGAAAAAAATAAATTGATATAGTAACTGAACTCGGTTTAGTAACTGAGTCACAAGCATTTCACGTAAAAAAACTTCTGTCGAGATGCCTTCATTAGGAAGCCATATGCTTCACATTTGGGAAACACATGGAATGGGAAAAAATCTTGACAAGAAGTGAGTTCTGGCACATTTTTTTTCAAAAAACAGTACTGATCTTAACCAATATGACAAACACGTATTGTGAAGTCTGTAATACGAAATTGTTATTCACTGATCTTGCTAATGATAAAACTGCCCTGGTAGGAAACCTATTCTTTCTTTTCCTGGAAATATCAGACATTCCCGATAAAGAACAGGATGATTTTTGTAACGGAGAAACTATTTCTCGATATGACGGTAATTTGTGTTCGTATGTACTTACAAACTCATTTGTTTCTAGATATCTTTGCATGGATGCATTTTTATGGTATATCAAGGCAAAACAAAATAAAAAAGCAGAAGAAATGAATAAAATACAAGAGTTCGGTTTCATTCGTGGATAACAAAGCTTACTGACCAGAATGGAAGCGAAAAAATTCTTTATATCAATTACAATTTTTAAATGCATCTCAATTGTTACAGCGATCGAAGCAGTAAGTTTACTTTGCTACTTTAAAATACAATCACGAATCTAAAAACATAAGAAACTCGTGGTTAAAAAAAAATGTGTTAACAATATGAGGAATACGGGAAAAAAGGATCAATAACCACGCCACTAAGCTATTATATCTTCAACAGTTAGCTGTATTTTACATACGTTTTAAAACAGGCCAAGGATACATTCCTATCTAGACTATTTTGCCAAGGACCCTTTATAGACGCGAAGCACTTCCATTTCGCCAACTAAAATGCCTTTTCCTTCACCCGACCTCCTTCTGACACGCGGCGGTGATAATTTTTACCTAATAGACGCTTTACTTTAGATACGTGGATTATTTAGAGCGAAAACGAAAACCTCTTTTGTCTCGGGAATAATTAATTACTTGTTTTAAATTAAACCACTTACAAGAAGAAAATTTCAAAATTTATGATGTACTTTCATAGACACAAGCCTCTTTCAGGGTACAGACGAAAAATTGTACTGCAAAATGTGGGAACAAAACAACGTTTCATTTCTTTAAATAATTACGTAACTTTTCGCACTTTTATAATGTTTATTACTCTTTTCGGCGAATAAAAACATTAGTTTCATAGAAAATCTGTACATTCTAGTCGGCGTTGTTCTTCCGTGACGGATCTCACAGGTTCGAATCCCAGTAAAAACAGCATTTTTTCAATAAATTTAGCAATTTCTGTCTGTGATGTCTAAAAATTCCCCTATCCTTCTAATCCAAAAATAATATAGGGTAGAGATTAGCTCACCACTAGTCTTTTTCTAAGTATATATTTTCTATTACTACTCTTTTAGAAAAGAAAAGAGATTGAGCAACTGTTTAACAAGCAGTTCTCGTAGAAAAAAGCTGTAGAAATACCTCCACATTGGGAGTAGACAAGAAAAAAATATATATATACAAAAGAAAAAAAATTACATTTAATTTAACAGAATATAATAAATAAATATACAATATTAATGTGTAAACGATTCACAGTGAGCACAAACTCCTTCAAATAATTTGGAGATTCTGAGTGGCAGTAAACTATAAAATCAAATTTCGGCTCTGGAAACAAATGAAATAAAAAAGCCAATAAACTGTTTTATTAAAACGGCCACCGATGGTAGGAACGTGTGGTACAATTGAATATATACATATAAATATTATATATTGTATTTGCCGTAAATTTTCCAACAATTTCCCAGGAGGGGCGGTGTGAGAAACAAAGAGATTACCAGCCACCAAGCCAGCGATCTGTTGGCAACGTTACAGAAAAAATGGCTACGCATCACTTACACACGACAGTAATAACGATTCAGAAACGGAGATTTTTAAAAATAATATACTGCAGCGTCAAATATTATTTTTTTTACACTAGAATCTAGTGAAAAAAAGATAGATAAACAATTGTAAAGAGCAAACAATTTATTTATTAAAGATATTTATTTATCTACATTGGACTTTTATAATTGTATAAAATAAATGTTTCAGAAATAAAATTTGAGCAATTGTATTGCCTGAACAAGTGTAAGGTGACTACTCTAGCTGTAATTTATTATTGTGAATTATTTGTGTAAAATGACTAGTGACTTAAATGACTTAAGAAAAATTGATTTACCAAATTGGATAACTCAGCTGATGTTGGTAGATATAATTGATGTGGCCATGCAGTATCAAGAAGAACGGTTAGAATTGAAAAATGTTGAGTATTTTAAAGCAATATGGGACATCAAAAACACAATTGCTTGGCTTTGTGTCGAAACAGATACAAAATACCTAATTTTGACAAATTTAGCTAAAAAAATATCTGTTGCCATTCCCATCATAATATTTAGTTGAATGCGGCTTTAAACGTTGCAAATGATTTGTTATTTAAAGAAAAGGAATCGTCTAGATATCGCAAACCATGGAAATTTATAATTAGAATTGACAAAATTAATATCTCGCATAAAAACTCCTTGCAACTCACATCAAGCTCAAATGTCGCACTAATTCGAATATTTTTTCCGAGTCACATAATATACATAAATATGTTTATATTACACTAACGAAAGTTAAATTTAAAATAGTATTTAACTATGTGCATTTTTTATTTGAAGCAATTATTTTTTTCCAAATTATTTAGGTACCTAACTATAAGATTTTGACTGGGTACAGGGGTAGGTGGAGATTTTTGAAGCGTTGAAGTGGAGCATGGCCCAAATAAGATTGGGAAACACTGTTAAATAAAACACAAAAATTTTAGAAAGATTCGTTGTAGAAGGTACCATGTTATGACTGGTGTGAGTCATACAACGTTCTTAACACGTTGCAGGTTTTATTCTTAACGGTTATAATCAAACACTGCATAAGTGATATGATAACAATTCATCTATGTTTAACTGGAACGGTTTCGAAACGGATGATTACAGGCAGTCATGGCGCGGCGTCTTCCTTACTATTTCCCCGGAAATTTTGCATAATTGCAAACTTCTATACAACTTCATATATCTGTTTTGATCGTGGAAACTAGACGCGCAAACGCTGGCTTATGTAATCCAATAAATATGTGGCGAATAGAGACGCCCTCAGAACCCGAGAACATGTCATTAAAAAAGAAAACAAAAGCTCCCGTAGACGTCACCGTTACCGGGGAAACTGCGTAGTATATTGTGTATATTATATTAAAATGAATAATGTTTTATCTTTGCTCCTTGTCTATGAGAAAAAACTGTTTTAATAGACATTGAGAGGAAATAAGATAAACAATATAGCTATTATTGTAACGCGAATAAAACAGCTTGAAATGGTGCGATTATTAATCATTTCGCATACAAATTCAGACAATACCTTTGGGGCGTGAATTAATGTGATTGTATGTTTATTTTATTTATTGTTGCCTGTTTTATTTTGGATTCCATTAAACTAATAAATTAATACACTTGAGGTTGTGGTTATCACATGTATATATGTATTAAAATGTATATATTTATATTACTATAAAGTCAGTACCGGCGTATAATGACTGTTTTCGACTGCGGCGTAATTCTGAACTAAATCGCCATTTTAAAAACAGGAAACGCAAGATATTTTAAAACACATGGAAAAAACTGCATTTTAAATCACGCAGAAAAAAAAATAAAAAAAGTGAGTTGCGAGAAAACGGGAGTTCTGGGGCGTAATTTCGGAGATTAACTATTTTTAAAAAGTTGTATAAAAACTGAATTCACCGCAAATAATCAATACATTTTTCAACACAAACATCTGGCACACACAATCTATATTTCGGTGATTCCCAAGCGAAAATTAATGTGCAGGGCAACAATTTATATAGGAGAGCAGGTGAGTGCCGATCCCAAAAGCCCGCAGGCATTCCAATTACTTAGCAAATAAGTGGTTTCATAAGAGATATCCCCCTGCCAGAAAGAGAGAATGTCCCGTACGTTCTCTGCGAAATTTTCTGAAGGTCAAATTATTCCTGGGCCACGCAAACATTTATCAATAGGCATCGCAATAATAGGCACAATTCTCCCGACGTACAGTTAAAAGGATAATTAACGAGGTTTCGGGATAAATGTATACATTCAAATATTCAACAAAGCAGTGGCCTGAATAATAATACTGTTTACTGGGCGCTGACAACTGTATAAACAAAATATGTATATATTGAACTTTGGAATAAGCAGCTTTCCCTTTAGAATTATGTGACAAATATTGAGATTTTCATTTATACTTTACCCACTGAACTGATTGTATATTTAGTAACTTACTGGAAAAATCAATAAACAAGAAATCATGCTCAAATTAAACAATTATATTGATTGTTCTTTTTCGATTGATTCGGCGGACACATTGTGGAAATTCATTTTACATATTAGAAGTTCTTATAAAATATGTTTAAGCTACTTGGATTAATTGATATTTTTAAATGTATCATTTTTTTAATATTACATATTACAGCAGAACAGATTCGATTGGCAGATTAATCAAATTTTGTACATTTTCGTACGTTCTATCACCAACGACTCGAGTCTCGCCTTTGGCATCTAAGCATGTCATTTGAACTGACGAAAGGCGAAACCCAGGCCGTAAGTGACAAAACGTACGGATATGTATACAATTTAAGCGATTCAAATTTGATATTGAAATTTCATCAAGCGCCTTCAGTCGAAATCATAAATTAGATTAAAAAATATCAACTCTGAGAATTACTCTTTCATTCTGTATCGTATTATATTCATTACTTCATTAATGTTTAGATTCCATTCCGACGATGACGTAGGTATTTTAATTTTGTCAATATAACAAAGTTTACTAATGGTCAAAAACATATTATATTGCACAGTACCGACATAAAATTCTAAATGTTTTCCCTTCCTATTTTGACCCTATAACTATTACTGTGCGCAGTGAAGCTTTCTCGACAAATTTTCTCCGTCAACTTGATAATAAAATCACCACATTCAAAATCATACTATTATCTAATTCAGTAAAACGACTGAGAGTGCTTAATAGATTTTCAATCGTTCTAAAAGTAATCAGATATTACTTTTAGGGTGTTCACTGTCAATACTTGGTGGAAAGGCATTACAGTGGTACCCCGATCTACCGTTCACGCATTATTCGTTTTCTCGCATTGATCGTTTGATTTTCATAGTCCCGGCCAAACACCCATAAGAGCAATGTTAAATAATCCCGCATTAATCGTTCCCCGATTTATCGTCTAAATATATGGTCTCGTCACAAACATTATCCCGATTGACCGTTTTTGTTGTTTTTTTTTTTTTAATTTTTCAGTCATGTTTTCAAGTTTTAATAAATTAATAGGTGTTTTAAAATTTAACGTTTATTTTAGTATTATTTGAAGATTTCCCGCATCATTCGTTTGCTTATTACGGTCCTTTGAAAAACGTAGAATCAGGGTTTAACTATATATTAAAAAAACACAGCATTCTTTTGTACTACTTCCACTTTTTTTATTGTTATTTCATTTTGTTTTGTATAAATAACACTGTAAAATTTTATTTTCTTATCAGTTGATAATGCTCGTCATGAGCGAAACCAGTTTTTAAAATAAAAGTGAAAATAGTACAATGGAATATTGTGGTTTTTTAACGTATCAGATATTATGTTGAAAACTTTGACGTTGTATAATATTACGCAGTAAAATCGCTGACAAATGAAAAAATCCTAAAAATACATCACAAACGTGTACCAACAAATATGAACTTGTAAGCCCACCATAGACGATTCGGGCAGTATAGTGACGATATTCAAAGCGTTACTAATCCATGCCATGGCCATGGCAATTGACAGTAAACACATTGGTGTTAAAGTCGTATGTTTCTAACATTTTGCGGAAGTAAGATGTTAATTCACACAAAATTATTATTTTAAATTGCAAATAAATATCTCGTAAATATTTACTAACTAACGTAAAATAGCAGTTTTGATAGGACAATGGTGGGACGATGGGAAAAGTATCACTCAAGTAGCACTATAAAGTAAAGCCTTCAAGGTCATTTAACCGATGCTCCATATAGAAGAGTGACGTCACGCAATAGCTGTCGGGGGCGTAATGACGTTAGAGGGTACCCCATTTTTTCAAAGGGATAACATTTCCCATCCCTCTACGGTGACGTGCCAAAAGACGTCGCTCATAAAATATATATATATAATACATACATTCAGTTCATAAGGCAATGACAAATTGATTCATTTTTATTTTCAATATTGCCGCCGTTGTGGTTGAGTGGTCAACGTCGTTGGCTTCGGCTACGGAAGGCTCGGGTTCAAATCCCGATACGGACAGTTTTATAAATTGATTTTTCAATCGATTTATGAATTTCTGTTCAAAGGGATGGATGTATGTGATGTCTTAAATTCTCCCTTCTCACCCATCCTATCCTATGAACGGCGTATCGAGAGCGATTAGCTAACCACTAATCTTTTCCTGGCCCTATTCTTCTATCCCTACTCTCTTTGGAAAAAGAGAGATTGAGCAACTGAGTAACAAGCAGTTCTCGTAGAAACACTTCTGTTGAGATAAACTCCATTAGGAGTCCATATGCTCCACATTGGGAGCGGACATGGTTTTAAATATATATATATATATTTAAATTTTTTTCAACTGGAGGACTCGTTAACAATTATTTTTTGAGGCAACGAAACACAAGACTCTAACAACCCGGTATTTTTTAGCATACAATAAAAACCGTCAATTGAAAATTTTATAAGGGACCTGTGGCCTAGTGGTGTACGTCATGGCATTCGACTGCTGTGTCGACGCGTTCGCAATCCAGTAAGAACAAATTAATAAACTGATTTGTAAATTAATTAACCGATTTTTCATAAAAGTGATGAATGTTATCGATTACTTAAATTTATCAATAAATACTGCTTTTTACTCAGTTGTACAATCTCACTTTTTGAAGAGACTAGGGATATACGGATATGGTGCCAAGACAAGACCAGTGACAAGGCCAATCGTTCTCGCTACGCCCCATTTTCAGGATCGAATAGATGGGTGGAAGGGAATTTTAGACATCACAAACATATACTCATAGACCGATTGCAAATGCAATTTAAAAAATTATCCCTACTAGGATTTGACTTCTTGAGCACCGCGACCGAAGCCTACGATATTGACCACTCGACTACGTACCAGGTGTTAGTATAATAATATAAATGAAAGCGAAACTATTTTGTATATTTCTTTGTTCTACAATGTGTTAAGAGATACCTGTTATACGTGCTATACCTTGAATGATACCAATTAATATAGACTGTGCGGGCTTGACAAGATAAATGATTTTGCACTTAATGTGTTATTGACACCGGGTTTTTTTTTTGTTAAAAAATTCAATGAAAATGTCGTACGAAACTCGCCTAAGTGAACGGGGAATATTTTGTGACAATCGTAAAAAAAAAACATTATTTTTTGATGTGCTGAACATTTTAATGCTTAAAACATAAAAATGAGTATCATTGCATGCGTGTACCTTGCGAAATGAAATAAAAAACAATTTATTTAAAAGCCCTGGGGCGGATTAATCGCGATAATGTGCGTGCGATTGCCCGTGCAGTGGAACTCACTGAATTGTATACGATTTCTTTTGTGAACATTTTTCTTGCTTAAATAATTACAGAGTACACGATTAATGAGCATATTTATTCTAAATATAATACAAGGGTTTTTGCTTCTATTATTAGTTTGTATGAATGGAACACGTTCTTTATAAATTTATATCACGTTTTAGCGGAAAATCTCGTCGTGGCAATAAAATTCTCTAAACATTCATCGCTCTTTTTTTCATTTTTATTGAAAGTCTGATTCCATAAATCGATTCTGATTTGAACATTATTTTAAAGTCTAATTTAAGAATAGCTTGTTTGTTTTCTTACAAACTTAAATTTCATTTATCAGTTGAGTAGTGAGATTCACTAGACTTCAAACAATGTGAATTAATATGAGTGATAGTGATAAAAATTATCAAATATGATTGAGAAAAATTGTATTTCTACAGGTATTTTGGCAGTGAAATTCTTTCGGCAATCATCAATCATAGTCCGCTGCAATGTTATAATTAAATATTGATTTTATTATAGAAAATGACGTCTAAAAAGTAAATATTTGAATGCTTCGTATATATGTCGATTTGATTTTTTATCACGTTCAGGCCAACCACTATTATTCGAACAGAATTAAATAAAAATAAACAAATGGTTTCTCTGTTTTCATAAAAAAAAGTTCTGTCAGTATTATCATTTTATAGGATTTGCAAAAAAAAAACACATTAAAACGCATTTGCATCAGGTAAATCAATAATTTTAAATATATTATCTTCCAGTGAAAAAAGCTGTCAGATTGTTATGTAGTTTTTTTTTAAATAAAAATATGCAAAAGAATTTATCAAATACTAATTAGTATTTCATGTAACTGGATAATTTTTGCACATTTTATTTTCACCAGCCACTTCGTACAATCTTGTCAAATCATCCAAGGAATTCTAGTATAAAATAATGAGAAAATCTTCGTACGAATTTACTGACCTAGGGAAATAAGAGTCAAAGGCACTTAAAAATAACGTCACCCGAGTAATTGGATGCCCGTAGTATTCTTCTTGAAACGTAATTATTATTGTCAAGCCACGCAGACGGTGACACTGAATTTAGATCAGGAAATAAATTGACCTGTAACCTACAGAATAGATTAGTTCGTTCAACACCCCTAAAGGGCAGAGGTATATCAATCGTTAAAGTTTAACTGCCAAGACTTAAGAGGCAATGAAAATTACAAATGTTTAAGGAATACATTATTCGTTATTTAAGACGAGACGCACTTTGAGAATTTTCACTCCATAAATAAATATCGTCATTCCAAAATCGCGTTGAATTAGTCACTTCAGTGAATTTGATTCAGAAGAATTTTTAGTACAACAATTTCGACGGTTTTATATTGAACGTTCGAAGAGATTTAGTCATTCTTATTTAAATGGTTTCAATTTTATTTTAAAATTAACTACCATTTTAAACAAAATTTAGATAGTCATTCTTGTTTGAAGGTTTCAATTTTACTGTAAAATTTATCAATAACTACGGTTTAAGCAACATTGAGATAATATAAATACATTCCTTAAATATAATTGAAAAACACCTACATAAAAATATAGTCTGAATGAAAAAAAAACATTGAATAACTTACAAATTTGTTATCCTACCATCACTCAAATGTGTATAATGTTTCACAGCTGCCTTTAATACACAATAATGATCTATAAAAAAACCAATTCGATACTCATGTTTTTTCCTAAATCAGAGCTGCACGGGACCTAGCTTTTAAGCGTACACTACTGTGCTTAAAAAATACAAAAACTTAGAACATGGCTTAAGCCATCTTTCGATTTTGTAGAACATACATTATTTTGTATAAAATGTGATATTTTGACACATCAAAAATAGAAATCCTTTTTAATTATATTTTTTACGTTAAAAGGGAGGTTGAGCGACTGAGTAACAAACAGTTCTTGTAGAAAAAACTTCTGTTGAGATACCTCAATTAGGAGGCCATATGATCCAAATAAGAGAGCGGACATGGATTAAAAAAAATTATATAATATAAACACGTTTAAAAATACGTTTTACGGGTTAAAGGGCTCCATCGCATAAAAATAGCTTGTGCAGACTTACAATAAACATCTTTGTAAACGTAAAAAAAGATAGCACATATGTTTAATTATTTTTGGAGTCGAAGTAATAGATTGGTCATTAGTTGGTTGATTCAAATTGTGTCACAGTTTCGAGAAAAATACGTTCTTTTTCTTTTTTTTCCAAATCCCGAGATCCCGAAAACCCACATTTCTAAATAATTGTGAATCCCAAAATTCTCTAAGAATCTCATACAATTGTGAGACGATTTTATGGTGAATGATCAATCCCGGGATCACAAAAAGTGTCCGGGATTAGATGCCCTAGTACAGTGGTGGGGATCCTTTTCATTTCAAAAGGCCACATTCAATTATTTGACTGAACATAAGGACGCAGTAAAGAAAACGTTGACACCGCCCCCCTCTCCTTTTTTTCGAATGTCGAAATAGAATGGGTTGATTACGCTCTTTTTCCAAACGCTTGCATATAATTTTTTGATCAAAGTGAATATTTTTATCACGTCAAAAGGCCGCATCAGAGTAACCAAAAGGCAGCCAGCGGCCTTAAGGCCGCAGGTTCTGTTCTAATGCCCTAGTACAATAAATAATGTGTTTGTTTAATTAAGAAAAATATAATTTATCGGTTCATAAGTAAACGAGATATACACAATAAAAAATCGCGAGCGTCTTAAACAATATTTAAGGAATGGGTTCCTTTAAAACAGTGATGCACAACCTCTACCTTCTAGCGGGCCGCATAAAACAAATTTATCATGGGTTCGGGCCGCAAAGAAAATAATGATTTAAAGTACGCTCAATCCTTTTTTTATACAGAAAATATGTATGTTCCATGTAAAACAGTCTTAAAAACGTGTAAAAAAGATTAAGTGAATTTAGATAAATGAGTAATAGGTTCCATTTTATTATTTTGACCGTGTTATTTAGAAAATAAATAAGCCATGCAAAAAAAGATCATGAGTACTTGCTTATTAAAAATCATTTCATTGTGAAATATTTATGTTTCATTTATATGCAATTCATGAGTTAATGCGTTCATGGTCTTTGTTAATTTTTAACTATTTTTTTTAATTTGACATAATATTTGTAAGCCTGTTTCTATGAACCGATTTATTATCCTTCATTGAAGAAAAAGCTTGCTTAAATTTGTTTAATAAATGTTTTACGTGAAAAAAGTATGTTTGAGAAAGAGATTAAAGGGCCGCCACAAAATTCAAAAAGGGCCGCATGCGGCCCGCGGGCCGCGTTTGTGCATCACTGCTTTAAAACAATATAATATTTATTTTTAATATATAATTCATACTTAGTATGAACAATACATTCGAAAAAAAATATTTTATTCTGAATATTCCTATCAAATTGAAAAATATTAATTACTCTCTTCTTAATTTACATCTGAAGTTAAGCTAAGCTAAAACAGTATAAAACAACACTAAATGTAAAGTTTGTTAATTTTCCACACTGTTAGTTTCATATAGCTTTCTATATACATACCTAGTTGCCTTTTATTTGTACATTACAAGAATTTTAAATTGCCCTTCTATAAAAACTATTTCAATAGAATTCAGCTCTATTCGAGAAAATGCTGAAATTGAATCCTTTTTAACGCCTCTTATTCAATTAAGTGGGAAACTTCTTTAACTCTCCGAATTGTGCGAAGACTTCAATACTTAACATAGTTATTTTTTCATTTCGTATAAAAGAGTATGTTGCATTATCTTTAGCATGTGTATTATTAATTTAAATTAATGTTATTAATTAATTTTCTGGTATTTAATAAACAAACACTGCAAAGCATTTGAATAGAAAAATTGTGTGAAATATACTAATGGTTAAATCTAGCACATGCAATGTCGGAAAATGAGAGCACAAAAATCACGTAACGATAAAAAAATCACGCACTTAAATGACCGACTTTTTACGTTTCTAGCAAACTCGTTAATTGGTTATTGATTATGTTTTATCCATTATTTTTTAACTTAATGATTTTAAGACGCTTTGTAGAAAATACCTAGAGAAATTACGAACTGGTACAAGTGATACATTGAGATTACTCTTCATTTTAATTCACCATAGTAATTTCGCATTATTTGAATTTCATATCAACAGTTTATTTAATGTGTACATTATTGATTCAAAATAATTATTAGTTCAATTATATATTAGACTAAAACATATTACCGCTGTATCGTAGAACGATTGCAATAGCATATAATAATAAAAACTAGTTAAAATAGCTTATAATATCATGAAGTGTTTTGACAGATACTTTTTTTAGTTAATCTCTAAGCTTATATTTCCACAAACCATACCAAAGTACGATGCAAAACAGTAGTTATGCGTCCACTTGTGTTAATTAATAATTAATATATGCCAACAACAATATTTGTACGCTTTAAAAAAAATTACAGCTACAATTGCCAACTTTCAAAATAAACATCATGGTCACGCAGCGTTTTATACGTGTTTTCGTAACGAAGAAACTTCACCGCCTCAAAATGACACTTTTTTGAGAGAATTGTCCCAAAGTGGTGCTTTTTTGCCTTAATAAAAATAATGACTGACTCAAAAGATCCCGTGTTCTAGCACCATTGTGGCGCGTCGTCACGTCATTATAAGTAAACCGCTTTAAGCGACTCATTAACGGTGACAATTAACAACTTCTCAATATCAATAGCAGACGTAAAATTAACATTTAGATCTCACAACTTGAATGCGTAATACAGTAATAAAAAGACAATGACACGATTTTCCACTTACAAACTTCAGTTATAACATTTCAAGAAAAGATAAATCTTACGAATAGCCCATAATTATCAAGGAGCACTGATATCATGATATCAATAAATTATCAAGTGTAACTATAGTTAACTATATTATGTCTGCGTGTAAAAGTAATTATTGAGTTAGTGGTATTTAATCAGGGAAAAATTATAATTTATCATCAGGGATTCCAATCGAATATTCAAATATATCGAATATTATTTTTTTTTAATTATCCATAACAAAATTTCAGTTTTATTTCAAGCCACAATGTATCATATTATATTACCCGTTTCAACTAAGCTCAATTAAAACATAATAAATACATTCATTAATAAACAGTGACAAAGCAACATTATAAGCTATTTTATATATTATTATAGTGAAAAAATTGATATTTTTTTGCAATGTAAAAGTTTATTAATTGTAAACATGCAGTATATTTCTTCACGTTAAAAAATATTCGATTACATACTTGTATTACTCAAAAATAAATTATACATACTATGCCCATATATCCTCCGGTAATCTTTTAGCTTATCTATGAATCGCTCTTACGAAAAACCTATAATTATTTATGGTTGTCGCCCTTGGCAACGCGTTGATTGAGCGAGTCGTTTGTTTTTTTTTTCTAGTAAAACTCCATCTAGATATTTCGACACGTATCTGTTGATCCTGTTGGTTCAATTTAATTACAAGTGTCCTACAAACAGTGAATGCTCATAAACTCGCATTTCGTTAGTATATTTCAATTGACTCACAAACGTGGCTTTAACGAAGTTAGTTAACTTCGAAACTTTACTACCCTGAGATGAACCCCGATTTACAGACGTGTTCGCAGACGATTCTGATGTAATCAAATACTTCAATGGTGAAATAACAAGATAACCATATCACCCCCCCATTCGAACTACGACAGCCAAAGAGCCACATTGTCCGCCACCTTTCTCGGATTAGCACAGTCATATGCCAATCGGTTCCTGACTCGCTACAAAGAATACTTCTTTGTCACATAAAAGCAGCATCCTTTCTCAGAGGCGACGACCGTCAATGATAGAACGCATTTCCATACAACCAACTATTTATGAGATCTTCGCGTGGCACATGAAGTCAGAGTACGAGCCAACGACAAGCCAAAGACATATAAACGTTGAGTTGCTTTCAACAAGGCAGGGAAAATACCTAATCCTCTACCCGTTCTTAACAGAGAAACGGGAAATCGAAATCGAAATATATTGATTATTGATTGAACATAAATTCTCAATCCACATATTGGTTGAACATTACATATTGGATTTTTTAATTAAACTAATTCAATAGTTATCTGACATCGTTTAGACAGCGGTATGTATTTGATATCTTACTATACAATATAAATTGTCAATAAAATATTACAATATAAACTTTCATTAATAATATATAGGTGCAGCGTTATCGTATATTGGTTTTACGCGAATGTCCATACTCGCTCTCGATTTCAATAGGTAACAAAATAGTTATGATTGTCAATATTCTTAACTGTATGTTTCAACTAATAAAAAGATAAGATATTATCAAAAATATTTCAGTGATATAACATTTGATATAAATCATACCTCAGGACTGAACATTAAATTAATCTAGCAAAATTCCTGCAATCCTGGATGGCTCAATATTACGGGGTCCGGAAAAATTACCACCAGCAATTTATCGTCGCCTACAAATGATCGCTTGCGTATTTAACCATCTAAAAACAATGAGATGTGTTTGATCAAACCAAGTTTCTGTCTTAAGCTATGGTAAGTATATTTTTGAAATTGTAGGAACTATGAGTATGAAAACCATTTGAAGACTATAAATTTTTTATTCGATCAATTGATGCAGTGGAAAAATGATTGCTTGCGGTGCGAGTTTTCGTTTCTGATCCACGATCAAATAAATCAGATTTTTATTATTTAATCATAATATCAATTAAAAATCTGTGAAGTGAAAAATTTGGTTCGTCAAAAAACTATAAATAAATAAATATACTACGGACAAAAAAAGTGAAAACATAATGTGGGCTTAGCGAATATTTTATTACAAGACTATTTTTTTTATATCGTATGTATTTGTATAAACACTATGACACGATTCTTATTTAAAAATTGACTGTAATAGCTGCGGCAAAGGTACTACTTTTTTACCGATTAAAATACATATTTGTCAAAAAAACATACCAAAATGCGTTCTTTGAAAAGCATTTTTCATAGTAGGAGAGGTGAGAATTGGACAGGCGTCGGATGACAATCTCGCTACATTAAAAAGATAAACAAATTACCACCGTCCTGAAAACAGAAGCCGACATAAAATTTCTGGACCAGAAAATTAAACATTGTCGAGAACGGTAGGTATGTAAAATGAAAACGTTCATAATTTTTAGAAACATTTATGCTGAGTATTAACAAAATATTCAGTTAACTGTAATTGTACATTATGGTGAAATCGCCATAATAATTACCACTACTATCCAAGACAGGATGAAGACAGACATAAGTTTGGTTTAATAAACAAAAAAATACTGTCAAATTGTTGAGTATTTAAATAATCAATCTATGCCCCAATACCAAAGGGGGGTTGAGAACATCTAAAACAATAAGATAATCTACAGATAATGGGTGAGAGGATTACTCTGAATCCAAAAAATGTATTTTGGGTTTGTTGAAAAATTCGACATATTTAATCGCTTATTTAATCAGGGGTTAAAAAAATATTGACAATGCGGATGGGAGGGGAGTAAAAATATTCAAAAATCAAGTGACTTTTTCACTGACCTTACTACAGTGCTGAAAATGAAAAGTACTACAAACTAACATAATTTTAATTATTAAAATTTAAGTTCTATCAAACATTTTAATACTCAAATGTTATGTTCAAGGCAGTATTTTAATTTACACTGTTTTGCGTACCTGTACGCAAGAATAGAAAACTAAAAGCCTTGTTAACATAAGAATAATTCCGAGACTGTGAGGCATACGGCCAACTATTGTGACGGTTAAATGTTGATTTATTATTCAGGTATCGTTTAACCTTAAGGATCCTTAGAGGATATTAACCGTTTTATTAATTTACAGCCTTAACTGAAACTGTGTTACAGTCTCTTGACCGCATAACAGAACTTAAATGGCTAATGTCATGAAAAATGTTGTGCATTTAAATGAAACAAACGATTAATAACATGAAATAAAAAACCATGATGACAAATTGTTGATCATCAAATTATCAAACGAAAAAAATGTTTTAGTAAAAACAAGAGTCGAATACGTGGTGCATTGATCAACGTGGTTGGCTTCCGAGACAGATTTCACTAATTCATGTTTCAGTACGAACAGCATATTCTTCAATCGATTTCTGTTCGAAACTCCCTTGCTCCTTTACAATCCTAAAATAACAAGGCGTAACGAGAGCTGTTAGCAAACCACTACTACTGTCATAACTCTATCTTTTATATCACTACATTCTTAAAAATAAAAAATAAAAAAATATATCGGACAAGTATAAGTACCTCTCATAGAAAAGCTTCTGTTGAGATACCTTTCTCATTGGAAGCGGACATGGATTTTAAAAAGTTGAAAAAGTATCCACCACAATAAAACTAAAAAATAATTAGCAAATATGATTTGATTTACCATGGGAAAAGGATTATGACAAATTCAAAATGAATCAAAATCGTAAACAAATCCGACTCACTATATATTATGTAGTAGAAACATTGGTGCAGCAACCGAGCTTATTGCGTTGAATATATTAACATTGATTTAATTAATTTGCATGCCCAAATTTACTGCCCGATTGGTGCCAGGAAAACCGATTCATTACACTGTTAACAATGAGAGTCAATGAATCATTTAAATTATTGTTCCCAGATGGGGACGAAATAAAATCATAATAATAAATTTATTGAGATATTTAAACCGAAAATTTTGACTCATATTGTAAAAGTGGATGTCGGGTGCAGTAATGCGGACTGGAAAAACCAGTGACTGGGGGACTTCCGACTTAGACGCTTGTTTGCGAGGTCTCCCTTCAAGATAACGGGCCTCCAGGGGGGTCGAGCACTAAGCGATCTGCCTCTCTAACTGCCGCTGTGGCCTACTTCATGAAATTGGAACAATGGCATGCAAAACAAATTAAATTCGCTTTGGAAAAAGGATTTCGAAACACAGGAAACAAACGAAACGTCTGGTCCATTAAAAAAACGAGCCACATTAGCATTGCTGTTTTCAACAAGATACTGACGTTCTGCAACTATGCAAAAAGATAAATGTTGAAAAGTGTGTTTAATTTTACGTACATTTTTTTTATAAATACTGTAAAAATTCAACTGAAACAATGAGATAAATCTCGTTTATTACGCCGTGGTTGTAATAAACGATGTCATAATAAAAATATTGTGGTAATAAATATCAGCGTTGATGTATTGCTGCCTAAGTATTATTTTGAATACATATCTACTAATAGTTATATGTAGCTGTAATTCTGACTAAGTGTTGAATACACTCCAGTAACATCCATGAACGTATTTCTCAAATAAATTTGTATGCGACTTAAGACTGAAAAACTATGTAAAAAAAATGCATGCCTTCATTGTAAAGTTTGAATGAAGATTTGTAAATAATCAGACATACATTTTTTTATCGAAATTTTCTCCTAAAATCGACCTTCTGCAATAAGCAAATGTACATTTATATGAAACGGGCGTATTGCCAATACTTTAAAATGAAATATCGTTTAATAACATGCAATATCAAATAATTTATTATGTTATCGCTCAGATAGCACAATATTTTTTCAAACGTTATCGACTCTAAGCTGAATCTTCATCTGAAAAAAAGTAATGGAATTTCAAAGTGATAAATTTACAAAAAAAAGCATGTAAACCTCTTCTTATAAATCAAAAAAAGTTTAGATCAATGTTCATCTACATGTACATATATTGAATCAATTGACAGTCACATTTTTATTCGGTGTACACGAGCATGGCGGGTCATGTGGCACAGCGGATGAAGAAAAAGATTTTTTAAAACCATATAAATTCTAGAATTTATATTTTTTTTGATAATTCTTTTTCTGAATCTTCATGGCTGTCGATTTTGTAAAAGTATACATACTACTTGGAAGTAGTTAAATCATCATTAAGTTTTTAATTTAAGTAATGTATAGTTTTGTTAAAATTTCCGAAATTATAATACTGGAACATAAGTAAAACCAAACCAGATCGCTATTTAGTTTCTTGAATAATCAAATGGATTTTCATTGAATGATTCATACGTACGTATATTCTATTTATGTCGAAACTAATAAACGATTATCCACTTACACTACAAAGGTGATAATAAGGTTTACTATCGTGCTCTCCACGTGTGACGTGACCCTTACGCCCTTAATGGCTTAAGTCGAGGGGAAGCAGGCAGTTAATGCTTGCCAAACATAAAATAAGTAGCTTGGCAACCTGCATGAGGGCATATGGAAACACGTGTCCCCCCCACGTATGAATTTATCCAACGTAGGCATGTTAGTCTTCTGAATTAGCCACACAACGTAATGGATTCTCCTCAACAATTGAATATTCTTCTTTCGAAAACTTTTCCATTGGTGTACGGACGATACGGATAAAACTTACATAATTTCTAAGAAACTTTTTCTTCCTTCCGCTGGAAAACAAGCAAGAGTACATACATACAACAACAAGGTGTAATTTGATAAGTAAACAAAGCTTAGAATGAATACATTTTCTTTTCAAACTACATGTAAGCGACTAAAAAACTTGCGGTTGAATATTTCTCTCCGCAAAACTCGTATTCAATTCACAATATGTAATACACAATATCAAAGCATGGATTACTTACAGTATCTGTGTTTCGATATTTATATGACATACAATTTTTAAGCATGACGTAAATTTAAAAAGAAGTCTACATTATCGACCTTACCTAATTAATGTTTTGTTCGAATCAGTTGATGACGATTGAATAAGTTGTTTTTCTGCGTGTGAAATGAAATTTAATACATTTTAATGATATAATAATTTATTGTAGTGTAATTCTTGAAGGGAAGAGGTTACAAATCTGATCCTTTTTAGGATCAGATGGGTGGAAGAGAATATTGACATTACAGACACCCATGCCTTAGAACACAAATCCATAAATCCATTGAAAAATATATGTATGAAATTGCCGGGTTGTTCACGCTACAGCCGTTTACGATGAATTTCCATATTTTTTATATTGAGTATTCATTTAAAAATTGCGGTGAAAATAACAAGATTAGTTAAGAGATATAAAGAATACGGGTTTCAGGGTTTTTTTTTGTAAAATAAAGAAAAAAATGATATTCAAAACAATAAAATATACATCTGTACTAATTCCCACTTTAATAACTACATAATAAGATAATAAAATGTTACGGTGTTATTTATACAAATCAAAATGAAATAAAAAAACGATGTAATAAACAATTGCTATTGAAAACAATTTGCAAACAAAATATGAATAAGTGAAACTAAATTGATTAAACATTAAAATGTTATATTTAAGAGGTAATATTTTTTTAAATGTTTTTTTAATGTATTATATTAAAAAAAAACCTTTCGCCAAGTATTGACAAAGAACACTCTAAAAGTGAAGAAAAAAATGATAAATACACAGTTAAAATAAACGAACAACAACTTATGTATTCAGTACTATTTTTAAACAAGTGTGATGGACCAAATAATTGATAAAGAGTGCAATCTTGCGAAATTTGTCACGTTTTTTTCACATCTATATTCTTTCAATCCTAAAAACTTGACTATACAGTGATTATGTTGCAGTCATATAAAGATTATATTGATATCAAAAATACATGTTTTTTATTCAGGACACAAAATGCAATAAAATAAATAATTGATTGGATATACTGCAATTCATATGGATATGTTGCGATGAGGTTACCGCAGGTCGTAAACTGATGCCGTGCAGCTAATAAGTAAAATTATTCGACACGAATATTTTAAATTGCAGAGGGTTGAATATCTAATCACGCAGCATAATTCAAAATACAGTGTTTTTAAAACTTACGATATTAGTTTATTAAATTTTTCAGACAAACCGGCGTCGATGCCAGCACATACAAGACCGCCGTGACAAATTGGGTAAATGCCCAATGCATCTTTCCTTACAATAAATGTTCACGAACAAGTATTATTTTCGACATCCGTCGAATGATTAAAATTTATTGAAAATTTCTTGCTATTCTTTATCATTATAAATATATTTATATTTTATTTTTTACCATGTCCGCTCTCACTGTGGAACATATGGGCTATCAATGAAATTTCTCTCAACATAAGTTAGGAATAGAAGGAGAATACTAGGACAGGACTAGTGGTTAGCTAATTACTCTTGCTATGACGATATTAAGGATAGGATGGGTGGAAAGGAATTCAAAACATCACAAAAATCTATGTCTTTGAATAAAAAATCATAAATCATCTCAAAATCAATAATTTATGAAAATTATTCGTGCTGAAATTCGAACCCGTGCCCTCCGTAGCGGTAGCCAAC